>CM073605.1:22402125-23002125 GCA_037074985.1 Solanum bulbocastanum
AAAAATTGGGTGGGGGAAGTTGAAGGGTCTCTTGGTGTAAACTCCAATTTAAGCCTCTTTTAGGAGTTATTTTGCCGAAATAATTACTTATTTATGTTCTGGAATACTCTATATACTCTGATCTACTAATTCTATTAAAAATGAGGCTTTTGGGACGAAGCGACGCCATGACCACATTGGCTATTCGTCCCAGATGAAGGCCGCTCTGGCGACATTCATCCCTCTATGGCGGCCTACATAATCTCGCCAAGGTGGGATTATAGCCGCTGTGGCGGGATACGCCATGCAGTGGCGGGCCCCTGAACACAAAAATTTCTCTTTTCTTATTTTAACCTTATCCGACTATCATATCGTTTTCTAACTTATATTCAACTTTATTATAGGCTCTTTAAATGGCAAGTCAAAATGAAGAAAACTTACCCTTCATTCGGTTCCCCAATTCCACAAGTCGGGAAAGGCATCACGACAACCGTAACATAGGGTTTTATTGCGAGAGAGGGTTCGTGTTACTCAAGCTAGAGGAGAAGGCTCCTGGATTTTATGCCAGCCTGATAGAGTTCGGATGGGCTCTACTAACTGAGGCTCCCTAGATGCACGTTCCACTTGGGTAAGGAAGTTCTACACCATCCTTCCTTCTGTGCGATCGGATGACTCTTACCCCGTCATTCGTATCAGGGGAGTTGACATTCCTCTGAACGCCACTACCATCAATGAGGCTTTAGAGGTACCGAAGGTCTCAAACGCTATGTACGATGCCAAGTTGAGGGAAATGGACTTGGAGTGGCTAGAGATACCCTAGTTGAGCCTGCGTGCTGGGATCAGGTATACTGGGCAACTATGGAGGGCATTACTAACACTGATTGGTCACCTGATGCTAAGAGGTGGCTACACTTGGTGACTAGGAGAATTCGCCCATCGGGCAACTACACCGACGTGACCTTTCCTTGGGCATTAGTGGTAGCATGCGCTATATAGGGTATAGAGCTTAACGTGGGGGCACAAATTATTTTCTAGTGGAAGATGTTCTACCGAGGTAATAAGAAGGCCTTCTTTCTCCCTGGTTTTATCACTGCTCTGTGTGCCATTATTTCATTCTGATGAGGTACTTCCTATGGATCCCCCCTCTTTACCCTATTTTAGTTAGAGCAGGTTCTACTTCTAGGAGTAAGAGGAGGTGGATTGGCAGGGCAAGCCACAGCAAGGTGGCCGCTGATTCGGACAACAAGGCATAGATCGAGGAGCATCTGGCTATTGTTCGTGAGAGATTAGGGAGTGCCTATACTAACTTCACTCCGAACCCACCTAGCACAACCCTCAAGGTCGAGATGCTCCACCGCCAGTTGCATCAGGAGAGGAGGATGGGTCTGGAAAGGGATCGCCTATTGGCCCGAATATGAAAGATAGTGAGGACCATATGCACTTGTGTTACCCCTAGTCTAGAGCTTCCCCAAGTCGAGAAAGGGGACTTACAACACTTCACCTACATGGATGAGGTAGCTACCAATTTGGTACATCTGGAGGATATAGACTCAAATGTGGACACCACCCAGTTCGAGGGTTTTTGATTTGGCTTATTATTCCGCTCCCTTGGCTTGTAAAGTCTAAGACAACTTCATTTTTATCTTTTTGACTTTACTAAGTTTTTGTAGCACATGGATGCTAGTTTTTGTTGTTTTATACAACATGTAATTAATTACTAGGTTTTATAATCTATTCTCAATTTGCTAAACACTGAAAAGATTGCAGGGATTTGTTCGAATCCCATTTGGGGTTGATATTTGAGGTTAGAGAAAATAAGGGAGGCAGGGTTGATGTTCTGCCTCGCCCTGTCCCGCTTTGGCGGTCTCGCTATGGTGAGAATAATCCTGCCCCAGCGGCTCAGCCGGAACCAGAACCTAGGTCACTAATTTCTAGTTTCTTTTCATTTTTCTAAAACATTCCCAAGGTTCCCAGCCTTACCTAATAAATTTAGAGTAATCCTCTGAACAAGGAAAATCATCGTCTACCACAAATCAATCCCACGATACATGAACCAGTATTTATTCTTGTTATTTTAGCACCACAACCCACACATCCCCAGGATACACCTAGACACTCGCACGATTATTACACTAGCACAAGACACGTTCACATCTGCCTCACAAATCACCTCGTGGTTTTATCTAAACTCTTGTATCGAACGTAGTCAGGGTCTTCTTTTCACCACGAATTTTTACGATACTCAAGCATTTACAACTCACATAACTTAGAGCAATTAGGCCAACACATTGTACATATCAAAGTTCAGACTCACATTTATAGTTCACATAATCACGTCATCACATTCAAGCAATTACAATTTCATATTTGCATTTGATTCAGACAACAAGAAACAAGTGTTCATAGTTTCAAAAACACAATTCACAAACAAGTACAAATTATAGTTAGTTTACCCTATGGATGACCATTCCTGATCATCATGCAATTACACGACCCTTAAGGCAAGATACCAATTGGAACATTCCCATTTTCAATTTACCTTGCTTGTGTTCCTTTAGTCATACCATGAGCAACACTTCGCATGAAAGGAGAGAATGAGTGGAACATTTTCCTAGAATGCTTTCTAGCTTCCTGAGGATTAGATGTGGATGTCAACTGACCAATTCGTAGGAGTCTAGTCCATATTTTGCTCTTGTACTAGGAGACCAGTAACCTAGGCTTTGATACCAATTTGTCACGACCAAACCCACTTACAGTACGAGCACCTACATACTACCACCTACGTAGGAGAACCCTCACACCCCAACGAGTTAAAACATGCAAAAATTTGAATAAAAGGAAATAAATATAATAATGGAATTCTTAATTGAAACCTTTAAAAGAATTTCGAGTTAAGACTTGTAAAGTAATTTAACACTCCCAAGGATCTAGTATAGACAGCTACAAGAGCTACTAAGAGTAAAACTGGACATAATAGAAGCTGCTAGAGAATTTCTTCGTCTTCACCAAATAAAACATCACCAACCTGCATCTAGATTATGTCAAAAGACATAACAAGAGTAGTATCAATAAAAACACATGTACTGGTAGGCATCATTGGTCAACCCGACGCCCACCACATAACATCAGAAATCAACTAGTAAGATTATGAAATAAACCACTCGCTTCTCCACCTTTACTCTCTTTCGAAATACCTCAGGATTACACTAGTACCCTTACTATTAACCACCCCCTCGGTCAACCTACTTACTAGGTTCTTGATCATAGCCTAACCATTCTAACATATAGAAAATCCCCAAGTACAACTGCAAGCTATCCCACTAACCGCTCATGTCATACCCGTACTTCCTCTTCACATTACCCAACCATGGTCACATAGTACATTACGTCATGCTTTCTAACCACTAAACACAATTGCCTTTCTCCAAGTGAAATCCACCTAAGCACTTACTTCACGTACACTACCCCCACCTTTTATCCTTGAACCCTTGGCTTTTCCAATTCATTCGACAACATGATACACAACAAGTTTACTTAACGTAAAAGAAAAGTCGGATATAAGTCCTCATAAACATATAACCACTCCAGGGAATCACCATATCATTATTATTACAAACCACATTCAATTTCACAATTCTCTATATACCCAATTACCACAAGTCATTGGTCTTCTCATGAAATCTAAACCCAAATAGTTAGCATACCGAAACGTGGTACCCGATCCAATGATTATGCCGAAATGTGGCAACCAATCCCATAATTATGCCAGAATGTTGCAGCTGATCCAAGTTAGTTATGCCGGAACGTGGAAATCGATCCAAGTTAGTTATGCTGGAACATGGCAATTGATTCCTTCAACACACCACAATAATAATCATAAGTAAATTCTCAAGTTCATACGATTTAGTCATGATTCATGGCATTCATAATTCATCCATATCATTACAATAAATGTGATCAATAGTACAACATTCAGAGCAGGAACAAACATACATCACACAAAAATAGAATCACAACCATCACCTATAATGAATTATTCATCAAAGCACATCATGCAAACCCTAATTTGGTAATACTTAGCCTTAATTCATCGTCTAGGACTTCTTTCTAGGGTTTGAATCATAAATCATTCGATGCACGATGGCCTACGCATAAATCCTACCATCGATTCAAATATATTACACAGTGAGCACAAATTTAAACTACTCAATTCATAAAACCTAGCCTTCCTGGGCGCCAAGCAGTTGCGTGGAGTTTTGGTCTTTGATTTATTTTCTGGAATTCGTGACGGTGATCTTGACCGGGAATTCTCAACCAATCGACATCTTCATGCTAGAAATCTCTCTCTCCATTCTTCCCAAGTTTTAATCAACTTTTTGGGGGTTCCTAAGGTGTTTTACGACTAAATAATGTATTTTAGAAAGAATGAGAAAGTAGGATTTCACATTATTTACATTTTATGGTGTCGCTGCCCTAGTGGCAACTAGCCCGCTCTTGCGGGAAAATGGCCTAGAATTTTCCTGGATTTTGGTTTTCCTAAATAATGATGGTTCGGGTCATTACACTCATACTGAATTCTCTCAATCATGGCATGATGTCCTTAATTTCGGACATATACCATCTTATTTACTTATTTTGGTGTCCTTAATACTCTTAGCCTTGGTATTTTAAAAACAGATGTCCTTGATGTGATGACTTTCAAGTTTTAGGGATAATATGCAATAGAGTTTAAAGGTTTATTTGATTGGTTACTTTAATAAGTTGTGAGGTTTCACATTATTGTTGTTTTTGTAGTTGAACAATTGATATAATTTGGGGTTGAATTCATTGGTTCGCTCACTTAGGAGGTTAAGTTTGGGTGCCACTCATGACTAGTTTTGGGTCGTGACAAACTTGGTATTAGAGTTTTAGGTTCGGTGATCTCATCACACAAGGACAAGTCTAGTACAGTCTTGCGGAACAGTACGGGGACACCTTTACTTTTATTCGAGAGGCTATAAGACTCTAGGAAAATTCAATTATTATTTTTTTGTGCTATTACTTGAATCTAATTGGTATCTAGGTGATACAAATTGGTATTTGACCTTCTTCACTCTATTTTGCAAATGGTCAGAACTAGAGCAACAACTGTGGCAGCACCTACACTAGCAAGATAGGTTGTTCCTATGCCAGCCATTGGGACTATATCCCGAGGGGAAGAAGTGGCGAGAGGCCGTGGTAGAGGTCGCGGGAGAAGCCCGACTAGAGGCAGAGAACACACACCTGGTCCAAGTAGGGATAGAGCAGTGACCCCTCCACCGGCTGACGAGGTCGCAAGAGAGGGTGATGAGGGGAAGATGAGCATATTCAGGAGAAGGAAGCACCACCCCAACCTAGTCCAAAGATGATTAATCAGGTTCTTACTTATCTTAGCAGGTTATCTGATCAGGGCCAGGCACCCCAACATTTTTTGCACCAACACCTCATGTTCAAGGAGTACAACATAAAAATGTGGTGGCTCCCCGCATGGATGCTTCCTTGGAAACAGGCACGTTTCCCCGATTGACTACAGGGCCTATAATGACTAGTGATCAACATGACCTCTTTATTAAGTGCTTAAAGTTGAAACCTCCAGTCTTCAAGGGTACTGAATTTGAACATGCTAATGATTTCTTGGTTGATTGTCATGAGTTGCTACATAAGATGGACATAGTGGAGCGATTCGGTGATGAGTTTGTGACCTACAAGTTTCAAGGGGATTCCAAATATGGTGGAGGTCTCATGTTGAGTGTCGAACAACAAAGGCACCACCTATGACTTGAACAATATTTTCTAGCTTCTTCATGGAGAAATACATACCCCGAACATTAAGGGACATGAGGAGAGATAAGTTTCGAAACATAGAGCAAGGAAAAATGTTGGTTGCAGCTTATGAATCCCAATTTAGAGCATTATCCATGTATGCCACTCAACTTTACTTTAGTATGAAAGAGAGGATTCACCGCTTTGTAAAGGGATTGATGTCAGATTTGTAGATTCTAGTTTTATAGGTAGCTACTCTTGCAAAATCTTTTCAGGAAGTGGTTGATTTTGTGATAGAGGTAGAGGGGGTGAAGCTGGATGACTTCACCAAGGTGTCCATGCTTTAGAAGTTTCATAAGATAGGTGAGTTTAGTGGTTTTTACTCCAGAAGGCAGATTTCAGGGGGGTTAACCACCCCATCCTATTCAGTCTTAATTACAGGTTGTCGTTGAGGGTCCATTGTAGACCAGCCAGTCTTTTTCTGAGTTTTGGGGTTATCTTCAATTTTCTTCATCTTCACAAAGACCTACACTCGACTCCAGGACTTGTTATGGATGTGGGGAGGCCAGACATATCAGGAAATATTATCCAAAGCAGATTCAGGCTTGGTACGATTAGAGTTACAGATTCCTAGTAGTTAGAAGTAAAGGTGATCATGGTAGAGGCAGTCATGCTGGAGGATGTGGTGGCCAAGGTAATGGTGGTCACAAGCTCAGTCGAGGTGGCCGGAAGGTTGGAACTACTGGAGTGTAGCCTTGTAGGGACGATGGATAGATAGATTATAGGGCCCATAATTATGCTTTCCCTGGGAGGTTGGAGGCAGAGACATATGATGTTGTGATCATAGGTACTCTTGGTCTGTGATCGCCTGGCTTTTGTATTGTTTGATCCTAGATCCACATTTTCTTATGTATCTTCCTCGTTCACTACTGGTCTTGATTTGCATTGTGACTTGCTTGACATGAATGTTCGTGTCTCTACTCCTATTGGTGAGTCTGTGATAGTTGAGAAGGTGTATATGTCTTGCCTTGTGACTTTTGTGGGGAGCGAGCAACACGTATGAAGATTTGAATATTCTGGAGATGGTTGATTTTGATGTAATTCTAGATATGACTTGGCTTTCTCTAAATTTTTCTATCTTATATTGTAATGCGAAGATTGTGATCTTGGCTAAGCCTGGGATAGATCCACTAGTGTGGGAGGGTAACTACATTCCCTCCCTATTTCGTATTATCTCTTTTCTTTATGCTAAGAGGTTGGTGAGTAAGGGTTGTTTAGCTTTCTTGGCATATCTCAGGGATGATACTTCCAAAGTGCCTTCAATCGAGTCTGTTTCGATAGTCCATGAGTTTGCAAATGTTTTTCCTATAGACCTGCCTGATATGACACCAGATAGAGATATTGATTTTTGTATTGACCTGGAGCTGCAGGCTCGCCACATTTCCATTCCACCTTATAGAGTGGCCCTAGCTGAGTTAACGGAGTTAAAGGCCAAACTTCAGGAGTTGTTAGGTAAAGGTTTTATTAGACTGAGTGCAACTCCTTGGGGTGTTCTTGTTTTATTTGTGAAGAAGAAGGATGGTATTTTTTGGATGTGCATAGACAACATGCAGTTGAATAAGGTAACTATTAAGAACAAGTACCCCATTCCTCACATTGATGACTTGTTCGATTAGTTACAGGGTGCTTATGTCTTCTCTAAAATTGATTTAAGGTTCGGTTATCATCAATTGAAAATGTGGGCAACTGACATTCCAAAGACTACTTTTCGAACCATGTATGGGCATAATGAATTCTTAGTAATGTCTTTTGGGCTTACGAATGCCCCTACTGATTTCATGAGCCTGATGAACGAATTTTTTAAGCCATATCTGGACCTCTTTGTTATTGTATTTATTAATGTTATGATGCTCTACTCCAAGAGCAGGAAAGAACATGAAGAATATTTGAGAATTGTATTGGGGTTGTTAAGGGAGAAAAGGCTTTATGGCAAATTTTCCAAGTGTGAGTTTTGGTTCGATTCAGTGTCCTCCTTGAGGTACGTAGTTTCGATGGATAGAGTTATTGAAAGACTATGATATTACTATTCTATATCACCCGAGAAAAGCTAATGTTGTGGCTGATGCCCTAAGTAGAAAAGCAAGGAGCATGGGAGTTTAGCTCACTTACAAGTTTATAGACGCCCATTAGCTAGAGAGGTTCAGACTCTGGCTAATGACCTTATGAGGCTGGAAGTAATTGAGAAAGAAGGATTCTTGGCCTGTGTGGAGGCACAATCTTCTTTTCTTGAAAGGATTAAAGAAAAGCAATTTGATGACGAGAAGGTAAGCCGAATTCGAGATATGGTGTTGCGAGGAGAGGCTAAAGAGGCTATTATTGATGAGGAGGATCCTGTAGCTATTCTAGATAGGGAGGTCCACAAGTTGAGGTCAAAGGAGATTGCATCTATCAAGGTTCAGTGGAAGAATCGGTCAGTTGAAGAGTGTCCTTGGGAGAGTGAGGCTGATATGCATGAAAGACATCCACACCTTTTTATCGATTCAGGTACCCTTCCTTACTCTCACCTTCTTTTGATCGTTTGAGGACGAATCATGGGTAAATTGGTATCTAATGTACCAACCCATTTGGTCGTTTTGATTACTAGAGCTTTTTAGTTCATAAAATACTTTCCGGTAGATTTTAAATGGATATTTTGGACTATTCGTAACTACAATTATAGAATTAATGGGGAAGTTTTAATAATTTATAGAGTTGGGTGTAAAATAAAATAACATTAAAATTAGTAGTGGGTCACTTTTACCACTTTTATAATTGTTTATATAATAATTAGGGTAAAGAAATAATCTGTAAAAGAAAGAACAGGAAAAATCAATTGAACAAATTCTTACCTGCGGCGTCGAAGAGAACCAGTGAATCAGGTAATATTCTAAGATGTCGAATTCTTGTATTGATTTATGTCTCAGTTTGATTATATGTTTTATACAATTAAGGTTGGGTTGGAATTGAGTGTAGATAGTGGCGTTGGGTTGGAGACAAGATTGACTCCCATTAATCTGTTAATTTCCTATGAGATTATTTCAAGAAGTTAGGAAAATTATCTTGAAAATAACAATAAGATTGCTCTCTTGTCAAAACTATTGGTTGACTACAACGGTACATACATTTACTTTTGTTGTTAACAGTCTATGGCCATGTATCAACTTAAAATAAAACAACAAGCATATGATTACAAACTCAATACATCACTTAGTATGCAGACTTAAAATTAAAGTTATTGATCCTTATCTTTAATAGTTACACACATGTCATTTAGAAAACTGCGTAGAGGATATAGTGGTACCCCCAGGTATATATTGGTTGCGTTAATATTAGTCCAGAGAGGATGAAGGCAACTACCATTATCCTCAAATGGCCACTACTGGTTATGTGCTCATCAATTTGAGTTCAATATGTAGAAATTGAATTAAAGTTTGGTTGTTGCCAGCTTACCACTGGTTTCGTAACCAGCGGTACAGAAGTTTAATATTATTAATTTTCTTATCATGTTATAAAATTAGGTTTTAATATATGGAGATAGGTAATTAAATATTAGGTGTATTGTATACTTGATAGATTGGAAAGACTCAGAGGTATTGAGGAAAGGAAAAACATTGGAGAATTAGCTCGATTGACATCGATTCTTGATAGAGGTAGGTTATGGTTTATTCTATTTGATGAATAGACTCATAATAGTGATTGATATGCATTGAGTGATATTGTGAAGTTCTCTATGTACTTGATTGTGTGGTTGTGTGGTTTGTGATTGGTCTAAAATCTTGAGATTGTGAAATTTATAATCTTGAACCCTCTTTATCAAAGTGATGCCTTGAATAAAGAAGGCTTGATGAAAAATGTTTAATGAAGTAAAAAGTGGTGATAATAAATGATAAATTAACGATATATTGGATCGGATGCCATGAGCCGGCACAATATTATTGGATCGGATGCCACGAGCCAGCATGATATTATTGGATCGGGAGTCACGTTCCGACATGGTAACATTAATGGAAAACATATATATATATATATATATATATATATATATATATATATATATATATATATATATATATATATATATATATATATATATATATATATATATATTGTAATGTCCTCAATCTCAAAGAAGTCAGTTCCCAAAATAGCTTGGTTTGGAGGCATGAGTCGTCATGTGTGATCTTGATATTGTTGATTGATTACGTACTTACTTTAGTGTTGTTGTCATTGTTCATGTTGTTTGTTGATTTCCACCTTCTAAGTGTCATAGTTGATTTTATACTATTATTCATTGCATATTAGCTTCTATTTTGGGTTGGCCGATGATACCTACTAAGTACATGTTCCTTGTACCGACCCCTACTTGTGTTTTCTTTTATGGAGTGCAGCATGTGTACCATCGACTTCGAATCGCCCTCAGCTCTAGCTAGTCTCTAGCACATCAAATTTCAGGGTGAGCTATTCCTTCTAGCTCATGCTGGATTCTCTCAGTCACGACATGATGTCCTTAATTTCGGACATAGACCATCTTATTTACTTATTTTTTTTGTCCTTAATAGTCTTAGACTTGGTATTTTGAAAACATATGTCCTTGATGTGATGACTTTAAGATTTTGGGGATAATATGTAATAGACTTTAGATGTTTATTTAATTGGTTACTTTAATAAGTTGTGAGGTTCCGCATTATTGTTGTTTTTGTAGTTGAACAATTGATCTGATTTGGGGTTGAATTCGTTGGTTTGCTCACTTAGGATGTTAAGTGTGGGTGCCACTCATGACTAGTTTTGGGTCGTGACACTCTAACAACTAGTTTGAAGTAAATTTGTTGTTGCTTTTCTACTTCAAGGATCTTCCAAACATTAAAATTTCACCTTTTAAATTCGACAACATAAACATGAAAAAAATACAGAGATTAGCACTTAAATTCAAGAATTTTGAAAAAAAATAATTAAACACAACAATTATAGATAAAATAATATAAAAAGGAGAAGTACAAAAGAAAATTGAGATATATAACAATTTGTAATAAGAGATTTTTTTTTAAATCTAAAACGATTGTAACCGTTTTCTTTTTCTTTAAAAAATATAAATTTTCAAAATACAAAAGAGGCCAAAATTATGGGTTATTAAAATTTTAAATTTTTAAATTTTAAATAATTTAAATTGCGCATCCGTGATTCTAGGATAGGGGTTAAAGGCAAGTGTACGTATTTTATATTTTTCTTATTTTTATTTTGTCTCTTTATAAATTTTTGTAGAGATAGACATTTTTCAAATTAAATATTTTAAAATTATTTATTAATTGTAAAAATTGTTAAAGTTTTAAAATTTTGAAACTACTATATCCAACGATTATTTATTTAATTGTGCTACTTAAAATTTAAAATTCAAAATGAATTGTGTAGTAATTAATCAAATCCTAATTTTTAGCTACATAAAAGTGGGAATTAAAATTTGTTTTCAGTTTTATTTCTAATGGGAAGTTTTAAACTTCCATATTTAATTGAATAACTAAGTTTTTTTTTTTTTTCAAAATTAAGATTGAAACAACATATTTAGTTGGATGTTTTTTTAATTATGGAAAAGGGTCAACAATATCCCTGAACTATATGAAATAGATCACTTATACCCTCCATTACATTTTGGGATAAAAAATACTCCCGTCGTTATCCCAAGAGACAACAAATACCCTCTAGAGTTAACTATCTAATTTTTTAGTGATGTGACAAGCCACATGGGACTAATGCCTCCACCTAATGTTTCCAACTTGGATTCACTACAGAAGAACTAGATCTTTAGCGGTGATAAAGGTCGCCACAAAATACCAAAATATTGCCACTAAAGGTCATGAGATTTTTAGTGGCGATTGAGGTTGCAACAACCATTCCCTATTATAACATATTTTTTCAAAAAAAATAAATATGATAATTAATTTTTTATTGCAACCTAATTTTATAAAATAAATAACATGCACTATCAATATGGTAGCATGGAGTACAATATTCAACAAATTAGAAAAGTAGGTGATTTATCACCAAGGCATATCAATAGTTTAAAGGCAAAAAGAGGAAGGCCCACAATTCCTCTTCAAGTCAAAACAAGGAGCAATAAAGACAAATTTTCTCATAGTAATCAATGATTGAGAAAGTTATCTGATGAAACATTAGATCCATTAATACTCACAACTCTTTTAGGAGATTAATGGATCAAAAAAGAAGATATCATTATTCATTTATAGTAATAATGGAACCATTTCAAGATTCGTTAGAGCTAGATCAATATAAAAGGAATTAGGTTTCAACAATGCCTATGTAAACAGTTCATGCAAAATTTGGATTTTTTGGAGGGAAGAATGGGAGGACTCTGTAATATTGGATTCTTTACAACAACTTTCTATGAAGTTTTGTAAGAATAATAAATCTTTAATTATTTCATCTATGTATGCTAGATGTAGTGCTATGGATAGATTGATATTATGGAAGGAAATTGCACATATTTCTGAAAATTGTCAAGATCCCTGGATGGTTGGAGGAGATTTTAATGTTATTTTGAATGAGGAGGAGAAGATGGATGGTCTAGAGTTCACTCAACATGAGGCAACTAATTTTGGCCAATGCATCGGCTATAGTGCTTTATCAAAACTGAAATTTTCAGAAAGTAAGTACACTTGGTGGAATGGGAGAATAGAGGAAAATTGCATTTTTAAAAGGTTGGATAGAGTTTTAGTGAACTCTATATTTCTTGAGGCTTTCCCGTCTACAGAGGTCTAACACTTAATCAGACAAAGGTCAGATCATGCTCCTCTCCATGTGAATTGCAATACAAAAAAGGAACATGCTATCAAGCCTTTTAGATTTTTGAATTTCGGGACAAAACATCCTCAGTTTAAAGAAATCATACAACAGAACTGGATGATTGATTTTGTAGGCCGCCCTTTCTTGGAGTTTCATTGAAGAGGGTGAAGAGCACATTAGTTAAATGGAGTAGAGAAGTCTTCGGGAATATTTTTCAACAAATTGCTACTATTGAGGATGTTCTCAAGGTAAAGGAAGCACAATTAGAGATTTTGCCTTCACCAGATAATAGGGCAGAATTATGTAGAATGGAGGCCGAGCTAAAAAAAAATCTCAAGATTGAGGAAGAATCAGGTATGAAGTGGTTCATTGAAGGAGACATGAACACAAAATTCTTTCACCCTTATGTGAAAGGGAAGAGGAAAAAGTTGCACTTATCAAAAATTAGTAACGAGCAAGGAGAAATTGTACACTCAAATCAGCCGATAAGAGAAGCAGCAGTAGCTTTCTTTTCAAATAAATTCAAGAAAGAAGGGAATGCTTTGAATTTTTCAAAGTTGAAACATATTCCTAAATTGATCACTGATGACGATAATGAAGAGATGATAAAACTTCTGAATCTTGATGAGGTCAAACGGGTGGTCTTTGAGCTAAATGGTGATAGTGCATGTAGACCAGATGGTTTTTTAGGCCTATTTTTCAAAAAGTGTTGGGATATTATAGTGGAATATATAACAAGAGTAGTGAGAGATTTCTTGTGTGGGCATGAGTTACCCAATTTCATTACTCACACCATTCTGGTCCTCTTACCTAAAAGAGAAGTAGTTAAAAAAATTTCAGACCTAAGGCAAATAAGCTTGAGTTCTTTCATTAATAAGGTCATATCAAGAATGGAACATGATAGAATGGTGGAGGTGCTACCAAGGATAATTTCACTAAATCAATTAGGTTTTGTGAAGGGCATGAGTATAATAAAAAATGTGTTATTGGCTTAGAAAATCACTAGGGATATCCATATGAGGAATCATAATATTAACTTGGTGGTGAAGTTAGATATGCCTAAGGCCTATGATAGAGTGTCCTGGATTTTTTTTAACTAAGGTATCGAGAGAATTTGGTTTCTCAGAAGTAATTATTGACTTGGTATGGAGACTGATATCTAGTAATTGGTATTTAGTCCTCATTAATGGACACTCTAATGGGTTTTTTCAGTCTTCTAGGAGACCCACTGTCCCCAACATTATTTATTATTGCGGCATAAGTTCTGATCAGAGGTTTAAACATTTTGCACAAGGAAGAAGGTGGTTATAAGTGGTATGGTATGCGTAAGTGGAGTCCATAGATAAATCATTTATCCTATGTCGATGACACTGTCCTATTCTGCTCGAGAGATAGACCTTTAGTGATAAAGATGATGACACTATTGAGAGATTATGAAAATATCTAGGGCCAAAGGAGTAATAAGTCAAAGAGTTCCTTTTATCTTCATGATAAGACTCCTCTGATAGTAGCAATCAGATTAAGACGAGTTACTGGTATAAAACAAGAAAATTTTCCTTTCACGTACCTCAGATGTCCACTCTTTTACTACAGAAAGATTAAGAGTCATTTTGAAGATTTGATTAGAAAGGTGGCTAGAAAAATATTCTCATGGCAGAATAGATTTTTGTCATCTGGGGGGAAGTAGTCAATCGTTACTAATTTATCTTTTATCTATGATGAATCTCCCCAAAATAGTTATCACACAATTGCATAAGATATTTGCAAATTCTTTTTGG
This sequence comes from Solanum bulbocastanum, assembly GCA_037074985.1. Lineage (NCBI taxonomy): Eukaryota > Viridiplantae > Streptophyta > Magnoliopsida > Solanales > Solanaceae > Solanum > Solanum bulbocastanum. Next base: position 22,416,498 of record CM073605.1, read on the forward strand.
GGAAGCACAGGAAGTCTCAAAGGTAAACATTGGGTAGCATGGGAGGATATGTGTTTTTCCAAGGATGAAGGAGGATTGAATTTTCGATCATTGCATGATGTTAACTTGCTTTGTTTGCAAAACTGTGGTGGAAGTTTAGGACATCTACTTCATCCTTATGATGTAGTTACATAGGAAATAAATTCTGTAAAAATCTACATCCTGTTGTAGTGAGGAGTACTGGACAATCCCATGTATGTAGAAAAATGTTATCCGTAAGAGAGGAAGTGGAGCATGAGATTTGGTGGCAAATTAAAGCGGGAAATTCCAATTTCTGATTTGAAAACTGGACAAAACAAGGGGCATTATATTTTACAGAAGAAAAAAATGCAGAAGAAGATGAAATAGAAGTGAAGGAATTCATTGACAATGGTAATTGGAAGGTAGATAAATTATAGGAGCTAGTTTCGGAGGGAATGTCTGATCACAATGTAGAGAACATTAAGCCGATCACTAGTGAACCAAATGATAAGGTCTAGTGGATGGAGAGTACAACAGGAGAGTTCACCGTGAAATCCACATATCATATGTGAAGCAAGAAGAGGGAGCCATAGAATGGATGAAACATATATGGATAAAAGGTCTGCTGTTTAAGATATCTTTTTTTCTTATGAAGAGTATGGAAGAAATGAATTGTTATGGATGACAATTTGAAAAGATGAGAATGCAAATTGTATCTAAATGTTATTGTTGTGAGAAGGGGGAAATGGAAATCATAACACACATATTACTGATAGCTCCTATAGCTCAAAGGTTGTGAAAGCAGTTTGCTTCCTGTGCAGGTTTTAGGATTGATGGATTACACTTTCATCAACTAATCTTTAGATGGTAGGAGTATGAAGGAAGTCCAAAATTTCAGCAGATCATGAAGGCCATACCAACCATAGTCATGGAAACTTTGGAAGAGAAGGAATGCTAAAAGACATGGTAAAGATGTCTCTTTCAATAAAATGTACTTTTAATGTCAAAGGACTGTACATCAATTGACAAAAGTCAAGTTCCCATGGATTAGAGATATTCCTTATCATTGGGAAGGAATGTTTGATTAATTACAAGGATACAAATCTAAACTGTATTATCAGTTAGTACATTGGTCAAGGCTGGAGGAAGGATAGGTAAAATGTAAGACGAATGATTCAAGCAAAGGTAATCTAGGAGTGAGTTCTTATTTTTTATGTATTAGAAATGAAAATGGAGATTTATTGTATGTAGAAGCAAATAGGATAGGAATAACTACGAACATGGTAGCAGAATTAACAGGAATATGGTAGACATTGAGATATTGCAAAGCACAAGGTTATGATCATATCAAGTTAGAGATTGATTCTCTAAGTCTAAAAAACATAATTAGGAAGGAGTGGAGAATACCTATGGAGCTAAATGAGAGAATAGAGGAGATTCATGAACTAATGAATACATTACACATTCATATAAAGTACATCTTCAGGGAAACAAATCAATTAGCTGATTTCATCACAAATACAACTATAGATCAAGAGGAAAAACAACGGTTTCTAAATTTCAACCAATTACCAAGCAGGGTAAAAAAGATTTTGAACATGGATAAACAACAAATAGCTATAATTAGGATAAGAACAAGGAGGATCACACATAGTCCATAACATGAAAATCATAGAAGAGACCACAGAGACACATAACTACATTATTTACATCAAGGTTTGTAGTCAGTTAAACGATAAGATAGTTGTGCAAAAATGAACTAGCCTAAGCTATATCAGCCAAGAAAAAGTGAGACAAACACTAGCAAAAAGTGAGAATCGTAAAACCAAATATGCATTGAAGTCCTTATGTCCTGCTAGGAGATCAGTAGGAAGTAATTTGGGAGCAATTTCTGTCCCGCTTCACATCAAATGGGGAGTATTAAAGAACAATTCCACCAAACCAAAAGAAAAAGTGAAAGAGAAAGAGAAAGAGAAATATTTACAGATCTACAAATTTGGAGCACTAGGTTTCGACTTTCTTACAAGATTCCCCACTGGAAGGTACACCTACAAAGAAGAAAATGTTTTTAGATGCAAGGAAGAAGGAAGATGAAAAAGAAATGGATGGAAATGTACCTTTGTTTATTTTTTTTTTTAATGTTTGGTTTCTCTGTTTCATGGTCTTATTTTGAGTCCATCTGACCTTTTTCAATAAAATGGGACCAATGGTCCAAGCTTAATTAAAATAATTTAAAATACGCATCCAATATTATTACGAAAATCATCAAAATTACTTCTGGATTCAAATCTCCTACTACATAATGCATCATTGTACATTTTATGCATTTACATATGACATAAAAATAAAGCATATACTGTCTTCAAACTCCTCCTTGATCGACATCATTTGTGATTTTTTAAAAAATAATGAAGAAAAAAAAAACACAAAATTAGAATTTAATGTATAAATCTTTTAAAACTTTTAGTGACAATATTATGCACTTTTGTAACAACTTTTGTTGCCGCAAAAAGTCTAGTTCTTTTGTAGTGAATCCTAGTTAACAACGCTTAGGTAGAGGGATTAGTCCCACGTGGCTTGTCACATCACTAAAAATTTTGGGTATTAACTCTTGAGGGTATTTGTGGTCTCTTAGGATAATGGCGGGGGATTTTTTGATCCCAAAATATAACGAAGGGTATAAGTGATTTATTTCACATAGTTCAGGGGAAATTTTGACCCTTTTCCATTTTAATCATTATCATTAGCATTATTATTATTATTATTATTATTATTATTATTTATGTAACAATCAGGTTCTATCGTTATAGAAAAGCCAATGGGGAAAAATTTTGGGCCGAAAAACTTTTTCATAGTAACTTGAAATTTCTCAAACTAGTCCATATTTGGACGAAATCAGATTCATTAAGTTGTAGGGAAATCTGGTAACAATTGGGTGACGTAATTGTGATTTTGATTACATTAGTAGATAGATAAGTCGTTAAGGAACCCGTACGACTTTATGGAATTCAATTCGGGGGAGTAGAACTCTCAAAATTGATCTTAGCGTGAACGGGTAGTTTATGAGTGTCGCTGGTTGAAGGCGTGTTGTAAAATAGGGGTTTTGGAAGTCTTTAATTTGCTCACTGTTTCATACAAGCTGCTTTGACGTGATTTTGGTCCCCAGGGCGGGTCTGCTGTAGCGGGGTGATGACGCTGTGGCGGGCCAAATGCGACTTAAAGTCATAAATAAACCCCAAAAATATTTTATTCAGCAATTTTTGAATATGAGAGCTAAGTAACGAACTCAGGTCTTTCTTGACGATTTTCCACTATTCTTGAGGCAAAAGGTAAGATTTTAACTCCCCGAATCCATTTTTCGATCCGTAAAACGTAATCTAATGGGTAAATATCAATGGGGGAGGGTTTTGATCCAGAATCTATGGTAGAAACAACCCTATTTTGGATACTTAGAATCATGGTTTGATCTAGGGTTCATAGAATTGTTAGTAATTCGGGTAATTAGTGCTTGTTTATTGATTTTCATGTTATTATGATTGTTTGTAGACCAAGAACAAGTGGAACGAATCTAGAAAGGGAAGAATCAAGTTTTTTAAGGTTTCAAGATTGTTTCGAGGTAGGTGATGGTTGTGATTCTATGATTGTGTGATGTATGTTTATCTTGCTTCATTATGATACATGTATGTATGTGAATGTTGCATTATTGATCACACTTATTGTAAATGAGGATATATGATTGATGAATGCCATGGATCATGACTTGATTGTATGATTATGAGAATGTACTTTGTGATTGTGATTGTGGCTTGTTGAATGGATGGGTGTTGTGTTTCGACACACTAACTTGGATCGATTGCCATATTCTGACATAATTATGGGATCGGTTCCATGTTTCAGCATACATATTGGATCGGGTACCACGTTTCGGTATGCTAACTTTTTGGGTTTAGGTTTCATGAGAGGACTAATGACTTGTCATAATTGTGTATCTTGAGAAATGTGAAGTTGTTCATTGTTCGTAAATGTTGATAATATTGTAATGTTCGATATATGCTTGTGATTATGTTATTGCATTGATTTATGTATGTTATACTTAGTGGGATAGACGGGTGATTCTACCAGTAAATTGTGGTTGTGTATTGATACTGTACTTGCTCTTTCTTTGTTGAGTACAGGACATCTTCAAGCAGTTATTAACAGACCTTAGTTAGAAGATCAGTGATTGTCGTTCGACTTCAAGGGTGAGCCAGTTCTTTCAGGTTGCCATGAGTTCTCCTTTCGTCTATGTCCACATTTTGGACATAGACTTTTCTAGGTAGTTGATTAGTTCATTAGTTTGGGGTTGTATCCCTTCTTGTTAGACTTGTTGAACTTTAGATGTTTTTGTACACTAACTTTCAGGTCCTACATGTATTTCTTCTGCATTGTTAAGTTGTTATATCTTTTGAAAGTTTATGGGAACTTCAGATTTTAGACATTATTCTTGTTTTTGTATCCTTACTTGATTTAGTTTTGGTTTAGTTGCTTGGTTTTGGTTGTAGTAGTGGTTCTCCCCCTGGAGGGTAGTGTGGGTGTCAATCACGATGGTTTGGATTGTGACAAAGTTGGTATCAGAGCCTAGGTTTGTTGATATCGATGTACCAAAATGAGTCTAGTAGAGTCTTGCGGAACGGTAAGGGGACACCTTTACTTTTCTTCGAGAGCCTATAGGACTTAAGGAAATCTCTCTGTTTTCTCTTGTCTCCTTTCATGCTATGACTTGATTCCAATTGGTTGTCATGATCCGAGAGCACCCCCTAGTCGTAACACGGCGTACTCAACCCCGAAGGGGTCTATTACATGCCTCATAGCTCATTCATTGCATAAACAATAGAAATAGTACGGAATTAAAACTTTTATTTAAAATCATATGATTCAAAACATTTAATACTCATTAAAAATCTTTCAAAGACACAGCGGAAGACTAAGTCTCACATGGCCATCTTAGACAAACTTTAACAATATAGAGTCACGACCCCGTTACAATCGATTCTTAAAAATAGTCTCAAAATAAGAACTAGAAACAATAAAAGTCTTTGTCCTCGATCTATGAGGACATACCAAGACTTGGAGGAACTCTATCCAAGCACTTCAATCCTAGCTAGAATCAATCACTTACCGAAACCTATATTCGTAGTAAAAATAAGAGAAATATGAGTTAGCACACAAAAATGTACTAAGTCTTATGATCATGCAAAAACATGCTTAAAAAGGGACATTTTGTTGAAAGTCATGCTTTTATATGTTTGTAAAACTTCATGAACATTGATACAAGAGGCATAATATAAGTCACAACCAACATACAAAGTCACATAATTCACTTTTGAGAAAAATCACATATAACCCTTTTCCTTCACCTTGAGTCTCCACCTCAGGTAACCCTCAAGCCTTACCTTGTGCAATGTATGGGTTGCGACCAATACCACCACCCAAACTAATGCACCACCTTAAGGTCACCCAATAGTGAACTTACCATTCATCCTTTCCACCTTCACGCAATAAAGCATTTAAGAGACATAAACATTACATGAGTCCCATAATCACATTAAGACCAACATCTAAGACAACTCTAAGTCATACTTGTGCAATGTGCAAGTAGCATCCCATACTACTACTCACACTAAGTACTCCTTTGATGTCACCCTAGACAAGGCATATTCATATACAATAGACATTACAAGGAAGTAAATCATAATACAATCCAAGTATAGCATGCATCTTTACATTTAGGCATTTAAACCAACATTCTTCATTAGGTTCATTTAGGACACATTCATGCATTTTGAGGACTTTCATATATTTAGTCATTAAGACTTAGAGAACTCATTATAGCCCCTTCAAAGCCTACTCGTGCAATGTATAGATAGCATCCCATACTACTACCTACAATTTGTAGTACCTATCAAGTAACTAGAGTGCACATCTCACATGATGGGAATAAGTATTTAACCGACATAGACCATGAGAGCTAGATCATCGAATCCAGTATACTATCCCACATCATAAGGGTTGGTCTATTTGCCTAAGGTAAACTGGTTAACATTAGGTAGGATGGAATCCGCTAGCTAATATCCTATGTGGGCACATAGTTATGGGATAGGAAGATGTTCATTGGAACTCTAATCTAACATTGGGAGAGTTTTCATCTAACCATATCCACTAGGTACTTAGCCTACATTCCCATAAATTATTTCATTCACATTACGTTAGTGTATTAAGGAGGAATGTCATAGACCTATCGAGCCATGATACATCATTACACAAGGAAGGAATGCTATAAGCCTATTGATCCATGGTACATTCAAGGATAGCTCTAGAGTCCCCATGAAAAGAATGCCATAAGCCTATCGATTCATGGTCCCTCATTACATTCATATACTCATGATAGGAATGCCACTAGCCTATCGATCCATGGTACATTGACTCATTAAGAAAGGAATGCCACTAGCCTATCGATTCTAGATTCTTTATCACATTAGATCATTTATGAAAAGAATGCCTAAAGCCTATCAATTCATAGCCATCAAGTCAAGACACATTCATCACTCATATATGAAAGGAATGCCATAGCTTATCGATTCATGTTCATCAAGTCAAGACACATCCATTATATAAAAAAATTATAGATAAGCCTACCAATTCTAGATTCAACATTCACATTAAAGAAACTCTTCACATTGTATCATCATCATTCATAAGTATTAAGAGAGATATAACATTCAATCCTAACACAATTAGCTTCTAAACATGATCATCATTCTATCATTGAAATCACATGAAAGTCCTTCACATCACATTCACATATACAATATCATGATAACACTTCAATTCCTCAAACTATGACCTTAAGGCCATGATCACAATGTACTTAGTAACTAAACACCTCCACCTTTCAAGTAGATCAACAATTAAAGACAATTCTACTTTAACATGAAATTAGGTCAAACTTGCCCTTTCAAGGCTATGATCACAAATCCTCAATTCACCAACAATTCACCATAATTAGGCATAGATGATGATACAATTCAATAATCTAAATCAACTTAGGCATAATTCATCAACGTTCATTCATAATTAACAAACTTACTTCATAAGGCACAATTTAGGAATTGAGATAAATCATGGGTTCATAGAGTATTTTAATCTTAAATAATAAATTAAACATCAACATAATCATAATTTATCATTTGTAAACGTTTGATGCAAGAACCCATGAGATAAACCTAAGGTTTTTCATCAAGTTGAAAACTTTGAAACTTCTTTGAAATTGACTCTAGGGTGAAAACTAACCCTAGATGAAGGATCACCATATGTTGCTATTTATTCCCCATGAAAATTGAAGAAGAAACACCTAGAAATCCCCAACCCTAGCTTGATCTTGACCTTGATCTCCAATATAGTTTCTATAGAGAACTTTTAGGAGGGTAGGGTTTTTATTTGAGAGATGAAATCTAAATGAGTGTTTTTAATGTTTTAATACTCTTAAAATACTTACAATAATAAACCCCACACTAATTAGGACTTGTGGTGAATTTACCAATTCACCCCTAGCTTGGACGTGTCACTTGACAGCAAACCAGGTCCAATTAACGGACCCCCATCCACGGACCATGGATGGGTTGATGGACCATACTGGTCATCCGTCAATGGTGACTGTGACTTTCATTTGGGGGCCATGATCCACGGAGGCCATCCATGGGGCGCGGATGGACCTACGGGGAGTGGTCTCCTTCTGTGGTCCACTAAGTTTGGGGCAGCCTTAAGGTTTCAAGGGGTCTTGGGTGTTAGACTTAGGGTCCTCCTCAAGGACCCTTAGGGTGGTCCAAGGAGAGTTGTAACATGATGTTTAACCCCTAAACCCTTCAACCTTGGCTCGGGACAACATAAAACCACTTCAAAACTAATGAGAAACACAAACGCACACACATTAGGCTCTAGTTTCACTAGTTCATTTTTAGGGTCGTTACATTGGTATTTGGCGATTCATATTTATATCTAACCTCCATCACTCTTCTATCTGTAGATGGTTAAGACTAGATTTAATGGTGTCAGGGCAGTAGCTCTCATCAATGATCCAGTTGAGAAATCTGCAGCGAGAGGTTGCAGTCGAGGCAGGGGTAGAGAAAGAGCTAGGGGTAGAGGTCGTGGAATAGTAGCGCTTGCTAGAGATGGGGTACCAGTCAAAAATATTCCCTAAAATGAGGCCCCACCCATACATCATGAAGAGATAGAGGAGAATATTGAGGTTAAAAATGTTGAGGAGCTGGGACAAGAAACAGAGGTTCAGGGTGAGACTATCGGTGTTCCTCTCATAGACCCAGTGTTAGCTCGACATATCATGTCATTCTTGAAAGGGTTGGTTGGTCCTGGAGTGCTTCCTTTTGTTCAAACAACTCAAGCTTCTACTAATCCCCCTATTGCTAACACTGCGCCCAAGGTGGGTGGGACTGGAAGTAATGATACTTTCTTCCGTCCTTTGTTAGGTTTTGTTATGATTGGTAATGAACATGAAATGTTGACTAAATTTTTAAAGCTAAAGCCTCCTGTATTACTTGGTTCTGAGAGTGAGGATGCTTATGAGTTTATCTTAGATTGTTATGAGAGGCTTCATAAGTTGGGAATTGTCCATCAGCATGGGGTTGAGTTCGTGACTTTTCAGCTTCAAGGTGAGGCTAAGTAGTGGTGGAGAGCTTATGTGGAATGCAAATCTTAAGATTTACCCCTACTCTCTTGGACCCAGTTTCATGGTCTATTTTTGGAGAAATATGTGGACTTTGAGGGACTGTAAAAAGGATGAGTTCATGGCTTTGGAGAAATATGGTATGTTTGTGGTAGCTTATGAGGCCAAGTTCTATGTTTTGTCTAGATATGCTACTTAATTGGTGACTATTGAGGAGGAGAGGATCCGCTTATTTATTAAGGGACTAAACTCTGAGTTGCAGGCATTATCTGCTCATCTGACTTCTCCAGGGAAGAGCTTTAATGATGTAACATACTTTGTTAAGAAAGTGGAGGGAGTGAGGCGAGACGGTCAGGCTAAGACATTGGCTAAAAGGGCCAAGAACTCAGGTAACTTTCAGGGTTCTTACTCTAGGGGGTCTGGAAAGCCAATGCTTGTAGCCAAGCCAATTCAGTCCATTATGCCCACCTCTATAGGTAATTTACTCAAGAACTCCACCTCATAATTTTATTCAGGATAACCAGAGAGTCGCGCCTTAAACGGGCAACAACCCATCTTTTGATCATACATGTTACAACTGTGGTGAACCTATATATATGAGGAGAGATTGTCCCCACCCACGTGTGTTGGATTCTGAGCAGCAGCAGACTAGAGCAGTGGTACCCGCGGAGAATGGTAATAATCGTTGAGGGCGTCCACAAAGTGGGCAAGAAGGTAATCAACAAGGTCGTGAGGGGTAGATAAAATGGTAATGTAGACAGGGGAAACGTGTAGCCAATCTGGGAAGTAGTTCTTCAAGATGATAGGGTTCAATGTTTTGCCTTTTCAAGCAAGAATAAGGTAGAGGCATCTTACGCGGTGATCACAGGTACTATTCTTGTCTGTGACCGGATGGCTAATGTGTTATTTAATCTAGGTTCTACTTTTTCCTATGTATACGTGCGATTTGCCTCATAATTTGCTATGATTTATGATATACTTGATGTCCATATAAATGTTTCTACCTAGTTGGAGAGTCAGTCATCGTCACCCATGTTTATTGTGTTTTTCCTAATTTGTTTATCGATTTTCAAACTTGGGCTGATTTGGTGATTTTGGATATGATTGATTTTGATATAATCTTAAGGATTACTTGGTTGTCCACCTATTCTGCTGTGCTTAATTGTAATACTAAGTCTGTAACTCTAAAAATTTCGAGAAGGGAAAATTATAGTAGGAAGGGGTGTACAACTTGAGCAAGCTAAGATCATATTCTCCATTCGGCCTAGGAAATTGATAGGGTGGGGTTGTTTGACTTATTTGGCTCATATTAGAGATGTTGAAGTTGAGGCTCCATCCATTGAGTCTATTCTTGTGGTGTTAGAATTTAGAGAAGTGTTTCCTAATGACTTGCCTGGTATGCTTCTGGATAGAGATATAGACTTCTGCATTGATTTAAAACTTGGTACCCGCCCCATTTATATTCCTCCATATCGAATGGCTCTGACAGAATTAAGAGAACTTATTAAGAGAGCTTATGGCTCAAATCTAAGAGCTTCTTGATAATGGATTTATTCGTCCTAGTGCTTTCCCATGGGGTTCTCCAGTTTTGTTTGTTAAGAAAAATGATGGTTGTATGAGAATGTGTATAGCTTACCTGCAATTGAATAGGGTCACTATATGAAACAAGTATCCTTTACCTCGAATAGATGATCTTTTTGACCAATTTCATGGTGCTTCAGTTTTTTTCAAGATTGATCTAAGGTCTAGCTACCATCAGTTGAAAATTAGGCTTAAGTATGTGTCTAGGATGGCATTTAGAACTTGCTATGGCCACTACGAGTTTTTAGTTATGTCTTTTGGCATAACTAATGCGACTATAACTTTTATGAGTTTAATGAATGGGGTGTTCAAGCCATTTCTTCATTCTTTCATCATAGTCTTTATTGATGATATTTTGGTATATTCAAAAAGTGAGGAAGAGCATGCCGACCATCTTTGTATTGTTCTGGGTGTTCTTGGGAAACAAAGGTTGTATGCTAAATTCTCTAAGTCTGAATTTTGGTTGACTTTGGTTGCATTTTTGGGGCATGTGGTGTCAAAATAAGGGGTAATGATAGATCCTTAAAAGAATGAAGCGGTTAAGAATTGAGTTTGACCTAGCTTTGTGACGGAAGTTAAGAATTTTGTGGGGCTCGCTAGCTACTATCGTCGATTTGTGAAGAACTTTGCTTATATTGCCATTCACTTGACAAATTTAACCAAAAAGGACATACCATTTGAATGGACTGAAAAATGTAAGGAGAGCTTCCAAAAGCTCAAGACTCTCTTGACCACCGCGCCTATTCTAGCATTACCTATTGAAGGTAAAGATTTTATTGTTTATTGTGATGCTTCACATTCTGGTTTGGGTGCTTTGTTGATGCAGGATAAGAATGTTATAGATTATGCCTCGCGTCAATTGAAGGTGTATGAGAGGAATTATCCAACACATGATTTGGAGTTGGAAGCGGTAGTGTTTTCTCTTAAGATCTGGCGGCATTACCTCTATGGTGTTAAGTTTGAAGTGTTTACTGATCATTGTAGTTTGTAGCATGTGTTCACTCAAGAGGATCTGAATTGGAGACAACGAAGGTGGATGGAGTTACTTAAATATTATGATGTCACCATTCAATACCATCCAAGTAAGGCTAATGTAGTGGCAGATGCTTTGAGTTGAAAAACGGTGAGTATGGGTAGTTTAGCTTGCTTAAGTGTGACCAAGTGACCTTTGGCTAAGGAAATTCAAACCTTAGAGTCTAAGTTCATGCAGTTAGGCATCTCAGAAAGAGGTGGGGTATTAGCTAGCATTGAAGTGAGGGCCACATTCATTGAAAAGATCAAGGTCAAGCAATTTGAGGATGAGATTTTGAATGAACTTAAGAAGAAGACTGCGATTGGTAAGGCATAAGAGACCACTCTTGATATGGAAGGTGTGCTCAGTTTTAAAGGAAGAATTTTTGTTCCTCGAGTTGATGAGGTTCCTAAATTGTTAGCAGAATCTCATGGTTCGCGATATTCTATTCATCTGAGCGTGACCAAAATGTACTGAGACTTGAAGCGAATTGATTGGTGGCTGGGCATGAAGAAAGATATAGTGGTGTTCGTGGCTAAGTGTCAAAATTGCCAACAAGTGAAGTATGAACGTCAAAGGCCTGCAGGTTTGTTTCAAAGAATGCCAATTTCGAAATTGAGGTGGGAAAGGATAGCCATGGATTTTGTGGTTGGTCTTCCCAAGACTTTGGGAAAGTTTGATTCTATTTGGATAGTGGTTGACAGATTGACTAAGTCAGCCCATTTTATTTCATTAAGAATACATTATAATGCTGAACAATTGGCTAAAACTTATGTGAACGAGATAGTGAGGTTGCATGGGGTGCCCTCTCTATCATCTTAGACAGTGGTACCCAATTAACATCCAAGTTTTGGAGGAAATTACATGATTAATTGGGCACACAACTCACGTTTAGAACAACCTTCCATCCACAGACAGATGGGCAATCATAGAGAACTATTCAAGTGTTAGACGACATGTTGAGAGCATGTGTTATTGGTTTTGGAAAGCATTGGGATAAGTTTATACCTTTGTGTGAATTCTCCTACAATAATAGTTATCACTCTAACATAGTTATGACACCATTTGAGGCACTCTATGGAAGGGGATGTAGATTATCCATAGGATGGTTTGAGGTTGGAGATGTGAAACCAATAAGGATGCTCAAGATAGGGTGAGCGGTATTCAAACTAAGCTTCTAGTAGCCCAGAGTAAACAGAAGAAGTATGCATATCATATGGTAAGAGACATAGCGTTTCAAACCGGTGAGAATGTTCTTCTTAAGGTATCACACATGAAAGAGGTGATGAGATTTGGCAAGAAGGGCAAACTAAGTTTGTGATACATTGGTCCCTTTGAGGTTTTTCAATATGTAGGACCGGTAGAGTATAGATTGGCCTTACTTCCTAACCTATCGGGAGTTCATCTGGTATTTCATGTGCCCATGTTGAAGAGATATCATGGTGACAAGGATTACATCATTAAATGAGACTCAATTGTGTTAGACAAAGACCTCTAAAATGAGGAGGAACCGGTTGCAATTCTTGATCATGATGTGCGTAAGCTGAGGGCCAAGGAGACTAAGTTTATGAAAGTTCAATGGAAGCATCGTCTAGTTGAGGAAGCTACTTGTAAAACGGAGAGGGACATGAGAGACAAGTATCCCCAATTGTTCGTCGATTCAAGTACTACTTCATTCCTTCCTTATCCTATTTTTCCTAAGTTTGTCACTCAGGGACGATTGATGGGTAAATTGGTATCTATTGTAACGACCGGGTTTCGTCGTTATAAAAAAGCCAACGGAGAAAAATTTTGGGCCGAAAAACTTTTTCGTAGTAACTTGAAATTTTCCAATCTAGTCTAGATTTGGATGAAATCCAAGTCATAAAGTTGTAGGGAAATCTGGTAAAAATAGAGTGACGTAATTATGATTTTTATGAGGCCAAGTTTCATGTTTTGTCTAGATATGCTACTCAATTGGTGACTATTGAGGAGGAGATGATCCGCTTATTTATTGGGGGACTAAACTCTACAGGTATCATCTGTTCATATGACTTCTACAGGGAGGAGCTTTAATGAGGTAACAGACTTTGTTAAGAAAGTAGAGAAGGTGAGGCAAGATGGTCAGGCAAAGATATTGACTAAAACGGCCAAGAACTCGGGTAACTTTCAGGGTTCTTACTCCAGGGGGTCCGAGAGGCCAACGCTTGCAACCAAGACAATTCAGTCCGTTATGCCCGCCTCTACAGGTAATTACTTTGGAACTCCACCTCATAATTTTGTTCAGGATAGCCAAGGAGTCGCGCCTTTAACAGGCAACAGGCCATCTTTTGATCCTACATGTTACAACTATGGTGAAGCTGGACATATGAGGAGAGATTGTCCCCACCCACGCATGTTGGATTCTACGCAGCAGCAGACTAGATCGTATAGTTTATTATTATGTTTATTATCATATCGATTTTTTTTATCAGTTACGATAGAACATATAGATTATATATATACATATATTTGAAATAATAATTTTTAATATTATTTAATTTAATTTTCTTCAAATTATTCAAAATCATAATTCATAAGTACTCTCACAGGATCCACATTACCCTCTTGTTAGCATTTAATTGAAGATAATAAAATTTGCTCGTTAGATTAAAATATAATGTAACTAAAAAAGTCCTACGATTATGTTAATGCTAAACATAAAACTAAGAAGTTTTAATCACTTGAATATCAAATTGTTGGCATGCTATTTAAATATTTAAATTTGTCTTTCACTTATTCTAAAAATCATATCATATATCAATTATTTGTAAAATATCATATCATTATATGATATTTTAGTATTATATAATTCTTACAATTGAATGTTATTTTTATAAATTTATTTTCAAATCAATTTCAACTAACACATTGAACGGATATGGATATATAATAAAGATAATCCTATAACGATTAATTTTTATTGCAATAAAAAATCATTAAGAAGAGAGGCAAAATTTATGTGGAAAACAGTTGTTGCATATGTCAGTTACCAAAAATTTTAGAAATTAAACTTTTACTGTATTAAGAATTAAAAATAGTCAAAATCTGTAGAATAAATAAGTCAACAATTAAAAAAAAATGAAAAAAATAATAAGTCAACAATTCTTTTTAAACACGATTTGTAGTTATAATTAATGAAATTCAAATTATTGTTTCATTAAAATGTAGACTCCTTATTTTCTCATTAAATTTAACTTCGAATTAGACAGAGGCATAACGCTTCGGATGGTGAAATCAGATGGTTTTGTGAGCATCTTGTTTCATAAAAAAAGGTGTGCCACATTACAGATATTATCACAATACAGAGGTAAGCTCTAATCTACTAACTCCTCAATGCAATAAAGTGGACCTCGACACCACCATCAATAACATACCTCTACTTCAACAAAACTTCTACTTTTTTTTCATTATTTTAATGTATCTTGGTTTACATCATGTTCATGTATTTGAGATAGAATTTATATTGCTGTAAAGTTGGATTTTATTAACTTTTACAAATTAGGTTTTTTTTCATTGCAGGGTCTTCATCTGCCAACATTCAAGCCGAAACTTTAAGACAACAAATAAAGGAATTGTGAAGAATATGAAGTTTACAATTATAGAATTACTATAGTGTATGATTTTGTTATTTTAGGAAAACTTGTGAGAGTTGATACGCAAGGATTCTGTAAATCCGTTTGAGTTGTTAATTATTCATCAATTAATCCTTTATTTAGTTAGGAAAATAAGTTACACCCCTTTAATTCAATGAAACAAATGACGTATCTTGACTTTTAAAACCGATGTATACATGTATCTCGTCAGTAATGACACATGCATCTCAATTACTCCTCTAATAAAGGAAATTAATTGCAACCAATTAATTTAAACAAATAAAATATGTATCTCGATTTAAAAATTCGGCAAATACTTGTATTTCACGGATTCAGACTCATGTATCCTAAGCACGAAATAATATGGTAGATACTTATATCTCAATTACTCCTCTAATTAAGGAAATAAGTTACAACTAATTAATTTAAACAAATAAAATATGAGTTTAAAATTTGGCAAATACGTGTATCTTGTGGATTCAGACTCATGTATCCAAAGTATGAAATATGGCAAATGAAGTAATATTTGAAACTATTGGGAATCTTAGTAATTAGGACCTAAACTAATATAATTTATGTAGTTTTCCCTATAATTAATTCTCTTTTTCTTAAAGATAACGGCTGTTGTTAACGAAAAAAGTTTTGTATCGATAGATTGCAAACCTTGTAAGCCACAAACAAATCAAATAAATAATATCGATTTCAAAAAATATTCACAAATTTTTGTTATTTTATATCCTATAAATTCTCAATCAACCAAATTCCAAATTAAAATTGAAACACTTAACTAAAGGAAAATAATAATTTCATCATTCCATGACTAGCAGAAACAATGAAATAATTCCTCATGTTTCTCTCTTGTGGTGAAGCAACCTGCAAATATAATTTATATTTTCTATGTAAGCTTTGGAAAATTGTGTAGAAGAAGAATAATAACAGAAAAAATATATAACTTGCACTGAGAACACTTCCTACCTATCTTCAATCTCCTTGTCTTACTCCCGCTTTCAATGCATGTTTTTTGCGAGTAGGAATTTGGTTTTTTTTTTTTTTTTTTTTTTTTCTGTTTTTCTTTCTGTTTTTTACCATTAAGTTAAGTTTTATTTATTACTATTATTTTGCAACACAAAATTAGATTTTCAATTGGTCATCTAATAGTAAATTTTACGTTCATGAAATTAATCGTTATATGAGATATAAATGGTTTAAAAAGTACTGATATGAATCACACCTTTTATTGACATATGAAATAAATGGTTATTAGATATAAATGTATGTTTTTTTTTTTTTTTTTTTTGTTTTATACAAAACATCAATTTGTGAGTCAATTTTTATATGTGAAAAGTTTTAAATTATTCTTTTTGGAGAATTTGAGATTTCATCTCATGATATGAAATCAATGTGTCTAAATGTTGATTTCATATCACAATTTAAATGTTATATGTCCAAACGTCTACTTAGTGGAGGGGATTGAAGTTGGTTTACACTAAATGGTGTTGACACTATTCAGTGTAAAATTTGCTATTATGGATTATAGATGCTAGAGAAATATACAACCGTTAACCTTCCCAAATTTTTTTAAGATACCGAAATTAAGAAAATAAAATTCTAAAATAGAAAAATATTTACCAGAAAATAGATAAAAACTATAGATCAAAATAGAAATAAAAAACCTATGTAGAAAAACCCCACAATGAAATTAAATTACTTGAAGAACAATGTGTGTGTATATATAAGGAATGATGTAGAGAGTAAAACTTGGCAGAATTATAAGAAGAATTGCAACTTGGATGGTTTCTTCAACTCTTGGTGGTAATTAAATTGGTATTAATCCTTATATTATTTTAATTTGGTTCCATTGTCGTAGCTAATGTTAAGTCGCACACTATCTACTGCACACAAATTTTTAATTTCGACTCTTCATCAATAGAACTAAACATTACACAAATATATTGGAGTACAAAGTGAGTGAAACAAATCTCTTTAAATAATTAACGTTAATACAATAAGCTTTTTGTCATGGATGTAGTGTATTATTTTTTGAATTAGTATATATAGAAAAACTGTATTTGAATAACCAACACAAAACTTTCTATAAGGTCATGGCTTAATGATATACCGATTGATGAGGTGGCAATTTTTCCATGAATAGTGACATCACTATCCATATTAAAGTTCCCAACATCATACAACATCTCATTTATGATTAACTCTCCTTTACTTTTCTCGATTTATTTGAAGGCATAGTCATTTTCATGCCTTCCTAGAAGATGGTTATGGAGCTCAGCCATCAACTGCTTGTTGGAGAAAAAGAAGGGTTTTTGTAGGAGCAAATCTTGTAGGCTTATACTAGTCTTCGAATCACTTTTTTACCCTGCCTGCGCCAACCCATCGTTTGGTGAGATCTATTAGAAAATTTCAAATTAGAAATCCATTATTTTTATTGAAAATGAAATACAACTCTAAAATTAGTCCTCATGAAACCATAATACGTAATTGCTAGTGAGTGAGAACTTGGGTGATTCTTAATAAACGTTTTTGTTGGAGAACAATTAACCGTTTTGAATTTTCTTTTTTCTTACATATATACTACACGGGAGATCGGAATTCACTCACTTATTCATCTTCTTCATCATAAGAAACACAGTTACCCCTCCTTCACCAATCTTTATGTCACAGCCCAACGAGCCTAAACCCTGAATGTAACTGGCATTCAATAACCATTGTTGGTCCCCGAGCGAACCCTTGGCTTGGCTCAATACTTAGCAGAAGACTTATTCAATAATATATGAACTCAAAAGTAAAGACTTACTCAATTTTCTTAAAAATAAATAAACTCAGAAATTTCTAAAACATTCAACTAGCTAAAGAAGGCAACTCAAAACGCCTCAAACCACTACTGTCTATGAAGCCTCTAACATACGATGACGAAAGTTGCGACAAGACCCACAACATTCTAACAAAAACTGCAAATGTGAAGCCCTTCGTAAATCAAGGAGGCTCACCAAAGCTAGCTCGAATGCGGCTTGATCAATAGAGCATCGATTGATGATCCTGAATACATGTATCTGCATCATGAAACAATGCAGGCCAAATAATGTTAGTACATTAAATGTACGAGCATGTAAGGGGAACTCTGCAACATAATATAAGGCTTGAACTGATAGAAAGAAAGGCATACTCACCTCATCTTAACTCAACTCAACTCACTCAGAAATACTGAACTCAACTCAGGAATACCTAACTCAACTCAGTATGAAATCAATGATGATAAGAGGCAATGCATATAAAGCTTTTAAAATAGTAGATAATAACTCAATGTTTGTGAACAGACATAAATAAACTCTATACTCTCATATGAGAGATTCTCTAACTGGCAACCATTACTATGAGCAATATGATGATACAACGTCTCTCCCACACTTCCAGAACTGTCCTATACCTTGCCAGACTATAGGAAATCCTCAACTAAGTGGATCCACAAAGCTATGCTTAAAAGAAATAAGGAATCATCTAAAATGTATGATCCTTTACCTATATTGGTATACATTGTTTATGAGGATTTTGAGTTGTTTGAACTCATCCCTATATCTGTGCTCAATACTACTCCCAATAATATATAACTCAAGCTCATATGGTTTAAAAAAAACATAACTCCTCCTCAATTTGAGATAATTACTTAAAAGTTCTCTTAAAAGAGATAATGCTCAAAACTCTTCATGAACACATTTAGAAATCAAGTTTCTTCTCATCTAAAAGTAAACGTGTTACATGCTTGGGAATACTTAGTCCTCTCATACTCATTTTAAAAAATGAATTCAACTCTCCTTATCAACATACTCATTTACTCGCGTTTTAAACCAAGTTATAAATAATTCTAGGAGACTTCTCAAAATGACTCAGAAGCCTTTCTCAACTTTACTCATAATCTTTACTGAAATTCAAAATGTGAATTCAAGAGTCATGGTTAGGATATATAAGATCTCTCAATGATTTGATGATGTTTGGATACTTATAATTAAGAAAAGATCGAAGACACGATTTAATTTTTTTCAAACGAAAAGAAAGACGGAAGTGAAACGGAGGTAGGAGACCTTGGCGCATTCCTGGCTCAAGGCGCCAACCCCTAACCTCAGAATGCCATTTCTGGTGCATTGCAGGTGCGGGGCTCCAGCCCCCTTGGTGCCTCAGTGGTGCGCCGCCCCACAAAATTTCTTGAAAACCCAATAAATTTTTCTTGCTCAATTATTGGTCCTAATTCACCTAGGATCGATTGATTTCTTCCAAACTCCCTTGGATTCATAAAAAACCAACATAATTCCTCAAAAACCCACTCAAATTACATAAAAAACAACCCTCAATCGCAAGAGCCTCACCTCAAGAACTCAGCAAAACTCCATTATTAAAGAATGAAGCACAAAACCTCAAAGAAACTCAAGAACTCGAATCAACTAACATTAATTTCGAATTTATGGGTGAAAATTACATGATTGGCGTGAGGGTGAACAAACCCATCACTATGAAAACTTACATACCTCGTAAGAACCAAATTTTTGGCGAAAATCCTTAAAGTTCGATGAACGCTGAAGCTTTCTCCATTTTCTCCCCTTGAACCTTGCCCTAACCCTTCAAACATTTTTGAATGACTAAAACTAATTCCAATCAGTTTAGACTCCTAAAAGGGTGAAAAAAATCTGTGGGCCTAGTGGGGTATGGAAACGACCGAGATACCCCTCCTTAAAACGGATGGAAATGCCTTACTAGACAGGCTACACTCAAACATACATATCTCCTTCATCCAAACTCCAAATTTGGCAAACTCGGTGGCGTTTGAAAGAGGACTCAACGACCGTTGATTTATTGTCTCATGGCCTACCTAAATCATCATGTGTTGAAAGTTATAGTACTTTGAAGTTGACCCAAAACTCACAATTTAAGAGTAACATGTAACAATCTCAATTTAGCTCTTTCTAGGACCGAGGTGTTACAATATCTCCTTCTTGGGAACATTCGTCCTTGAATGAGATAACTCTAAATAGAGCTGATGGTGGAAGCATTTAACACCTAACTCAAACACCCCATATGCAATTCACATAACTTAGCATATCAACTTAAAGAGTACCAAGAAAAGAGTTAGTACCATAGTTTGGAATTTCTCTGGAAGAAAAGATATGTGGGTATCTCTTCTTCATATCCTCCTCAGCCTCCCAAATAGCTTCCTCAAAGAATTAATTCCTCCATAAGACCTTGACCAATGCTACTTCCTTGGTTCTCAACTTGCGAACCTGATGATCCAGAATCTAAATAGGTATCTCCTCATAAGATAGGTTGCCCTTGATACCAATATTCTCAGTAGGTATAATAAATAAAGGATCGCCCATACACTTCTTCAGCATAGAAATATGGAATATCGGATGGACTACTACTAACTCTGGCGGTAGCTCCAACTCATAAGCAACATTGCTAATTCTCTTGGATATCCTGTAAGGACCAATATACCGGGGACTGAGTTTCCCCTTCTTACATAATTTCATAACACCCTTCATGGGTGAAACCTTAAAGTAAAATAAATCATCAACCTTAATCTTTAAGTCTCTTCTCCAAATATCTGAATAGGATTCTTGACGACTTTGTGTTGTTTTGAACCTTTCTTGAATGATCTTCACTTTCTCCATAGGTTAATGGACCAAGTCTTGCCCAATCAACTCAGCTTCACTAACCTCAAAACATCTAATAAGAGATTTCATCCATAGAGAGCCTCATAAGGAGCCATCTAGATACTAGAGTGATAGTTATTGTTGTAAGCACACTCTATGAGAGGTAAGTGATCATCCCAATTACCTTTGAAATCTATCACACAAGATCTCAACATATCCTCTAAAGTCTAAATCGTGCGCTCTAGCTGAGGATAGAAAGTAGTACTCAAGTTTACCTTCAAACCCAAACCTTTCTGGAAAGATTCCCAAAATTGTGCAGTGAATTTGCACACCTCTATTTGAAATGATAGACATAGAAACTCCAGGAAGTCTGACTATCTCTTAAATATACAACCTAGCATAATCTTTTACCAAAAAAGTAGTATTTACTGGTAAGAAGTGGGCTGATTTAGTTATTCGATCTACAATCAACCAAATTGAATCATACTTCTTGCGAGATCGTGGCAAACCAGTAATGAAATCCATAATGATCATCTCCAATTCCATTCCAAAAGATCTATGTTCTGAGCCATACCAATGGGCCTTTGGTTCTCTACCTTGACTTTTTTTTGCAATTTAGGCACTTAATAATGAACTTTACAATACATCTCTTCATACTACTCCATAAATAGACTTTTCTCAAGTCACGATACATCTTTGTGGAACTGGGATGAATTGAATATCTGGAGCTATGAGCTTTCTCCTGGATCCTCTCTTGGAGTTCATCCACCTTTGGTACACACAATCCGCCTTGATACCTCAACACACTATCTCCCCCTTGTTCAAAACCCATTATTTGCTTATGTACATTTGCCTTTAATTCAAGAAAAATAGGGTCTTGGTTTTGTTTCTCTTTCACTTCAGACACTAGTGATGATTCAGCCCCATTCATCACAACTACTCCACCTTCATTGGTATCCTATAAACGGACTCCCAATCATGAAAGTATGTGTACATATTTCGCTAATTATTTCTTGCTTTCCTCAACATGGGCAGTACTTCCCATAGACATCTTGCTCAAAGCATCAACAACAACATTGGGTTATAAAGGATACTCATGTCATAACCCTTGGGTAACTCCAACCACCACCTCTGTCTGAGATTAAGGTCTTTCTGAGTGAAAACATACTGAAGACTCTTGTGATCGGTGAACACATCTACATGAACACCAAAGAGATAATGACACTATATTTTCAAAGCAAGTACTACATCAGCCAATTCTAGACCATGAGTTGGGTAATTCTTCTCGTGAACCATAAGTTGTCTGGAGGCTTAGGTTATAACCTTAGAATTCTGCATCAATACACACCCAAGACTAGCTCTGGATGCATCACAATACATAAAGAAGCCTTATGTACCTTTAGGTAGGGTCAACATTGGGCAATGATTAACTAGATTTTCAATTCCTCAAAGCTTTTCTCACAAGCTTCAGACCATTGAAACCAAATTGTTTTCTAATTTTACTTGGTCAATGGGGATGAAATAGATGAAAACCCCTCGACAAACCTTCTATAATAACTAGCCAATCCCAAGAAGCTCTGTATATCCATTGGAGATGTGGGTTTGGGCAGTTATGCACAACTTCAATCTTTTGAGTGTCAACTTGAATCCTTTCACCAGACACAATATGGCCTAAGAATGTAACCATCTCAAGCCAAAACTTGAACTTAGAAAATTTGGCATACAACACCTTATCCTTTAGAGTTTGGAGAACTACTCTAAGATGACTAGCATGATCTTCCTCATTTCTCAAATAAATTAGAATGTCATCAATGAATATGGTAACAAATATATCAAGATAAGCTTTAAACACTCTATACATAAGATCCATGAACGGTGCAAGAGAATTAGTCAAGCCAAAAAACATAACAAGAAACTCATAATGACCATATCAGGTCGTGAATGCTGTCTTCAGGATGTCACGTTCCCTTAATCTGAACTAATGATAGCCAAATCTTAAGTCTATCTTAGAGAAACAAGTGGCACCCTGAAGTTGATTGAAAAGATTATCAATTCGCGATAGTGGATACTTAATCTTGATAGTAACCTTGTTCAACTTACGGTAATCAATACACATTCTGAGAGAACTATATTTCTTCTTCACAAATAAGAGTGGAGCACCCAAAGGTGAGACACTAGGTAGAATAAATCCTTATCAAGAAGATCTTTCAATTGCTCTTTTAACTCTTTTGACTCAGCTAGAGCCATTTTCTTTCTTAGGAGGGACTCCGGGAAGATCGTCTGGAAAGATCTCTAGAAACTCACTCACAACTAGAACTGGCTGAATATGCGGTGGCTCAACACTAGAGTCATTAACTCAGACTAGGTGATAGATGCACCCCTTAGAGACTAACTTTCTAGCCTTAATGTATGAAATAAAACAAACCTTAGGTGCTCCTGAGCTACTCCTCCACATTATAATTGACTCATTAGGAAACAACAACTTAAATCTTTTCTTATATCTTATTCTTCACTACTTCATCATCACCTTTAAAAATTCAACAAATTCTTTTGAGATTCATGCATAGTAAAAAACTTTGGTAATAGGATAAACCATTTTTTAAAGCAATGACAGATCATGACTTTCAGTACAGGATGTGTTAAATTGCCCATAAGGTATCAAATGAAAGATCTTTGAGTCCTCTTTCCAATACTACCAAGTTTGCTAAATTTCAAGTTTGGTTGAAGGAAAATGTCTATTCGAATATAGCCTATCGAGTTAAGGCAATTCATCCGTTTTAAGGAGGGGTATTTTGGTCTTTAACTTACCGCCACTAGCCTAGATTTTTCTTTTAATCTTTTAGGGATCAAATCTTATTAAAGTCATTTTACGTAAAGTGTAAAAACATTTGGAAGGCTAGGGCTAAGTTCTAGAGGAGAAAAAGGGAGAATATCTTTAAGGGTTCAAGATGTCTTGCGAGCTTCGAGGATTTTTGCCAAGAATTCAATCCTATTGAGGTATGTAAGTTTCCATATTGAGTTATTGATTGAATTCTTTGAGGTTTTATTGCTTCGTTCTTGAATATTAAGTTTTGTTGAGTTCTTAAGATGAAAGTCTTATGTTTGAAGGTTGTTCTTGAGGAACTTTGAGTAGATTTATGTTTCCTTGTGCTGGGTTAATAAATCTAGGGAGTTTGGAAGAAATCAATTGATTCTAGTTGAATTAGGACCAAGAATCAAGAAGAAAAATTCATTAGAATATTTTAGAGAGAGGGATGGCGTAATGCACTACTGATGCACAGGGAGGCTTCTGCGCCGCGTATGCAGTGCACCAAAATAGATCTTTTGAAGTTTAGGGGCTTGCGCCCTACACTAGGAATGTGCCAGGGTCGCCTGCTCCCGCTTCTTTTTCGTCGTTTGTTCCGTCTAAGTTTTTTAAAACGTATCCGTGATCTCTTCCTGATTATGACTATCCAAACTTCTTGTAATCATCGAGAAATCCTGTATATCAGAATCTTAATTCTTAAATTCACTAACAATTGATCATACATGATTTCAAATTACAAATTTTGGATAGAACTTTTCCTATGTTGAGTCCAATATTCCGAATCCATAACACCTAAATTAGAGTTTTACATAAACATAAGACTTGTAGGTACATGAATTAGCTTTCCAAACAGCTAGATTACTCATTGTAAACGAAGTTCTAGAGAATGAGATATGCATAAATTACCAAACATTATGTAGCTTAAAAACAAATTTCATCACTTACCAAAGAGAAGGGTGTGTCTCGAAGCCCAGCCGAAAAGACAAAGTTTTCCTCTTATGATTTTGAAGAAAAATATGTTTAGATATGTTTCTAAGGTTCTAAGGCTTGAGGAAAATGAATTTACTAAAGGAGGTGTGAAAATATATAGTCACAAAAGTGATGTTTATCACTTGTACAACTGTCCTTCAAAGGTGCTGCCCAAATAGTTGTGTCTGCCCAAAATGCATACATATCCACCTATATATATATATATATATCCTTTACCTCCATTTAAAGTTATACATAATTATAATTAGAATATTACATAAATAACCCAATACAATACCTTAAATTATGATCGAAATTTATGTTAAGCAAGTTAGCAAATATCGCAACATTTCAACTTCTCGAAATGAGAGTAAAACATATTGTAGTAAATAAGCTATAGTGTATCGACATCTGACTCTTGGTTAGTATTTAGGGGTGTTACAACTCTCTCTCCCCCTTAAAGAAATTTTGTCTCGAAATTTACCTTAAGTAGTCTCGTAACATGTGCGGATACTGGGTCCTCATGTGTTCTTCTCTCTCCCAAGTTGCTTCTTTTCTAGAATGCTTCCTCCAAAGTACCTTTAATAAGTGGATTCTCTTGTTTCTAAGTTGCTTTACTTCTCAAACTTGAATTAGGATAGGTTCTTAATTAAATGTCAAGTCAAGATTAACCTCAATAGATTTAATTGGAAGAACATGGGATGGATCAGAATGATATCTTCTGAGCATCAAAACATGGAAGACATTGTGGATCTTGTCTATCTCAGGTTGTAAAGCTAATTTATATGCAACTAGTCCAACCTTTTCAAGTATCTCATAAGGTCCAATAAATCGGGGACTAAGTTTTCCTTTTTAGCCAAATCTCATAATCTTTTTCCATGGAGACACCTTTAAGAATAGATTATCTCCAACTTGATATTCAATGTCACACCTTTTAAGATCAGCGTATGACTTGTCTATCCAAAGAAATCTTTAGACGATCCTTGATAATTTTTACCTTTTTCTCTGTTTGATGCACAATTTCAGGACCAACAAGCTTTCTTTCACTGACTTCACTCCAATAAAGAGGGGTCTGACATTTTCTTCCATATAAGGCTTCATAGGGAGGCATTCCAATACACGATTGGTAACTGTTATTGTAAGCAAATTTTATCAGAGCCAAGTGTTTGTCCCAACTACCCTCAAACTCCATAATGCAATCTCGAAGAATATGCTCCAAAATTTGTATCACTCTTTCCGACTTACCGTATGTCTGAGGATGGAACAAAGTGCTAAATTTCAACTTAGTACCCAAAGCTTCCTACAAGCTACCCCAAAATTTAGATGTGAACCTTGGGTATCGATTAGATATAATAGACATAGGGATTCCATGTAGTCTTACAATCTCATTAATGTACAATTTGGCCAAACGCTCAAGTGACTAATCCATCCTGATTGCTAAGAAGTGAGCACTCTTGGTTAGCCTGTCCACAATCACCAATATTGCATCTTGATTTTTCTGAGTGTGAGGAAGTCCAGAAACAAAGTCCATAGTAATTCTCTCCTATTTCAATTTTGACATCGACAAGGGCTATAGCAAACCAACTAGGACCTGGCCTTCTATCTTTACTTGATGACAAACCAAACATTTTGAAATGACTTCCACAATGTCTCTCTTCATACTGTTCCACCAATAATGTTCTTTGATGGTCTGGTGCACCTTAGTATCTCTAGGATGAATTTCATATGATTCTGTATGTACTTCATTCATGATTTCTCTTCTCAATTTTTCATCATTAGGGACACATAACCTATTTTGATAAAACAAGGTATTATCCTCTGTTAATACAAAATCAAGCTTTTTCCTATTTTGAACTTCTCTAGTTAATTCTATGAGTCTCTCATCTAACCTTTGCACTTCTTTCACCTATTCAAGTAATATTGGTTTGACTTGCAAATTAGCAATAATCGAACCATTTGAATCAAGTGCAAAACAAACACTCATGGATCTTAACTCAAGAAGTAAGGGCAACAGACTCAAAGCTAAGCTTGCGAAGGATTTTTTTTTTGAGTTAAGGCATCAACCACCACATTGGCTTTACCTGGATAATAATTAATCGTGCCGTCATAATCCTTGATCTACGTGTTCTTAGATTCAACTCTTTTTGTGGACCTAAGTACTTTAAGCTCTTGTAATCAGTAAATATATGACATTTTTCTCCATACAAATAATGACGCCATATTTTTAAAGCAAACACTATAGCAGCAAGTTCAAGATCATGAGTAGGATAATTCAATTCATATGGTTTTAATTTCCGAGAAGCATAAGAAATAACTTTCCCTTCGTGCATCAAAACACATCACAAACCTCCATGAGAAGCATTACTACATATTACATACTCTTTCCCCTCAATTGGTAAAGTAAGTATAGGAGCTTGTGTCAACAAGGATTTGAGAGTTTCAAAGCTCTCTTGGCATTTGTCATCCCAAGTAAACTTTATTTCCTTTTTCAAGAGTTTAGTCAAAGGGGATGTGATACTGGGGATGCCTTTCAAAAATCTTCCATAGTACCCTGCTAAGCCCAAGAAACTTCTTACCTCACTCGAAATTTTGGGAGGTCTCCGTTCAACAACTACTTGAATTTTTACTAAGATCAACCTTTACCCCTTCAGTTGATACACATGTCCCAGAAAGCCACTTGATTAAGCCAAAACTCACACTTGAAAAGTTTAGCGTAAAGTTCTTTCTCCTTCAACAATCCGAAGGTGTTTATCATGGTTTATTAGAAGAAGAGGCCAAAACTTATTTCCTTCAAAAGGGAAGATCACATTCCATTAGGGACATGTGCTTGATGCATATGCACTCTACATGCGATAAAAATATTATAACCCATGTAAGTGAACAAATAATCTAAATAGAACCTTTTCGAAAGAGAGCAAATATACAAGTAATTCACAATAAAAGTCCTAGAACAAGAAACATAGGCTTTGATACCAATACTTGTAGCGACCCTTCCAAAAGGATGCTACCACTTAAAGGAGCAAACTAATTTAATACTTGCGACGTTCAAAAGAGATTAACAAAGGGCATATTTATTTTAGTCTAGTCGAGGAATTAGGTTCACAGAAAAAAATAGTTAAAGAAGTGAAACCTGACCATTTACACATTAATTTGATGCCAACCTGAAACTGCGTAACATTTTATCTTATGGCGGAAGAACCCTTCCAAAATAATCTAAGCAAATAACTTACTAGGTTTTCGTGCTTATTTCACCCTCGCACTTAAAATAATATAACTAGATATTACCAACTTCCGAGTACAACCATTTTCCTGTTCATGCTTCACACAAACATTCAAAACAAATAGTAAATTTAGTATATTACAAGACTTGGACTTACACACCACAAAAAGAACAAAACATATAGCCATGCTTATATTACAACCAATGGTGAAATGTTCAAATTAGCCTTCAAAATTTCATGTAAATGTACAACATATAGATCATGTACAAGTCCCAAGATTTATGCAAACTATAGATGCCTCTATGCAAATGTGATTTTCCCATAAAGCTAGTAAAATCTCCGCATCCAATGGCCAGCTTCAAGTATCCCCTCGAACATTCCATACTATAAAAACAACTATCGCTAAGCATAAAGCTTAGTGGTGTACAAACTATATGCGTGGAGCCGCTAGATGTACTAAGTTACCTTTCAAAAGTCATGGACAACACAATTGAAACATAATAAAAAAATCAAGTAAACAATATATTAAGGGTGTCAAGTTCTATATTTAAAGATATAAGTGTCCAGAACGCTCATAGCACCATTTCCCAAGAGATCCAATAAGAAGGCTCGCACAATATATACATCATACCGTCACACCCAACATAACCAAGTATCAAGAAGAACTAAAGCCCTATATCGAGAAGGACCAAAGCCCTGTATCAAGAAGGGTCAATGCCCAAAATAATCAAGAGAATCAAGAACCATATTAAAAATGTCTTCCTAGTTCATGCTTAAAATGAACAACTTCCATACTTAAGATGAACCAAAAATCCAGAGTTAAGAAGGTAAATAATCCGAATCAATAGGCATGCCAATAGTGAGAAAAATCAAATCCACAGGAAGGACAAAGTCCCAACAAGAATGCCAAGCGATCAAGCAATCCGTACAAGTGGGTGAGTTACACAAGTGTCTTGAAAGTCTCAGAGAATATCAAAACAACAATACATTATGACAAGAAGTAACCAAGGTATCGAGATAACCATTAAAATATACAAGTAGATAAAAAGAGTACAAGTACAAGTTTATACCCAAACCTCGTCTTTAGAAACAGTCCAACAAAACTTAAAGAATTCAAACCGTGGCTTGATCAATGTATCAAGGTTCTGAACTTGTACACGAGTATATATAACCTTAAAAATACAATTAAATAACTTCTTTAACTTCTATTAGCTTAATAATATTGACGTAAAACATGATCATTATCATAAGTAAGCCTAGCATGTACAAATACAACTATGCTCCCAAAATAGACTTAGATTTGTAAAGGAGAAACAAAAAACTGGACTTTGTGTCCTTCATGAAAGATATAGGTACATCTATAAAGGTTGCAAATAAATAAGAATCACCGAAAAAATTATTTTGTACAAAAAGATATATTCAAAACACTAACAATTGATCATACAAGATTTCAAATTCCAAAATCTGGACAGAACTTTCCCTATGTTGCGTCTCATATTTCGAAATCCATAACAGCTAAATTAGAGTTTTACATAAACATAAGAGTTGTAGGTACACGAATTAGCTTTCCAAATAGCTAAATTATTCACTATAAACGAAGTTCTAGAGAACGAGATATGCATAAATTACCAAACACTACCCAACTCAGAAACACATTTCATCACTTTCCAAAGAGAAGGGTGT
Source organism: Solanum bulbocastanum (assembly GCA_037074985.1). Taxonomy (NCBI): domain Eukaryota; kingdom Viridiplantae; phylum Streptophyta; class Magnoliopsida; order Solanales; family Solanaceae; genus Solanum; species Solanum bulbocastanum. Next base: position 22,445,760 of record CM073605.1, read on the forward strand.
GTCTCGAATCCCAGCCAAAAAGACAAAGTTTTCCTCTTGTGATTTGGAAGAACTATCTGTTTAGATATGTTTCTAAGGTTCTAAGACTTGAGGAAAATGAATTTACTAAAGGAGATGTGAAAATATATAGTCACAAAAGTGATATTTATCACTTGTACAACTGTCCTTCAAAGTTACTACCCAAAATGCATGCATATCCACCTATATATATATATCCTACACCTCTTTTTAAAGTTGTACATAATTCTAATTAGAATATTACATAAATATCCCAATATAATACCTTAAATTAAGTTCAAAATTTATGTTAAGCAAGTTAGCAACTATCACAATATTTCAAGTTCTCAAAATGAGAGTAAAACATATTGTAGTAATTAAGCAATGGTGTATTGACAACCGACTCTTGGTTAGTATTTAGGGGTGTTACATAGACTCTCTTATTTTATTTGGGATTCCATCCCTATATTCTAAACTAGTAGATATTTTTGGTACATGACTTTCAGGTTCTAAGGTTTATTTTGTAATTATTCTATGATTATGGATTTTAGCTAGAAGACTTGACTTTTATTGATTGAGAACTGTTACTTTTAGCTTTTTATATATGCGCGTGTTAGTAATAATTGGTTCTCCCACCAGGGGTTTAGCGTGGGTGCCTCTCACGGTAGATTGAGGTTGTGACAAAGTTGGTATCAGAGCCCTAAGCAGAAATTGGGGTCGGACCTTAATTTGGAAGTCAGGTACTAGGTCGGGAGTTGGGTGTAAGGGTCGGGTCTCAGCTTCAAAGTTAGGTGTTAGGGTCAAGTCCTAGTTCAGCTATTGGGTCTCGATTCAAGTGTAAGGCCTCATTTGTTTAAACTTAAAGGAGGTCTGAATCTCAATCATTTAGATTCAACCCATTAAGTGCATTTGGTTTTTAGGTTTGAATCTGAATGATTCAGATTCAACCCTCATTCAGACCATTTGTTTCTTTTTTCAAAAAACCTCTTAATGGACCTGAAAAAGTTTGAACGGATCAGATCTGCAGGAGAGTCTTAACACCATCAGACTTATTTAATAAGTTATAAAATAATATTGTATCTCCTCTCTTGGTCTTTGCGTCACTTTTTCTCTCAACTACAAACTTTCTTCCTCTCTTTTGTCAATCAAATACCAGTTGTTTCCTCTTGAACTCGTAAGTTTTCATAATATTTACAAGTATATTTTTTATAGTAATAATTTTCTTAGGGTGTATTGATGTTTGTCAAGAACACTTGTTGCAATAATAATTTTTAGTGTATTGATGTTCATCAAGGTTTTTGAGTGAAAAAACACTATTTATAATTAAAAATAATAACAATGTACTCATATTTGATGACTCCTATTAGAATTTTTTTCATAGGCCAATAATTTTTTTGAGACTCTTTAATATATTATTATTATTGTTGAACTATTCGTACCCCTAGACGTAACATGGCATACTTGACCCCGAAGGGGTCTCATACAAGCCTCTAGCATCATTATTACATAAGACATAGAAAATAATGCAGAAATTTAAAACTTTTACAATAGAAGTCTAACTTCACTTTTCATAAAGGAAAATCATAGGAAATCTAGACTTTGTCTCATACACTATATAAAACATTGGAATACAAAGTTTGGGACTTAGCCCTTTACATCAATAAAAGTCTCAACATGAGAAGTACAATAGAAACTAAGAAATAAGAAATCCCGTCCTCGAACTTGAGGACTCACCACAACTTGGAGATAAGCAATCCAAGTATTCTTCAAAGGGAGAGTGAAAGTCACCTAGCCGGAACATACACTCATTAAGATGTAGAAAAAAGAAATGTTTAGCACATAATATGTACTAAGTATGGAAACATGCATAAAATCCTTAAATATGATAAAAAGAACATTTTTATTTGAAATGTATGCCTTTGTCAAGTTTAGAAACCAACACGCATATGCAAAGTACAACACAAGCCACAATCACACTTATACTCATTACATGGTAATATCAACAACTTAGCAACCTCTAAGGAACACTTGTGAAATGTATGGTTGGCATCCCATAATACCAACCCTAAGCACCCCCTTGAAGCTACCTTAGTCATGCATATCATCTTTAGACCTCATTATAATCATTAGTCACCAATAAGGAGATAGTCATGAACATTACTTTGAATACAAGGATAGTAATTCATAACAACTAACCATTCAAGACACATGTATGCATTTGTATCGCATAACAATATAAAGGAGCCATCCCACAAAATCCCACTAAGTCCACTTGTGCAATGTGGAAGTGAAGTCCCAGACCCACACTCTTAATAAGTAAACTCACCAAGAACTCAACTTATAGTTCAAGTCTCATTCATTATATTTCATTTAGGGAAGAATAGCCATAACCAACATAGACCATGTGAGCTACATGGAATCCGGTGTCGTGTAACGCCACACTGAAAGAAGGTGTCCTACTTGCCTAAGGTAGGACTAAATGTATTAGCTTCTAGGTGGATCCACTAGCTAAGTCCTATGTTGGCACATAGTTATGGAATAAGGAGATTTCTTCTAGAAACCCGCCCTATTGCATTGGCGGAGGGGCTTCCATCTCATGAGTTCACTTTGGATGACCCTCACTATTGCATTGGTGGGAGGGCCTTTACCTCATTGTCCATATCCACTCGGTGCTAAGCATTATTTCCCAAATTATACATGATTAAGTCTTGTATTGCATTTATATGTGTGAAGGAATGCTTTGTCCTTCATTCGATACAATTCATCAAAATAGCTCATAGATTCATTAAAGGTGAGAATGTACTTTCAGCCTTAGAATCAACATTAGTATGTGAGTAGGACTTTAACATTACATTCATAGGGTTTTCATGAGAAATAGACTTTCAATCAACACAATACATCATCATCATCCTAGACTATTCATGCATCATCAAGTATAAGGGTCAGGTAAGAAAAAGCTTTCAACAATACCATACTTTACACATTAGTCATAGGATATTTACTTTCTAAGTGAACCAATAGGTTATACACAACTTCTATCAACATGTACAAACCCTAGTAATTTACCCCTTTCAAGATCATGTATCATGTCTCACAATTACACCTAAATATAGTACAATATGCATGAATAAAACAATATTCAATAACTAAATTCACATAGAAACAATTCATATAATCATCTTGCATCAATACACCCATCACAATACTTAAAATTGGGGTCATGGGGGTGTTCATGGGTTCAATGGGAATTTTGCAATGAAAATCCCCATTAAACATCAAATAATCCATAATATAATGCAATTAACATAATAAAATTGTTTTTAGGAAGAACCAATGGTTGGAATAGAAACCCTAGTTTTTGAACAAGTTACCAATTTTGAAATCAAGAGTTGAAAGGCTTCATGGAGAAAATCGTTCCATGAATCAAAGTCCCCATACCTTAATTGATGTTTTCCCATGAAATTGGAGTGAAAAACTTGGAGCTTGAACGAATCTTGAGCTTCTTCTTTGTTCTTCAATGGAGTTTAGAGAGAATATTTTGAGTGGAAAGTGGTTTTGAATTTGAGTTGTGAGTCCAAAGTCAAAAAGCGAGTCCCAGGTTAGGAAATGGATCATGTATCGATTTGAAAGTTGTGTCCTATGTCGAGAGTTGAGATTGGATCTCAGGTATGGATCGGGTCTTGGGTTTAGGACCAAATTTCAAGTCACAAGTCAGGTTCCACATTGATTGTTTGGGACGGGTCTTAGTTCAAAAGTTGGGTACATAGTCAGAAAGCGAGTCCCATGTTGGTAGTCAATTTGGGAGTTAGGGTCAGGTACCTGGTTGGAAGTTTGAATCGAGTCATGATTCCTAAGTTGGGTTTGGGGTTGGGTGTCAATGTTTGGGTCAAGGTCGAGTCCAATTCAAATGTCGGATCCCATATCGAGAGTAATGGTCAGGTCCTAGAGTTTATGTCAAGGTCTAATTCCTAATCAATTGTTGGGGTCATTTAATTCCTGATCAATTGTTGGGGTCATTTCTAGGTTTGGGTGTTAAGGTTTGGTTTGAAATCTCTGATCGATTGGGGATTGTGTCCCGGTTTGTGTATCGTGGTAAGGTCTTGGATAGTTTATCGGAGTTGGTTTCCGGATTAGAAACTATTTTCCTAAAAAGTATTTTATATTCTCTAGCAAAAAATAAGAGATTTTTTTTGAAAGCTATTTTCCATTCACCAATCAAACACTATAAAGTATTTTCCAAAAAATATTTTTCCACTCATAAACCAAACGTGAAAATTTATAAGTTTGAAACCAACCTGTTTTCCAGGAAAGTATTTTTTAGGAAAATATTTTCCTTCGCACCAAACACACATTATCCACTTTTGTGTAAAAAGAAATTTAATTCTCCCCTATGATTATTCATTTCATTTATATATACGAATTTCAATTTTTGTAGTTAAGAGAACACCAGGTGCAAATTATAAAGATAAAGAATCATGCTATAAAAAGTAGACTTGTGAGGAGCTAAATTGATGGTAAACTAATGTGACCATTTCAAATCATCACTTTCTTAATATTTCCATCTTTTCATGTTTTAACTGTTTATACTTGATATATAATTATATATGTCTAAGTTCTTCACAAAAACAATGGACTTCATAATTTTATTTATCGATGATTTGTTTAATGTAATTCAGATGAGGAAAAAAATTCAGGATCATGGTAACTCGTACCCACTATTTTAGGATTGGAGGTGAGACGTGTTTACCATCCGAACAAATACCTTTAGTTTGCTTGTCACTAATCATATTCCTTATGTAACAAAAATTCCAAAATATCGTCAGTCCGTGAGCTTTAATGGAACTATGACAACAAAAATATTTGGAATCATTGTGGCCTCTAACCTATTGTGAACATCCTAGAAAATGCAGTTTTAACTGACGAGGTTCTTCGAATACCATATTATCAAGTGATTCTGCAATAAAGACCAACGAAAATACTATCCACTAAAGACAAATTTTGATTATCATGAAAATGGACAAATTTGAAACAGATTGAAACACATGAGAGTTCATGAAATATTAATTATTAGAGCATAGATAAGGAGGGAAAATGAAAGAAAAAGACTATTAATAACAACGTGGAAATCTTAGCCTAGATAAGGGTAAAGGGTTGAGAAAGATATTGAAAGAGTATATCTGATGTAAGCTAGTTCTTGAAAATGTTTGTTGCACATGTATCTCAAATTATATATTTAGTACATGATAGATAATATACATGATTATTTTACATTTATCTCAAATAACAGATTCAGTGACTTGACAAACAAAATTTTGAGTTAAAATATGAATCCTTGTTGGTACACATGCCAGGAAAGAGAAGACTACAACGACTCAATTCGTCATTAGTGACTAGTTTGTTGAGTCCGAATTCATTTTTTATCCAAAAAAATCATTAGTATTGTCATCCACATTGCTTGATTGGCATCCTTCTCACGAGTTGGTCTCTCGATCGGATGAATGATTGACATCCTTCTCATCAGTAATGTATAATTTGACGGACTAATTATACGTTTTCTTGAGGGAAAAGAGTAATAGGAAGTGTACTAGGAATAAACCATGTTTAAAGAGTACATCTTTGTGCTACTTTCTCTTCTATATTTATGTACTTATTCTGGATTTGTCCATGCTTCTTTAGCTAGATGATCCCAGCCACACGCTTCCGTCATGGATTACCTTTATGAAAACCCCAAGTCAATAAAGTATTCCACATAGCGAGTTGATGTCCCAAAAAGAGACAGACATATAGATAGATAGAGAGATGGAAAGATAAGTCGAAAGACAAATTGAGACAGTAAGGATATACTATATCATGATGAGAACCCAATTTAATTTGTTATAACAAATTATTATTTTTATTTCAAAAACTAGTTTTACGTTCTACAGTCTATTATATGTAGTTTTTTCCAAATATAATTACCTGATATTGTAAACTATTTTTATTCTATTCACATACAAAAGTTAAATTTTAATAATATAGACAAGGAAAAAATGCAATTTGAGTTGTAAAGAAGTGTCATGACTAGAAAATAGTCATGGTTAACGTCAGACTATTATGTCCCCCTTTTTTTGTTGCCAATGGTAGAAAAAAGTACTTTTAACACTCATAAAATAAAATTAGAATAATTAATCTAAATAGTCACTCACTCACTTAATATATATTAAATTAAAAATAGCCGATAGATTTATAATACATGTGTAGTTCATTTATAATATAGTATATAACTTAGAAAAAATAAATTATGAAATTGATCAATTATTTATGTAAAAGCCCCAAAAATAAATAAGGTTGGTTAAAATTTCTTGTATTCTACCGGTAACAATTACCATCTACATGCAAAACTCCACATGTTTTTATTTTATAACAAAAACCAAAAAGAAAAATAAATAAATTAGAATTAACTTCTTTTCATGTGGACCCTGACCAACAATGGTATAGACAAATTTGGTTGAGGTTATAATTTTTTAATTGGATAAATTTAAAATAATATTAATAGAAAATAATCAAACAAACTTAAATGAGGTTAATAAATTAGGTCATAAAATGACAAATTTAAAACTCTGTCATATTTATTTCATGAAAATAGTCACGTTGTAAGATAAAGAATCCAAACTCTAAAAGCAATCTCAACAACCAAATTTGTCATTTATTCCTCTTGATAACAAAGTCCAAAAAAAAAAAGTCCTAAAAAAGGAAATACAACCAGCAAAAAAATATAATTAATATTATAAAAACTAATTTATACTTATAATAAGTGAAATGAACAATTAAATAGTAAAATAAATTTCTTATTACATTGGGTATATTATTTTTGTTATCTTTTTATGGAGTTCCAATCCCAATTCAACTTATTTTTATTTTTAACAAAACAGTAGTAAAATAATACAAAATTTCAGAAAGAAATTTATCAATTTTAATATTTTTTTTAGATAACTGTCAAATGAAAAATCAGCATCACATAAAAACAAGTAAAACAAACAACTCAAGAAAAACTATAATGATTGATAAAAAATTGATGAAACATAATTGAATTAGCACATTAAAACATACCAGCAATCTGTGTAGAGTATATTAAAATCTTTTTCACTGTTAACCAAAGGTCTTGAGTTCGAGTAATGGGGATGAAAAACTTCTTGTAGGTTCATTTCAACCCCTTTAATGAACCTACCCAATATGAATTTGAAGTGATCGGACAACTGATAAAGAGAAAAACTTGATTACTTCATGATCTTTGAAATGATAAACAAAGGGAAAAAAATCAAAAACATAATTTAAAGAAAACAAAAAGGGGATGCAAAGGTTTTAACAATATAATCAAAATTATTGAATCCATAAAAAAATAGTTCTAATAATCTATAATTTATATAAATAATTATACTTTATCAAATTAGTAAAACAAATTGAAGGTAGAATCTCACCTTAGTCATTGGAGTACCAGGATTAACCACATCTTTGTCCATAAACACCAAATCAATGGTGTTTTTTACACACCAGACGTAGAGACTTACAATAGGCATTAATTATTGTTTTATGTTGGATCTTCGTTCATTAACACTTACAGATTTCTTTGACCTTCAAATTTATTACCATATATAAATGTAAATTTATTTATATATATCCATTTTTGTATCATTTAAATTAATTTCACCTAAGAATTCACATGGACTACATTTAAATCCGGTCGATAGAATTCACATGACCTAGATATTAATCTGATTAGCCGTCAAATGTTTCACCTTTTCAAAACACTAAAAAAAAACCTCATAGAAATCACAATTTTACTAATTTAAAAAAAGTGAAGAAGTCAATATCATGAAATTTTTGAAGGAAAAAAAGAAGATAAATCTTAATGATTTATGAGCTTCGATAATTTTAATTTTGTATGCTGAAAAACAATAGATCATCAAAGAAAAAGCTAAAGTGAAATCCTGAATCACAAGGTTTGATCATTATTTTGATTTTATTTTAATGATCATCTATGGATTCCAAGTTGAGGAAATGTGCTATATTGGGATGCGTTAATGGAGGAAATTGCATTCAAGAAAAGGAGGATGAAGATATTATATAAGCTCAGAAAGGATGCTCTCACTAATACAATTGTTCACTTCTTATATAATAGTAACCGACTCTAGGTTAAGCAAGTGTAATGTCAATAATGCCCTCTAGCAAAAAAGACCAAACAATCCTTTGTTTAACAAATTTATTAAATATCCAACTTTAGGGGTTGTTTTTGCATTTGTTTAAAGTGCCACTTATGGACATTTTTAGTAATTATAAATTGTGAGACTTTTTGATAGATATTGATTGTCTTCTCTTATGAGAGTTTGAGATCTTATTGATTATGCTATTGTTAATTCTTTGTTTGGGTAACACCTTGAAATCGAGAAGTCTAGAAATGGGTAAAGCAGGAAAGTTACCAGCCCAAAAACTGGACCATGCGACCCTCCAAAGAGCCCTTGATGGGCCGTGAAGGGGACCATGGATTGTTATAGGGCTCGTGAAGAATAGCCAAAAACTGCCAAGGCTTGCATCCCTCCAACAGAGGCCTCACTGCCCGTGGTGAGGTTGACGGGCCGTGGTGGGGGTCATCAAATGGCCTACCAGGAAGAGTCCCTCCCCTTGGCACTAGTCAAGGACCACAACGGCCATAACGGTCCGTAGTGCCTTAGGCAGGCCGTGAAGGCTGCCGTCAAGTGATTTTGTCAATAGTTAAGTCTAGGGCTTTTAGGTCTTTTCCTAATTATTTTGATTTAATACCATGTCGTTTTACCCTTAACCCGGAGCCTTATATAATTATTTTTACCCCCAAAATCACCTAACTTAATTCATTCTTCAAATTTTCCAAAAGAAGAACAAGTGCATCTTTCCCAAATATTTCTCTCTCTAAAAGTTTGAAGAAGAAATCTAGGGTTTCAAGATCAAGTCTACTAATCCTCCATTGAAGTCAAGCTTTTGGCATCAATGTGTGATAGTCTTCATCTATGGAGATCTTTCCTCCATGGAGTTCCAAAAATCTCCAATTTACAAAGCTGGAAATCCCCAATTGAAGTTAGAGTCTTCTTCTATGTCATGGGTTCCTTTCAATGTTGATTTATTTGGTTGTTTTACAAACTATTATGTCTGAATTGAGATAATTCTGTGTTTTAACGATCATTTCCCATGAAACCATGCATAACCCATGTTTTCTAAGCTATAATGATATAATGTGGGTTTTGAATCATCAAAGATGAGTTTATGAAGAGATGTATGTTTTTCTGAAATTGATGAAAATGGTATTTAGTTGCTTTGAGATTAAAGCATGGATGTTAATGAGAAAGAACATAATTTAAGTTGCTTTTAGAGTAAAGCATAAATGTTGTTATTATTGTTGTTTTGTAAAAGGATATCTCATATACACATGAAAGCATGATTGTGAAAGGGTTTGCTCATATGAGGATTCTTAGTGTTGAATGGCTTTTCTCAACATTAACTTTGAATCAAAGATTTAAGAGCTATTCTAAAGAAACTTGGTTTGTATTGGCTATTTGATGTGCTTTCCATGAAAAATAAGTCAAGTAAATAATTATAACTATTATGTGGCATTTATGCTTAACAACAAGAGGATATTTGAGATGGAAGCTCTCCCGTAGCTAGAGGCCGGGATTGTAGTAACAATCTCTTTTTCCCATAACTATGTGCCACCATGGGAAGATTGTATTTGATACACGATAATTGTCTTCGATAGATATTAGCTAGTGGATCCACGTAAGCTAGAAGTTAAGGTTCTTGCCTTGGCAAGTAAGGACGCCCCTTTTCGTAGTGGGTCAGACACTGGATTCCATTTTATAGCTCACATGGTCTTATATGTAGGTTAAGGCTGATTCCGACACTAGTATGAACTAAGGTTACTTAAATAAGTATTTCCCAAGTGTTCAAAGGAGAAGTTTTACTTGCATTTGATCATGATTATTATGATGTTTTCTAACTCCTTTCTTATGATTTTAACTTGGTCTTTGCATGAGCATGGAAATTTCCTTATAGCACGATTTATATCTCTATGCATTGCTATCATACTTGGTACATCTTATTACTAACACATACTCTTGCCTACACTCCTATACACATATAAGGTCCAACGCCCCAAGATAACATCCTCATGGCTAGGAGTAACCTTGATCATACTTAGTAGTGGTGAATCTTCACGTTTAAAGGACCAAACTCTTTATCACTTTCAGTCTTTACTTTTCAGATATTGTATGTGATGTCAGGGTTACGTCCTGGTCACTTTGTATATAGTAGATGACTATTGAGATAATTTAGACTTTAGCTTTATTTTTTAGAACTCTTTTATGATATAAACTGTTATTTAAATATCTTGATTTTCTGATAATCTTATTTATGCATGCTAATTGGCTTACCTAGGGCCTCTCGAGGACCTATACGCCATGTTACACCTAAGGTATACCTTGAGTCGTGACAAATCTGGTATTTTGAATACAAAGTTTAGAAAGGTCCTAGGATATCTCGTAAGCCACGTCTAGTAGATTCTTGTTAATAAGTGTGAAGCATGCCACATTTATGAATAAAAGGCTATAAGATGATTAGGAAACTCCATTTCTTTCATTACTCTAAGTCGTGTGATAGCGTGTAATAAAGTCCTTTCTGCTAATCCGTATCCGATGCTTTTTAGGAAGTGGTCCCTTAAAGAGCATGTGTTAGGAAGAATGTGAATGAGAATGTGGAACAATAGGATCCTCTACAATCTCCTAAAGTTCCAGTCTATCCTTTGGTCGAGCAAGTGACTAATATAGAATTTAGCGCTGCTTTATAAGTGTTGGCTAAAGCCATGATGGTTCAAGCCAATAGAGAGGATGTAGTCTCTGTGAACCTAAATACAGGTACGATGACATCTAGAGTGAGGGACTTCACTAGGATGAATCCTCTAGAATTTAATGGCTCTAAGGTTAAGGAAGACCCTCATGCATTCATTGATGAAGTGTACAAGTTGTTGATTGATGAGTCAATGATTTGGACTTATTAAGGGACCCAAATGCATATTTGTCTCAATAGCTGATGAAAACACTTGAGTTTCAGGTATTTGGAGTTAGAGCCAAAGCATGGACACTATTGGGCAAAGAGGAACAAAGAAAGCTTAAGGAAAGAAGAAAAGAAAATCTGATGATGGATGATGTCATTTCGTGAATCGCCAATATCATTTAGCAAATCACCAAATCGCCAAGATACTACCTAGAGTTATAGAATGCTGGAACTAAAATAGGATCAAATTCGGTGAGCAGCAACCATATTCGGCATATTGCCGATCTAATAGGTGAAGGACAACCAAGTTGCCAAAGGTATGAAAGAAGATGCAAGCAAGTGTTGATGGGCGAGATGGAAGGATAATGGATGAATAGCGAAGTTATTCGGTGATCCCGAACTAGATTGCCTAAAGTCACAGTAGCTAGAAAGAGAAAAAGTGAAAAATAAAGGCGAGATGAAGAGCAACAGGCGATTCGCCGATCCGTCAGCGATACCCGACTTACTTCACCGAGTAGTCCTGAGCAGTGACATTTTAGACTTGGTTAAATTAGTTTGGGCTAGTGAGAGAAATTCATTCAGAAAGTAAGGAAAGAATTACTTAGAGAGAAAACACTACCAAAGGGTTTAATGAGTGATTTTAGCAAGATTTTGAGACAGATTCTGTAAGAGAGAAGATTATCAATTGAATTTCATCTATAATTCTCATTTTGTACCCAACTATGGGAGTGATAATTAATTTTGATCTTCTTATCTTTGAGATGAGTGGCTAAAACCCTTTATTTAAGGTTTTGATCATGAAGCCAATTGTTGATTTTACTTAGTGGGTGTTTGCTAATTACGAAGGATGGTACTTATTTGAAGTGGTTCTAAGTTGTTGCTGTGCTTCAAGATTGAATTGCGTTACTTTGTGTATCAATTTCAATATTGTGCACTTGCTCGAGAGAGAGGTGTGGAACCAAGGTGGCAATCTTAGCATTCTTAGTAGTGGGTTTCCTTAGTTTCAAGAGAGTGAAACAAGTGACCCTTCAATAATATCCAGTTCAATAGAGTGGATTTGAGGGTAAAAAACTAGGTCTCATTCGATCGGTGTTGATGTTCAAGAGAATTCAACATAGAAAAGGTAATTGTTATAGAGAATGGTTCGACCTACCCATAACAAATTATCCCATTATGAGCAGTAATGTTTACCTATTTCGTTTAGATTCAAAAATTGGCTGATCAATTCCCCAAGTTTTACTCTAATGTTTGATTGCTTGTGTTGAAGTGTAAGTTTGGATTGGTAGTTAAAACCCGGAATGTGAGATTTAAATACTAATTGTGTAAGAATTGTTTGATTGAAGAGATTGTCATTGTACTTTTATTATTGAATTCAAAGGAAGAACTACTCCCTATGGGATCGACCCCAACTCACATAGTTGGGTTATTATACTAAAGAACGATCGTTGGCATTTTGTATTGGATGAAATTCCACTTGATACGTAAATCAAAATGGCACCACTGCCGGGGAGTAGCCTTACTTAGCATTCTTTGATTGAAGATTTGACACTCTAAAAATTCATTGGCTATAGTTGAAGTAGTTTCTACTGCTTTGCGTAGGTAGTGGTTGGACTACATAGAAGTGAACATGAGTGAAGAAGAGATGAATGATATTTGAGCAGGTCATCGATAAGTTATAGACGACATCAATAGTTTATACAACCCAGCTCAATCAGGTGGGATGGGTGCAATTTTCATCCCAAAAACTGATGAGAGTGCAATGTTTGAAGTCACTAGCACAACTCTTCATCTTCTCCAAGTGGGGAATATATGGAGGGCTAGATCACGAATACCCGTATGAGTATGTGAGAAATTTTATTGAGGTTTTCAGCCCTTTTCATTCAAAAATGTGTCTCAAGAGTCAATTCGACTACGGTTATTCCCGCTGTTCTTAACATGAGAAGCTAATAAATGGTTAGCCGAGTTACCAAATAATTCCATCACGTCATGGGCGGAGCTGGTTGTAGCATTTAACACAAGATTCTTTCCTCCATCAAGGATGATGAAACTTAGAGATGAAATTCAAAGTTTCAAGCAACGATAGGGGGAACCCATCCATGAAACGTGGGTGATATTCAAGAAGCTCCTTCTTAAATGCCTAACTCATGGGCTACCAAATGATTTGTTGCTTCAATATTTCTACCGGACTCTAGATTCGGTGAATAAAGGAGTGGCAGATCAATTGGTACAAGGAGGAATAATGTTACAACCATTTGAGATAGCTTCGTTTCTTCTGGATGAAATGACTAGGATAAACCAAGCATGGTACATCCAAGAGGACCAGGTCTCTCCATTTCATTTTCAATTAACGCAAGAACAACTTGATAAAGAGACAGAGAAAGCGATGAGAACATCAAGAAGATATTAACTCGAATGAAAGTTCTACAAGAGCACATAAAGGGGACATTTGGTGTGTTTAGAGTTAGGAGGGTTTTTATTCCGATTAGTCAAGGCCGGGGGAGAATCAAGGTTAAAACTCCAAGAGGTATGAGGAGGGTTTCCACCAACGCTATCTACAGTGAGCGAAAATCAAGGTTGGAACTATCATAAGCGAGAAAACAAAAGAGATGCTATCAAGATTGGGCTGAGCAAAATGATTATTGGAGAAGGGAAGATGATTATGAGGAGAACCATACTCACTCAAGTGAAAGCAAAATCTAAAGTGAGTGTAGGCAGTTCTCGGGTGAATGACTTGTTGTCACGCATACTTGGCAAAATTAAAGGTTTGGATGATTTGTTGAAAGGGATGTAAAATGACTTTTCATCATTGAATAGTAAAGTGAACTCTCCTACTGACGCCATCAAGACACTTGAAGGACAACTGAGTTTATTAACATCTCAGTTGAAACAAAATATAACAAGGGAATGTGACGATAGAGGGCTGACTGTAGTTACTCATAGCAGAAAGGTGGCAATAGGTAATGCGATGGGAAATGAAGATGCTCAAAAACATGAAGAAGGTGAAGGCATAGAGGAACAAGAGTTTCTTGTTCATCAAAAAATTTCCAGAGAAAAACAAAAGGAAGTGGACCAACACGTTCAAATTCCAAAAGTCATGCAACCCTTACCCAAAATACCTCCACCATTACCCCAACGATTAAAGAAGAATAATGAAGTTGAGAAGTTTAAAAAGTTCTTATCAGTATTCAAGACACTATCAATCAACCTCCCTCTTGTGGAAGCATTATTGGAAATGCCGGGATATGCCAAGTTCATGAAAGAGTTGGTCACAAAGAAGAGGGGTTTGGATTTTGAGACAATTGAAGTTTCCATAGTTGTAGTACAATCATGACTAAGGAGATGATCAAAAAGAGAGAAGATCTCGGGACATTCACTATTCCTTGCACCATAGGGATGCTCTAATTCTCTAAAGCTTTATGCGATTTTGGAGCAAGCATCAACTTAATGCCTTATGTGATATACAAACAACTTGGGTTGGGTGAACCGAAAGCAACCACAATGAGACTCATGATGGCAGACTGTTCAATCAAACATCCTATTGGGATACTTCATGAAATCTTGGTAAATGTCAATCGATTCATCTTTCTGGCTGATTTTGTGATTTTATATTGTGAAATAGATGAAGAAATTCCCATTATCTTGGGAAGGCCATTCTTGGAAACTGGGAGAGCAATAGTAGATGTTGAAAGTGCAGAATTGAAGTTTCGAGTGAACGAAGATGAATTAACCTTTAATATTTGTAAATCTATGAAACACCCAAGTGATATTCATGTGGTGTTTACTGATAATGTTTTTGATGAGGCGGTAGCTGGTGTAAGCTCTTTGATGTGTATAAATGAACCCCTTGAAGTTGTACTCGCTAATTATGATAAATCCGAAGTTTAGGGCTATGAGGAAGTTATAGCTATCTTGTCGGGATTAGGACGGTATTCAAAGACTCAAATTAAGTTGGATATTGACCTAAAAAATAGAGAGAGTCCTCCCGCAAAGCCATCAACAGAAGAACCACCTAATCTGGAATTGAAAGCTCTTCCCTCTCATCTCCAATATGCTTTCTTGGGGGAAAATAACACTTTACCAGTGATCATTGCAGCTGACTTGCTTGAATGGTAGGTGAAATTGCTCCTTGAAGTGTTTCAAAAACATACAAAAGCTATAGGATGAAACATCACTAATATAGTGGGCATTTCTCCTGGTATTTGCACTCACAAATTACAGCTTGATAATGAGTGTAAGCCAAGTGTTGAGCATCAACGGATATTGAACCGACCAATGCAAGAAGTGGTAAAAAATGAGTTCATTAAGTGGTTGGACACAGGTGTGATCTACCCTATTGTGGATAGCAAATAGGTACGCTCGGTGCAATGTGTACTGAAAAAGGGAGGTATCATCGTAGTCCCGAATGCAAAGGGGGAGCTTGTGCCGACTAGACCGGGGATCGGGATGAGAGTATGCATGGATTATCGAAAGCTAAATTCGTGGACTGAAAATGATCACGTTACAATTCCTTTTATGGACCAAATTTTTTACTGGCTATTAGAGAGAGGCTGGTACTGCTTTCTAGATGGGTACTCCTGTTACAACCAAATCTCTATTGTGTCAGAAGACCAAGAGAAAACCACCTTCACCTCTCCTTAGGGAATGTTTGTGTTTAAAAGAATGCCATTTGGGCTATGTAATGGCCTGACGACATTTCAGCGTTGCATGCTATCCATTTTTGCGTACATGGTAGAAGACTCTATGGAGGTACTCATGGACGACTTTTCAGTCGTAGGGGACACATTTTAATAATGCTTGGCACACTTGGGGCAAGTACTCCAAAGATGTGTGGAAATAAACCTGGTTCTAAATTTGGAGAAATCCCACTTCACGGTGAAGGAAAGCATAGTTCTTGGGCACAAGGTGTCACAAAAAGGACTTGAAGTCAATAAGGCAAAAATTGAGGTGATCAGAAACTACCTTCACTGTTTTCAGTGAAGGGCGTTCGTATCTTCTTGGGACATGCCGATTTCTACTGGAGGTTCATCAAGGACGTCTCAAAGATTGCACACCCCCTGTGCAAATTCTTAGAGAAGGAAGTGAAGTTTTATTTTGATGACGCTTGTGTGGTGGCGTTTCGATGCTTGAAAGAAAATTTAGTATCTACCCCGGTCATTATCCGCCCTGATTAGTTCGTATATTTCAAAGTGATATGTGATACTAGTGGCACGACATTGGGTGTGGTATTGGGGAAAAAACGCAATAATCTTTTTTACCCAATTTATTATGCAAGTAAAAGTCTAAATAGTGCTCAACGTAGCTATACCATCACTGAACAAGAGTTGCTTGCGGTAGTTTATGTATTTGAGAAATTTCGGGCATACTTGTTAGGAACGAAAGTGATTGTTCACACTGATCTGTTGCACTCCGTTACTTGATGGCAAAGAAGGATGCAAAACCAAGGTTAATAAGGTGGGTGCTACTATTACAAAAATTTGACTTTGAGGTCAAAGATAGAAAAGGTTGTGAAAATCAGGTGGCTGACCACTTATCAATGTTGGAAGGCAAGGAGAATGATGAGCCTGAAGTTGACATAAATGATTCCTTCCCTAATGAACAAGTGTTTGCAATATCCCTTGAAAAAACCCTTGGTATGCAGATTTTGCAAATTACATTCTGTGCAGACTAATGCTGGATGAGCTGAACTTCTACCAACGAAAGAGGTTCATGTTCGACGTTAAAAAGTACTTCTGGTATGAACCATACTTATTTCGAGAGTGTACAGAACATATCATTAGAAGGTGTATTCCGGAAGAAGAGGCAGTAGGAATTCTTCAGGCTTGTCATGCGTCTCCAGTTGGAGGCTACCATAGCGTTGTGTGCATAGCCGCTAAAATTCTCCAAAGTGGATATTACTGGCCATCCCTCTACAAGGATACACATGAATTTATAAAGAAATGTGCTCAATGTCACAAGCGAAGTGTGGAGTGTCTAAAAGGCACGAGTTACCACTTACTTCTATTTTATAAGTAGAACTCTTTGATATTTGGGGAATCTATTTCATGGGTCCTTTTGTGAGCTCGTTTGGAAATAAGTATATCTTGGTGGCTGTAGATTATGTTTCCAAATGGGTGGAGGCTATTTCACTTCCAAACAATGAAGGAAAAAGCATCGTCCAATTTCTGAAACACTACATCTTTGCGAGATTTGGCACTCCTAGGGAGATTGTTAGTGATAGGGGATCCCACTTTTGCAACAAGTGGTTCTCCACTGCATTAAGCAAGTATGGGGTGAAACACAAAGTAGCAACCACATATCATCCCCAAACAAATGGCCTAGTTAAAGTGTATAACCGGGAGATCAAAAGCATCTTGGCCAAGACAGTGAATGCCAACAGAACCGATTGGTCTCGAAAGCTCAATGACGCACTATGGGCATATCAGACTGCTTACAAAACACCTATTGGGATGTCTCCTTATCAATTAGTTTTTGGTAAATCTTGTCGTTTACCCGTTGAGTTGGAATACAAATCGTTATGGGCATTGAAAGGTTTAAATATGGACTGGACAAAGACCTTAAGGGGGAGAGTGAAGAAGTTAAATGAATTGGATGAATTCAGATTCAAAGCTTATGAAAGTTCAGCCCATTACAAGGAAAAGATGAAGAAATGACATGATGCTAAAACCCTTAGGAGGGAGTTTAGAGTGGGAGATCGGGTGTTACTATACAATTCCCAACTTAGACTCTTTCCAGGAAAGCTCAAGTCCAAATGGTCAAGACCATTTAGAATGGCAAAAGTATTCACCAATGGTGCCATAGAAGTTGATGGTTAAGAGGTACCTGCATTTAAGGTGAATGGGCAACACTTAAAATTATACTTTGGAGAATGCCAGGAGATTTCTTTAATTAAGGTGGTGTACCTGGAAGATGTTTGAGAGCATTTCCACGTCATGCCATGACGTTAAATATGGCGCTTCTTGGGAGGCAACCCAAGTGTTAGTGTTTTGAATAATGCGTTTTGATTTTGCAAGAGTAGGGATCATGAGCGAGACAAAGTCTTCTTGGTGAGTCGTCGAACTGTTTCAACGAGCACGACTTGGTTCGCCTTATGAACCTAAAAAATTCAGACTGAGACTCTGGAACATTCGATGGGATACCTTCACCAAGTAGCGTAACACCGATGTGTTTAGGAGATCTAATTTTCTTCGCCCTTTCTAATCAACGCGGACAACGCTCCTCAAGAATCGACCGACAATGCTTTAAGTTTATTATGTGGATTGCTGATTTGTTTGACGATCTACTACATCTCCACTGATTTACCTTCTCTAGGAGTGAAAGTAATTGGAACTATGGGTGATCTAAAGAACATTAGGCGTAGCGCCAAAACACTCGATGATCAGTTCACTCCATTGCCAACTAGGCATTTAGTGAAAATTCCTCGTGACCCTGCTTTACTTGCTTACACACTAGATTGTTTTCAGTTCTTGTCAATTTTTATTATTGTTCATATTTAGTTTACTTGCGATAAGTACCCGCTCTCTAACTACATTGGGGATAATGTTGTCTATGTTTTGTGGGGGTGTGGAGATTGCTCAGTGTCCTCAGCGAAACTCCTCCTCATTTTGACAACACCCCTTATTTTTGTGGAATGTGGCTGGTCTTGTGCAAATTTTAGTATCGGTTGGATCAATTCTGATGACTTAAACAGAGCACTTCTCAAACAAAAATGAATGCGCGGCTACAACGAGACCAGTTGAAGTCGCATAGATAATATGTGAACTCTTTGAATCTCATTGTGACAAGTCAATTATCAAATCGAGTCTCTTATGATGAACATTGCACACTAGCGAAAGTGTTGAGTCTTGTTTGACTTGGGTGCCAATGCCTTGTTTTATGATCTTATCGTGAACCATGTGTTATGAAAACTAGAATTTTCCCCGTTGGTCCGATTGACTAAGTGATGCAATTTCTTGAGATGATCTTAGGAAATTTTAAAGAGTGTGAACCGATTTAAAAGTATACCTTTTTTGTAGCTTACCTTGTGAGTGTGTGAACCTCTTTTGAGCACCCTTATAGCCTTGACCTTTTCTTGGAAGAAACATGGTAACATTGTAACCTCTCCTTATCCAACCAATAATCCTCATGATCTATGGTTTGTTTGAATAGTCAACTTAGGCCAAAAGCCTAAGTTGGGGGTGTGGTGAAAAGAGAAGGTAAATCAAGTAAATGCAAAGAAGTCCCTCATGCCCATGTTTTGAAAAATATGGAACCGCTTCATATAAAAGAAGAAGAAGAAAATATTGAAAAATAAAAAGAAAGAAAAAGTCATGAAATAAAGTTGTGGAAATACAAAGAAAATGGGGTTTTCAAGGAATCATGGAAGATGAATAAGAGGTGACTTTTGTGCTTGAATGAAAATGACAATGAGAAGGAAAGAAGGTGTTGTTCACATCACAGTTCATGAGGATTTTTAGCCTATAAGTCTAAATAACAATACCTTTACACCCAGCCCTATTACATGCCTTGAAAAGACCTTTTTGATCTTGAATGAGCTGAAGCAAAAGTCAATTGGAAAATAAGGGCAAACCTATAGGTTAATTCATGCAGTGTGTTTATATTTTTGAGTGTGAGTGTCGATCTTGATTTCGAAACTTTAAATAATTGAACCATTGTGTGTGAATATGGAATGATTTTTTGTATGGGCGCATTGGAATACCTTTGTTGAGCTAGAACTTGCATTTGACTCAAGAACACTGATCTTGAGATTCTTTGATAATGGTGAGTCACAACTTGAAACTGTGAGTACATAATTGATCCAGGCATGAGTAAGTTGAGACTTTTTGTGTGCACTCACAATTGAGTCTTGTGTAGCACTGTTCGAGACATCCTTTTTGAACTGTTGAACTTGAGCTTTACTTGAGAACAAACAAAAGTTTAAGTTGGGGGTGTTGATGAGTCCACGATTTGGACTCATTTAGGGCTTCATTTTGATAAATTTAGTGTCCTCAAATGCATATTTTGTCTCAATAGCTGATGAAAACCCTTCAGTTTCAGGTATTTGGAGTTAGAGACAAAGCATGGGCACTATTGGGCAAAAAGAAACAATGAAAGCCTAAGGAATGAAGAAAAGAAGACTTGATGATCGATGATATCATTTGGCGAATTGCAAATATCATTCAGCGAATCGCCAAGTTGCCAAGATACTGCCTAAATTTACAGAATGCTAGAGCTAAAATGGGGGCAAATTCGGCGAACAGCAACCATATTCGGCGTATAGCTGATCTGGTTGGTGAAGGACAACCAGGTCACCAACAGTATAAAAGAAGATGCAAGCAAGTGTTGATGGGCGAGATAGAAGGATAATGGGCAAACCGTGAAGTCATTCAGCTATCTCGACCTAGATCGCCTAAAGTCATAGTAGCAAGACCAAGAAAAGCAAAAAATGAAGGCGAGATGAAGAGTAATCGATGATTCGCCGATCCGTCAGCAATACCTGACATACTTCATCGAGTAGTCCTCAGTAGTGACATTTCAGATATGTTTAAATTAGTTTTGGCTAGAGAGAGAAATTCATTCAGAAAGTGAGGAACGAATTACTTAGAGAGAAAACACTACCAAAGGGTTTAATGAGTTATTTTAGCAAGATTTTGAGAGAGATTTTGTAAAAGAGAATATTATCAATTGAATTTCATCTATAATTCTCATTTTGTACCCTACTATGGGAGTGATAATTAATTTTGATCTTCTTATTTTTGAGATGAGTGGCTAAAACCCTTTACTTGGGGTTTTGATCATGAAGCCAATTGTTGATTTTACTTAGTGGCTGCTTGTTAATTATGAAGAATGGTGCTAATATAAAATGGGTCTAAGTTGTTGCTACTTTTTGAGATTGAATTATGTTACTTCGTGTATCAATTTTAGTGTTGTGCACTTGCTTGAGAGAGAGGTGTGGAACCAAGGTGGCAATCTTAGCATCCTTAGTAGTGGGTTTCCTTTGTTTCAGCTGGTGAGAGTTAAACAAGAGACCCTTCCTTTGTATCCAGCCCGAGAGAGTGGATTTGATGAGGGTAAAGAGATGGATCTCGTTCGATCAGTGTTGAAGTTTGAGAGAATTCAACATAGAAAAGGTAATTGTTCGAGAGAATGTTCGACCTACCCACAACAAATTATCCCATTATGAGCAGTAATGTGTACCTATTTCGTTAAGATTCAATAATTGGCTGATCAATTCCCCAAGTTTAACTCTAATATTTGATTGGTTGTGTTGAAGTGTAAGTTTGGATTGGTAGTTAAAACAAGGAATTTGAGATTTGAATACTAATTGTACAAGAATTGTTTGATTGAAGAGATTGCTATTGTACTTTTATTATTGAATTCGAAGGAAGCTTTACTCCCTGTGGGATCGACCCCAACTCATGTAATTGGGTTATTATACTGAAGAACGATTATTGGCATTTAGTATTGGATAAAATGTGACTTGATACGTAAATGATTGATGATTATGGGAGTGATGCCGGTGGAAAAAGCAAAGTTTGCCACTTACCAACTTAACGGTGTTGCTCAAGTTTTGTTCAACCAATGGAAAGAATGGAGGGAAGTTGATACGGGTCCTCTCAAATGGGAAAAATTTAAGGTTGATTTCCTTTATAGGTTCTTTCCTCTTGAGACGAGGGAGGCAAAGGTACTTGAATTTATTAACCTGCGTCAAGGAAACATAAGTGTGAAAGAATAAGTAAGTTTGTTTCTGGTGTGTCCAAAATGGTGGTGAAGGAATGTCGTACCACCATGCTTATAAATGATATGGACATTTCTCATTTTATGGTTCATCCTCAACAAATACAAGAGGAGAAACTTTGGGAAAGTTCTAGGGAGACAAAAAAGGCAAGGAACAGTGATGGCAACTTCTCACATTCGAGGTCCAACAGACATGGTCATCCTAGATTCTGAGAAAGGTTTTCTGTCAAGGTTCCTCCAATGCTCATCCTAAGTTAATAAAAGATAGGATGTCCAACCCTAAGTCTCAAGGAGGGAATGGTAGTGGATCTTCATTGTCTAATTATGCTAAGTGTGAAAAAACCATGAGGGCAAATGTTTAGCCGGTATGGATGGTTTCTATGGTTGTTGTAAGGTGGCCATAAGATAAGCGATTTTCTAATGATCATGTCTAAGGGAAAAGAAGGTAAGAAAGCTTCTCCAAGTGGTTCAGATTTAATCCTCTAAAGTAAAATTGATTCTACGTAGTTTAGACTTGTCCTAAGCAAGAGGGTTCTCCCAATGTGGTTATCGATATGTTGGAAGTCTTCCAACTTGATGTTTATGCTTTACTTGATCATAGTGCTACCATTTCTTTTCGTGACACCATATGTGGCTATGAGGTTTGATATTCTTCTAGATGTGTTGTTAGATCCCTTTTTTGTCTCTACTCCAGTTGGTGATTCTATTGTGGCTAAGAGGGTTTACAGATAGTGTCTCATTTCCTTGTTCAATAGGGTGTCTAATGTTATTCTTGTAGAGCTTGATATGCAAGATCTTGATGTTATCCTTAGTATGGATTGACTTCATTCATGTTATGCTTCTATTAATTGTAGAACCCGAGTAGTAAATTTTTAATTTCCAAATGAGTGTATCCTAATGTGGGAAGGGGGAAACTCTAAGGGTTGAATCTTCCATCTAGTTAAGGTGAAGGATATAGATTCTGAGACCCCTACGCTTGAGTCGATCCCCATTATAAATGAGTTTCTGAAAGTGTTTCCAGATGACCTTCCCGGTATTCCTCTCGAAAGGGAAACATACTTTGGTATTAACCTCCTCCCACATACACAACATATCTTTATTCCTCCTTAATGAATGGCTCCGGTAGAACTTAAGGAATTAAAAGAGCAATTGAAATATTTGTTGGATAAGGGTTTCTATAACACCTCGGTCTTAGAAAGAGCTAATTTTGGAAAGAAATAAGATATAAATATCTAGATTGAGAAATTGGGCAAGGTAGTCTTCATTTATGAGTTTTGGGTTAGCTTTAAACGACCATAATTTTTAGTACATGATAAGTTAGGTGACCCATAAGTCTCAAATGAAAGATCTTCGATTCCTCTTTCCAATGCCACCAAGTTTGCTAAATTTTGAGTTCGGATGAGGGACATATAATCGTTTGAGTCCAACCTCTCTGCTTAAGGAAATTCATCCAGGAGGGGTTTTTGGTCTTTTCCTTGCCCCACTAGTGTAAAACGTTTTTCCCATCAAAGTTAAGGCATCTAATAAGATAAATCAATTGGGACTCATTCCAAAACGTTCAAGATATATAGGGTAAAGTTTAAGAGGTGAAAAGAGTAGTTTCAAGAAGTTATTCAAGATTTTGGGGAAAATCACCAAGAACATAGTTCTTTCGAGGTATTTAAGTTCTCATGGTGTTGGGTTCGTTCATGCACACATCAATCATGTGATTTTTTTTTCCGTAATTTCATTCTTGTGGTTGAATAATTTGAGTTCTTGAGGTTTTGTGTTTATTTCTTTGATAATGAAATTTTTGTTTAGTTCTTAAGGTGAGAGTTGTGAATGAGTTTTGTTCTTGGTGGGTTTTTATGTAGATTTCATTGTGATTTTGTTGGTTTTAAGAATCCAAAAGAGTTTGAGGGAAATTGTTCGATTCTAGATAATTTAGGGCATTAGATTGAACTACTGACCAGTATTTTGAGGGTGGCGTGACACCATAGCTCCAGAACTACTAACCAGTATTTTGAGGCCTGACACGGCACACCACTCTGTGTGCCCCAAAGACTTAGATTTTAGGGTCAACTTCAAACAATCATATTTTTTAGCACAAAAACAAATTAGGTGTCCCATGACCTATCAAATTAAAGATCTCTATGTCCCCTTTCCATCGCCAGTGAGTTTTCCTAATTCCAAGCTAGGAGTAAAAATTTATGCCTGAAATATTGAAACTTTTTCGGGCAAACAATTCCTCAAGACCCATTTGATTGGTCGTGGTAGTGCATGACGGGCCATCATGGCCTCCATATGCCAATTCGACAGTTTTCAGCCTAGGATTTTTGGGTTTCCCCAATTGTTTTAACTCAATACTATGTCTTTTTTCCTTCTACCCAAAGCCCTATATAAAGATTTTAAGCCCCCAAATCACCCAAACTCAATTCATTCTCATAAATTTTCATAAGATGACCAAGCTCCTCCTTTCAAATATTTCTCTCTGTAGAATTTGAAGAAGAAAGACAGGCTTTCACAATCAAAGCCTCCCAATCTTCCATTGGTTCCAACCTTTTGACATCAAGGTATGATAACTGTTTTACTCAAAAAAAGAAATAAAAAACTTTAGTTTTCAACAAATTGTCTTAACTTATGTTTTGAAGAGAAATCGATTTTCTAAAATAGAGTCGCCACTTAATTTTTTTGAAAGAAATTAAGAAAACTTATAATTTTTCAAAAAGATTTAAACAAACTAAAATCAATTGAAAATAAAGAGGTTCGGGGTTCAATTTACATTCCGAGAAGGTGTCAGGCCCTTGGAATGTCCGCTAACTTGCGGTTGACCAACGATTTGACTACCTTTAAAAATTTAATCAAGTAATAAAAATCCATTTTTTATTTTGGAAGTAGATAAACCTAAAAGAGATTTTTTAAAGAAACTAACTCATATACTAACGGGACAACTAATAAAATAATTCATAAATAAAACAAGTAATAAATAAAATATAAATATTTCAATTTCAACATAAAAAAGAAGAAATGACTTTCTTTCGGGGAATTAATTAAACAAAAACAATTCAAATAAAAGGTTAGTCAAATACAAAAAAGCAAATAAATATATAAATGAAGAAAAATCTTTGGACTTGGGCTTCCTTGCCCAAATTCAATTAATGTTGGGCTTTTGGCGCACTTGTCCTAATTCTAAGAAGTTGCCCAAATAATGTACTTTGACCAATTTTTTTCACAAGGACCTATAGTAATTTCAATGGTAGGATTTTCGGCCCTTTCTTTCTTGGACCTTCTGGAGTTATAATGTTCAAGTAAAATTGGGCTCTAGCCTAATTTTGTGCCAAAGCAAATTGTGTATACATGGCTGTATAGTGATGTATAAGGGGTGTATATTGAGTGTATACAACCTTCTTTTGAGCTTCTACTACCTGTATTTTCAGTTTTCGACCCCATCTTTATCCTTTGACTTGTGACTGCTACAGTTTTACCATGTATATTAGTGTATATCATTGTGTATTGGTGTATACAAGCTGTATTTCAGCCTGCTTTCAACTTTTGGAAACCTGAAAGTTTGATTTCCAGCCCACATTTATCGCTCCTAATTTGACTTGTTCATCACCTCATTGGTGGCTGACTCAATAAAGGGAAGCGTTGGACGGGTAGATTTCACAACAAAAGAAAAAAGAAACGACTTATTGCTGGCAACGATTGGGACTAGACGAGCTGAGTGAAAACTATCTTTCACCACCAAGGCACGATTCCTACTGTACCAATGAGAAGCAAGAATGTTGTATTCAAAAGAAGAAACTAAAACATGAATACTCTCTTTAATATGTGTTGGTTTTTTAGTTTACTTTTGCCTCATAACCTATGTATTTTTTTCCTTAAATCGACTCAAATTCCTCCAACCTTAAACAATGAATAAGGAGGGGATATTAATAGGTGGAAATTAGGGTTCTCGACTATTGGGGGGAAATGGACGAAAATTTAGGCAAACCAGGGCCCATTTCGAATTCAAATCCCAAATTTTATCCAAAAAATTTTGAGAATATTCCCTAAATTCCCACCATTTTGAATGGATAGAACGGATGTGGAGGGCTTTGATCGATCGAGCATCCTTGAGATGCTACGTGTCTCAATCTCGCGGTACAAAGACAAAACACATGTTGCTTTTGCTACTCTGAGTGTATGGTTGAAAAGGACGTTGAGGAAGGAGACAAGAAAATCATACTGCCTTCTGTTGCTACTGATTTTTCGTGAATTGCCATTTATTCCCGGTTGAGTTGGAGACTAGTAGGCATCGTTTGGTTGCTGTTTCTATCGCATTTCGGCTACTACTGATTCCATCTATTTTACGTTGTGTTCACGAGCTGCTACTGTTAGCGTGAAGCTTAGTATTTCTGAACGTTGGGAGCTTTTGGGTCTTTTGTGAATAGAAGAGGTTGGCTGGACCGGGTCATATGAGAATTGGGCTGGAGGAGTTGAATAGAAGCTGGTGGGTTTGAGGTGTTGAAAAAAAAGTGGGCTACAAAAAAAAAATGGGAAAAGGAGCAAAGCTAAAGTCGTTTGGTGGGTTTAAAGTAAGATATAGCTAAGTGAGTTAACAATTTAGCCAAATCAAATTTAAATTGCAAATTCGGCTAAAATCTAATTAAGATGAGTTAATATAATTAATTTAGGAACTTCTTAGTCTTAACGAAACAAAATTATTAAATCAATTGTAAGAAAAATAATTTTAAAGATTAAGCATAATTTAAACTAAACTAATTGTAATAGAATATTTAAAATAAAAATCTTTTTGAGATGATTTTCAAATACTTATGAAATATACCAATTATATCTATAAAACTATATGAAATATACGTAATATCTATAACTTATGAAAATTGACTAAGATCACTTAAAATGACTTTGAAAAGTATTTGAATTTTACAAAACTAATTATTCTAAATCTTTTGGGAATTAAGATGCTCATGAATTAATTCCTATCGGGGAGTGTCAAAATTGGGAGTCAACAACTGTCCCTCATTTTACTTGGATTGATGAAAGAAATTCAAGGAAAATGAAATTGACTAATCTAATTTTGACCAACTACATCTTCATCTTTCAGAAAAGGAACTTTTGTACGGACTTTAGGAATTATTATCGAACCCCGGTGTTGGGTTTTCCTACATATCTCAGGCTATATGAGAATTTAGGCCACTTGTAGTTTGATATGCTTGATTTCACACACTATTCACAAAGAATTCAAAAGTTATCCCAATATCGAATTATGAAGAAATCAGAACGCTCGAGAATAGAATTTGAGAGAGATTATTGGAATACAATCAAGTTTTCAATACTGACCCCGCCTATATATCCCTCAACTTAGGGAATCAAGCTACTTGTAGTTCTACTCGATCGGTTGAAAATCAAACCTATTATGCAAGATAACCTTTGAGTCTGGAAAAATGACAAAGTAAGTTGAGTATGAAAAAAAAAAGTCTTACAACCTCTTAGTCATAATGTGGCATGCTTCATACATAATTAATAACTTACATGGACATAATTTTCAAAGCTTTTAGATCATTGTCACTCCAGTTGGAAAGTTGCCTCTGGTGAAAACAAAATTTTCTAGATGCGAAACTAAAACAGATAAACCTAAAAAAAACCCACATGCCTTCTGATAGGGGTGTGGTTTGATTGTGCTGGAAGTCGCTCCTCAGCTCGCATCCTAAGAGTTTGGTAATCCTCATTGGACTATGTCCCAGTTTGCTGCTAAGAAAAAATTTCACGTTGTACTACATCCCTTTTGATGCCGTCCGCACCTGTGGTTTCTTTTGAGAATTCATCCTCTTAGACGCTCTTAACAAAGACTGAGATAACACTCATTAGCATAAAAATGTAATTCAGATGGAGAGATAGTGTCTTTTACCATGTTGACACTAAGTCGCTCTCCTTGAACTTTTAACGCCAGTTTCCTCAGCTTGACGTTAGGCCAATAAAACTTGTATTTCATATTTGCAATATAATTCTTCAAATATACTCTGCCATTGATCTGGAAGTAGTAAAATATAGACTGATGTAACATGTTGATGGCTCTCTTGATGACGTTCTTGTAAAAGAAAATAATGATGATGATTCTTCATTGGTAAGATGATAATAATACATTGGTAGGATGATGTTGATCCATTGGTAGGATAATGCTGCTATAAAATATGATGATGATTATGCTCTATCGATAGGATAATGATGTTGATGCTCCATTGGTAGGATAATGATTCTTCATTGATAGGATGACGATAATAATATGATGATGATGTTGATGCTTCATTGATAGGATGATGATTTTGATGCTCCATTAGTAGGATAATGATTCTTCATTGATAGGATGACGATAATGATAGGATGATGATGTTGATGCTCCATTGATAGGATGATGATGTTGATGCTCCATTGGTAGGACAATGAATCTTCATTGATAGGATGACGATAATGATAGGATGATGATGGTGATGCTCCATTGATAGGATGATGACGATGCTCCATTGATAAGACAACGATATTGATGCTCCATTGGTAGGATAATAATGCTTCATTGATAGGATGTTGATGTTGATGCTCCATTGATAGGATGATGATTATCCATCGATAAGATTATGCTACTTCATCGATAGGATGATAATGCTCCATCGATAAAATTATTAATGACAATGATCCATTGATAGGATAATAATGATGAAGATCCATTGATGGGATGATGATAATAAAGATCTGTCGGTAGGATGATGATGATAATGATGATGAAGATTCGCCGATAGGATAATGTTGATGATGCTCTATTGATGGGATGATGATGATGAATATTCGTCGATAGGATAATGTTGATGATGCTCCATTAATAGGATGATGATGTTGATACTGATAAAGATCCGTCAGTAGAGTAATGTTGATCTATTGGTAAGATAATGTTGATGATCCATTGGTAGGATAATATTGATCCATTGATAGGAAAATGATAATGAAGATCCACCGGTGGGGTAATGTTGATCTATTGGTAGGATAATGTTGATGATCCATTAGTATGATAATGCTGATTTATTGGTAGGATAATGATAATGAAGATCAGTCGGTGGGGTAATGTTGATCCATTGGTAGGATAATGTTGATGATCAATTGGTAGGATAATGTTGATGATCCATTGGTAGGATAATGCTGATCCATTTATTGGATAATGATAATGCAGATCTATTGGTAGGATAATGATATTCCATTGATAAAATACTGATGATGTCCTTCTAGGTGATGGTATTATCTCATTTGATAATACTCTAGGAAGGTCCATCCAAGTGGCAGAGACGATGTCCCTCTATGTAGTTCACATTACCGCGTCTGATATCAACGGAATTCGTGAATATTCTTCAAACATTCTTAATGTTGAAAAATATAATTTTATGTCTTTGTAGATGCTTGTACATGTTGAGAGTGATGCTTTCACTTGTTCATATTTGAACATTTCTACTCATTGTGACTTCTGCTTTGCTAGGAATTTAAACGAGGTGTTGCTACTCATATTCCAAACTCTTTCTTTTTCTTCTAAAAAAACTTCAATGACTTTCCTGCATCCACAGAAAAGTTGTCGATTTTAGGGAGTTCCTCACGATTTTGACTTCTCCATATTCATTGAATGGAGAAATATGATGAACTTGAGGCAATCTCATAGACCTGCATCCACAAAAAAAATGTTAGTTTTAAAAAAAAACTGATATGTGTCGACTTCTTCAATCTCTTGCTCCTTGTCTTGCTATCTTCAATTGATTGCTCTGATCTCTTGCTTCTTGATAGACAGTACAAAACTTTTTATGCAAAAATATTTGAAACATATAGATAAAATCTTTAAGAAAAAGGTTTTCAAAAAGATGTATTTGAAAAAGATCACTGCCAAGTGTCATGTCACGTCAAGCTTAAATGAGTGCCCTTGGTTCAAAACTTTGGTGTGTTTGATAGCTTGTTCTAGAGAATTCAAAAATCCTTAAGCTTGGGAAATTTCTGACACGGTCTGCCCACAATCTGCTATAATTGAATGATTTTACAGTTGACTTTAAAATCCTAAAATGTTGGAGACTTTTGCAGTTGACTACGAACTTTAATGATGCCAGAGATCATTTGAAGTTAGCTTTAAACTTCTAATATGCTTGAAATATTTGAAATTTACTACAAACTTCTAGTGATGCTTAAAGGAATTTTTGAGGTCATCCTAAAAAATTTCTGTCTCGGTTAGATGCCTTGGGGTATCTTGAACTGTTGATATATGACTCGTAGAATTTTTTAGACCCTCTCAAAAATTTTATCCAGTTGCAATTCTCAATGTATCTTCAGTCTCGACTTATTGGAGAGATCCACTTCTCGATAATTTTTGAGTCCGTCTCAAAAATGCTGTCCCAGTTTCTATTGTAAAGAAAAATAGAAATCTTATGGGAGATATGATCGAGCCGTTGTGGTGCTTACGTATCCCATTGATGCAAGATTCATGTCAAACATAGTTCCCCTTTTCGAGGTTCATAAGAAATTTTAATAAGTAAAGGACCGAGGCCGACACAGGCCACCTACATATCCCATTTTTTGAGAATGCAGGTCGAAGGAAGTTCAAGTACAAAGGAAATATTAAAAAGGGATAAAGGGGTGACCGAGGATGACATAGGCAGCCTAAGTATCTCATTCTGGAGAATTCAGGTTAGACGTAGTTCATTTCAAAGGGATAAATTCTAAGCATAAACGATTACGAGCAACTACAGCTGGTTACAAAGAAATGATAGAAAATGAGTATTCAAACCTGTTATCTTTTGACAACATTGAAGTAGATCAATAACTTGTAAGATCCAATGTTGATGCTTAACTATGTGATGTCATCAAACAAATGTATCGATGTGTTTTCTAAGCAAACTGATGAGTTCTCTTTCTTGTGCTTTTGTTAGATAGACACCAATTTTGATTTCTTTGATTCGTTCATCATTTTCCTAATTCACTATTTTGATCTCTTTTGGATTTGGCTTATCGTGACTTTTGTACTTTCTAAACTCCTCAACAAGGTGTTTGGGTATCATGATCTTATCATCGTAGTCCTTAAATTCGTCCATATCTACCCCATTTTATTCATTCAACTTGTGACACAACATGATATTGATAGATTTGAAAATAATTTCACTGAAATCATAGATAGATACTGTCAGATAGTAAATAAAGCAAGTAGAGAAAATATTTGCAATAAAGGAGGTTTTTATTTGAAATAAAAAAATAAGAACTTTGGACATGACAATAAATCATTTCGCCTTTTCCAAATTATGAGGAGGGAGATTAAAACTAATGAGGAAAAAATAGCGTAAAGGATGGGTGTCGAGCCTCATTTGGAACACCACCAATTTTAGAAATAACATAGAAAATTGTTTATGTCTACCAAGACGAGTGAGGAGTCAAGAGTGAAGTGGATGTCCAATTAGGCATTTGCTCATTTGACTCGCTGTCTATTATGATTGTTGTCTCGATCATCTCTTCAAGCATAATATCACCTTCTTTGAACCAATTTTCTATTCCTTCCCCTTGACCATTTTGCAATGGAAAAGACTAATATAAGTGAGGCAATGATTTTGGAAAAGTTTGATCAATCTTCTGCTTGTTCTGATCCACTTTCGGCACTAAAACAAAAGCTTGATGAGGTGTCATAATCACAAATTTGGATTTCTCTCTTTTGGTTGGAGAGACTACAACTTTCTCAAGCTTTTCAAGGTTGGCTGATATTATAATTTTCTCCACATTCAAATCTTCTTCGACTTTAACCATATTAATTGTCACCCTTCCATGATTCGGTATGGGCTTACTATTGACATTAGGAGTGGCAATCTAAAGAGTGATGACCTTTTTGATCTATCAAGTCTTGAATTTTATGCTTTAAGTTGATACAATCCTTATTAATATGCCCAGCACCTCTTGAATGGTAAGAACAGTGAAGATCGGGTCTATAAAGCTTGGAGTTGACATTGATATTTTGTGGATCAATTGTATGTATCGAGCCAGCTGATTTCAATCTCTCAAAAAGTTGTGTTTAGCTCTCACCCAAAGGAGTAAAGATTCTAGAAGGTTTCTTCTCAAGATTTGGGCGAAGAGGATTGTAATTATTTCCTGGATGTGAAGGTGCTTGATGGTAATTTGAAGGATTTTGGTGAGTTGGTGCTTGAGTTTGGAAATTTAGGTATTGTGGAGCATGGTAGCTAGGATGGGTGTTTTGGTAGTGCGGGGGTGGAGTTTGGTAACTTGATTGGATATTTGAACAATTAACTAATGGAGCTTGGTAATATGGATGAGTATTTTGGTAATGTGGATGTGGAGTCAGGTAAACAAGAGGTGGAATTTGGTAACTCGGTGGTGGAGTTTGGTAATTAGGAGGTAGAATTTTGTAACTCAGTTGTGGAGTTTGATAACGTGATTGGTTATAACAAGCTGGATATTAATTTTTTGGAGCTCAAGGACAACCTTTGTAAGGTGAGAATTTTTTGAAGTGTCCTTTTCCATCAGATGCGTATGAAATTGAAGAAACATCGTCTCTCTTCTTTTTTCAACAATCCTTAAGATTCGGTTGAGGCGGTAACGCAAGAAATCTTTTCGGTTATAATCCCATCTTCAATTGCCTCACCTACCTTGACTATCTCAGCAAATTTTGCTCTAATGAGCAACATTATACTGTCATAATACTCTGGCTCTTGAATGTGTATGAACACTTCAATGATCTCCTTCTCAGACATAGAGGGTCGAACCCGGGCGACCTCTTTCTTCCACGTATATGCATATTCACGATAGATTTCAGTGGATTTTAGCCTAGTTCTCTCCAAAGAATAGTGATCAGTAACGATCTCCACATTGTAGGGGAACCGTTTGACAAAATCCTTAACTAATGCATTCCACTATACCATTGTTTTATCTCATGAGAGGTAAACCATTCCAAAGCTTCCCCACTTAGACTTTGGCTAAAGAGCTGCATTAACAAGGCTTCATTCCTGCCAACTTCTACGAGTTTGTCATAATAGTCTCTCAGGTGCGCTAATGTATTCTCTGTTCCTTCGAAAGTGTCAAATTTTGACACTTTAAACCCTTTCGGGAGGTCCATAATTGGATGGATGCACATATCCTCATAACTCAATATGTTAACTTCAGGAATATAGTGTAGCTCCTTCACGACTTTCCTGCTCTCTTCTTTCATATTCAAGTTGGCTGCCTCTTCTTTTAACCTCCATTCTCTCTCATGTTCCTCATAGTGATCCACCTCAGAACATTTGGCATAAGGTTCATTTGGAATTGGAATTTGAAAAGTAGTCTTTTGAGGCAATGGCAGAGCAATGGAAGGATTCTGGATATTTTGAGTGGCTTGGTAATTTTGGGGGAAAGTCTGGGGTTAGTATGCTGATTTTGGTGATTGGTGAAGGTTTGGGGATTGCTAACATTTGGTTTTATAGGGGGAGGACAAGTTTGTGGGTTGGTGTTTTGAGGAGGAAGTGGCGCTTGGTAGGAAACAGAGGGGTGAGAGGGATTTGAGGCGGTTAGATCAATGATGCGGGATTTTGAGCGGGGTTAAAGGGTGGGTTCTGAACCTGTTCCGCGCTTGGAGAAGGAAAGTGGAGTGGATATGTTTCATCTTCTTAGATTAGGCAGATCTTGTCTTTTTTGCATTTCGACCCTCATTTTTGTGATATGTTGTATATACTGCATAATTAATTTATTTTGATCGGCGGCAGAGGTTTGAGCCATGAAAACATCAGTGAGTCCAATCTCATCATTGTTATCACCCATTATTGCCTTTCCTTTTTGTGAACTTTGATAGGGGCAGGAATCTTTGAGGGCCTTAGATCTTGTGACATAAGGATGACCAGCCAGCTTATCAACACAAATCAGTTCTAAGTTCCTGACAAAGAAAAAAAACTCAAAGGAAAATGTGTTAGTTTGTGCCAAGGATAATTAATATAAAATATCACACACATTACAATAAAAACATAAGAGTTGCTTCGTTGGAAGATAAGCTAGCCCAAATATATAGAGAAATGACTAAATAGACAGGAATTTTTCTATTTGATTTTGATCCTAGTGAATCAAAAATGTCGACTTGAATCAAGAAAAGTCGATTGTGTCTTTCATTGTTGTACTTCTGATTTTGACTGAGATGTAACTCTAATTTCTTTGTAAGAGTTGAAAAAGATG
Organism: Solanum bulbocastanum; assembly: GCA_037074985.1. Lineage (NCBI taxonomy): Eukaryota > Viridiplantae > Streptophyta > Magnoliopsida > Solanales > Solanaceae > Solanum > Solanum bulbocastanum. Next base: position 22,479,723 of record CM073605.1, read on the forward strand.
AGTTTCTCAAAAATGGGAACCGAACCTTGAAAGGCTGCCTATGTATCGCAAAAAAGAGAATTTACTACCTACGTAGTTTGACCCACTTGAATTTCTTTCAATGTAAGATGATGAATCTTTTTTCTTATATAAGAGTAATAATTGAAAAAAGAAAGTTCGAATTTTGTTGGAAAACTAAAGACTCAAAGAGTATTTGGACGCACTTTTGATAATGACTTGATATTTGTGCTCAGAGGTTCAAAAAACAATTTTAAGAGGAGTGAGCTAGAATATCTCCAAATAAACCAACATAATCACACAAGCATTTATAACACATAAACAATTATTGTGTGTTCTAAATAGATATGTGTCCCTTTTATGCCAAGGGTAGGCTTAACGATTTGAAGGATGTATAAGTCATTTGAAACATTTCATTGCTCACAAAACCCAAATTTATCCAAGTTTTACGAATAAATTGAATGGGGATACATAATAGGGAAAATGGGATACAAAATATCAATCCTGCGCAGGGATACAATCCTAATTTATGCTTTCATGGAAAGATCCTTCGCTCTTCATTTTTTGTCATCTCCAGCTCTCCACACTTTTGTTTGCGTTGATAACTTGCTCCTTCTTCGATTAGAATAAAGCTATAATCTTACTCCCTAACCCAAGAGACAATGTTTTGCCAAATAACGTATGCATCCTTTAAATTTAAACACATAAATATGATCGTCTTTTTATTGACCAATGGGCCAACTAGACACAAGGTGGGCTTCTAATGGGCCTAACATGCCTTGGTTGTTGGGTCAACTTAGTTCATAATGTGTTAAAATTGAGATTTTGTTTCACTCTACGCTGGTTGACTAAGATTAGCTTTTGAGAGACTGGAAATCCAAGCGGGCAACTTAAGCTGGAACTCACGACAACCATTGGACGCATGACGAACCAATAAATTGCCGATCATTCCAGAAAAGGGTGGAGTATAAAAAGCCCGATTATGATTATGTAGAAACCGTTCTTAATATACTACTCATACAATAGAAAATTTCATGAATGGAATGAAAATTTATAGCAATTTAACAAGTAAAGCATAGAAACAATTCAACAATTAATAACAAGTAGTCAAATAGACAAATTTTATGGTTAGAACTTAATTATATTTCCAACAGATTCACCTATTCTGTTTTACTGGAAAAAAATAAAATAAAAGACTTTAATTTTCAAAAAATCAACTTAACTAACGTTTTAAAGAGAAATTGATTTTCCAAAATAGAGTCGCCACTTAATTTTTTGAAAGAAATTAAGAAAACTTTTAATTTTTCAAAAAGATTTAAACAGACTAAAATCAATTGAAAAAAAGGGGTTCGGGGTTAAATTTACATTCCGAGAAGGTGTTATGCCCTCAGAATATCCGCAGACTTGCGGTTGACCAACGATGTGACTAACTTTTAAAATTTAATCAAGTAATAAAAATCCATTTTTTATTTTGGAAGCAGATAAACCTAAAAGAGATTTTTTTAAAGAAACTAACCCATATACTAACGGGAAAACTAATAAAATAATTCATAAATAAAACAAGTAACAAAATAAAATATAAATATTTCAATTTAAACATAAAAAAGAAGAAATGACTTTCTTTCGGGAATTTAATTAAATAAAACCAATTAAAATAAAAGGTTAGTCAAATACAAACAATCAAATAAATATATAAATGAAGAGAAATCTTTGGACTTGTGCTTCCTTGCTCAAATTGAATTAATGTTGGGCTTTTGGCCCACCTGTCCTAATTCTAAGAAATTGCCTAAATAATGGACTTTGACCCAATCTTTTTTCAAGGGCCTTCAGTAATTTTAATGGTAGGCTTTTGGGCCCTTTGTTTCTTGGATCTGCTGGAGTCAAAGTATTCATGTAAATTGGGGTCTTGCCCAATTTTGTGTCAAAGCAAATTGTGTATACATGGTTGTATACTTATGTATAAGGGCTGTATATCGAGTGTATACAACCTTCTTTTGAACTTCTTTGACCTATATTTTCATTTTTCGACCCCATCTTTATCCTTTGACTTCTGACTGCTGCATTTTTACCATGTATATCAGCGTATATTGGTGTATACAAACTGTATTTCAGCCTACTTTCAACTTTTTGGAACCTGAAAGTTTGATTTTCAGCCCACATTTATTGCTCCCAATTGGACCTGTTCATCAACTCATTGGTAGCTGAATCAATAAAGGGAAACATTGGACCTTTGATCCAACAGGAAAATGCAAAGAGATTAGTTCATGGCGAACTCGAGCAGATTTCACAACAAAAGAAGAAAGAAACGACTTGTTGCGGGCAACGACTAGACTAGACGAGCTGAGAGAAAACGATCTTTCACCACCAAGGCATAATTCCTACAATTCCAATGAGCCGCAAGAATGTTGTCTTCAGAAGAAGAAAGTGAAACATGAATACTCTATACAATATGTGTTGGTTTTTGAGTTTACTTTTGCATCATAACCTATGTATCCTTTCCTTAAATCGACTCAAATTCCTCCAACCTTAAACAATAAAGAAGGAGGGGATATTTATAGGCGAAAATTTGGGTTTCCAACTCTTGGGAGGAAATGGACAAAAATTCGGGCAAACCAAGACCCATTTTGAATTCAAATCCCAAATTTTATCTAAAAATTTGAGAATATTCCCAAAATTCCCAACATTTTGAACGGATAGAACGGATGTGGAGGGCTTGGATCGATCGATCGTCCTTGAGATGCTACGTGTCTCGATCTCGCGCTATAACGACGAAAATACGTGTTTCTTTTGCTACTTTGAGTGTATGATTGAGAGGGAAGTTGAGGAAGGAGACAAGAAAATCGTACTGCCTTCTGTTGCTACTGCTTTTCCATGATCTCGCTGTGTATTCCCACTTGAATTAGGGACGAGTAGGCATTGTTTTGTTGTTGCTTCTGCCGCGTTTTGGCTGATGGTGATTCTGTCTATTTGACGTTGTGTTCGCGAGCTGCTACTGCTAGCGTGAAGCTTTGGGATTTCTAAACTTTGGGAATTTCTGAGTCTTTTGTGAATAGAAGATGTGGCTAGACCGGGTCATATGAGAATTGGGCTGGAGGAGTTGAACAGAAGCTGGTGGGTTTGAGGTGTTGAAAAAAGAGTGGGCTGCAGAAAAAGGGTAAAGGCCCAAAGCTAAAGTCTTTTGGTGGGTTTAAATTAAGATATAGATAAGTGAGTTAATAATTTAGCCAAATTGAATTTAAATTGCAAATTTGGCTAAAATCTAATTAAGATGAGTTAATATAATTAATTTAGGAGCTTCTCAGTCTTAACAAAACAAAACGATTAAATCAACTGTAAGCCAAATAATTTTAAAGATTAACCATAATTTAAACTAAACTAATTTTAATATAATATTTAAAATAAAATCTTTTTGAGATGATTTTCAAATACTTAAGAAATATACCAATTATATCTATAAAACTATATGAAATATACTTACTATTTATAACGTATGAAAATCGACTCAGAGCACTTAAAATGACTTTGAAAAGTATTTGAATTTAATAAAACTAATTATTCTAAATTTTTTGGGAATTAAGAAGCTTGTGAATTAATTCCTATCTGAGTGGGTCAGAATCGGGTGTCAACAATATCCATGAAGCCCTTTCTTCTATGGAGTTCCTGAATTCTCCAATTTTGTAAAGTTAGATTCTCCAATTAAGTTAGGGTTTTCTTCAATTGGCATGAGTTTTCTTCAATGTTGGTTCAATTTATTGTTTTATGACTTTTTATTCATGAAATGAAGTAATTGAATGTTTTTAAGATTATTTCTCATGAACCCATGCACAACCCATGATTTTGTTCATAACCCATGAAAGATTATGATGATATGCATGTCTTTTTTATGAGATTGATTTAATAAAATTGATGATGCAATTACTTTGAAATCATGATGAAGCACATGAACTATTGAAAAGAATGCATGTTCATGAAAATGTGTTTATGACTTAAGAAAGCTTATAGATTAGATTGTATATATGTTCTATCAAGCTTGGCCACATCACATGAATGACATCTAGACTTTCCTTCAATGCTTTTAGGGCTATTTTCCTAAATAAGGTCCTGATTAGTATGATATCTGGATATGCCATCATTGATTATAGGCCACAATTTCAAAACTATTTCCATTTGTATTAGGGGCATCTCTAGGATGAATTGAATGACTATGGACCTTAAATGCTATTATGATAAGGTCAGGGACTGTGAAATATTTTCTCACGTATGGTCTAAGGAGATATCCTTTGATAAGACAAGTGGCGACTACCCATGTCTTTTAAGGATAACACAAGTTAAGACTAATAACTACTCCATGGGATTTATGCTTGGCGCTGAAAGATATTGAGATGGAAGCTTGTCCATGTTGTGTTCGGATTTTTTAGTAGTAATCTCCTTATTCCTTACCTCTGTGCCCCCATAGGATGATTTTCTTGATAAACATTAGCTAGTGGATCCACTTTAGCTCAGATTCATGATTGTACCTTGGCAAGTAGGATAACCCTTTTCAATGTGGGAGACACCAGGGGATCATGTAGCTCACATGGTCTTTATGTCGATTAAGGATAATTCCAACAATAATAATGAACTAAGGTTACTTCAATAAGTATCTCTCATGTGCTCAAAGATGATTTTTCTTGCATTGTTTATGATTACGATTATATTTTCTTACCTTCTTATCTTAGGTTTGACTTGGTCTTTGAATATCATGAAAATTTCTGTTTCAGCATGATTTAACTTTTATGCATGACCATCATACTCAGTTCATTTTTGTATTAACGCATACTCTTGCCTACATTTTCCTAAATGTAAGGACCGACCTTACGTATTTGCACTTCCGTGGCTAGGGATCCCATATAGAATATTGAAGTTTGGTGAGTCCTCATTTTCTGAGCACTGAGCTTGATTTCCCTTTTGTTTGTACTTTCAGTTTTTGAACTTGATAGATGGGCTATGCCATGATATGTAACCCTGATAAACTCTTATGTACTAGATGACTTTGAGACGATGTTTATATTTCCTCTTTATTTTTATAAACTCTTTGAACTGAAATTGTCTTTTAATTCTTTTAAACTTTATTATCTTGTATGACGTATGATAAGTGGCTTGTATGGGGCCTCTCGGGGTCTTATATGCCATATTTCTCCTAGGGGCTACCTATGGTCTGACAAACTTGGTATTCAGAGCACAAGGTTTAGAAAGGTATCACAAAGTTTCATAAGCCACGTCAAGTAGATACTTGTTCATGAGTGTTAAGCGCTCCACATTTATGAATGAGAGGCTATAAGATGTTTAAAAAACTTCACTTCTTTCATTACTCTAAAGTAGTGCAACAGAGTGAAACTCTAGGTGTCTTTCTCTCCTAACCCCTATTTATGTTTTTCAGAATATGCCTCCACAAAAGAATCTTGTGTGTCACGACCTAGGGGTACCTCCTAGATGTAACATGGCATATAAAACCACGAAGGACTCCATACAAGCCACTTAGCTTTCATAACATAAGAAATAAAACAATAAAGAATAAAACAATCATTTTATGTCCAAAACAATTTTATTGAAAAGCGGAAGTCTAAACTCATGTCTCATAATAGCCATTTATTACAATTGATTGAAAGTGGGCCTATCCTATACATCATGTTCAAAAAGGAAATACAAAATAAAATTACAATTAGGAAACCCTTCCTCAAACCATGAGGACTCACCAAGCTTGGGGAAGAATTGAAGTCCAAGCTCTAGCCACTAAAATGGGAACCCTCTCTATCAGACCCTACATTTGGGAAAAATATAGGCCTGAGTATGCGTTAGTAAAAAAATGCACTAAGTGCGAGAGTTATGCGTAGAAACGTTTAAAACATGCTAACAAGGGCATTTCATTTCATAACATGCAGTTGACCAATTGAAACATGATATAAGAGAATTAGAACACACAAATCATAACATCCTGGTCAATGCAAGCTAAAACATCTTTAAAACTTTGAACAGATATGAGATTCATCTTGAATAACCTTAGTTTACTTTTAGTCTTATTGTGGGAAAATTGGACTTAACCAACATAGAGACCATGTGAGTTAAAACATGATCACTCGGTGTCTCCCACACCAAAAAAGGTTTTTCTACTTGCCTAAGGTAGAACTATGAACTTCTAGCTTAAGTGGATCCAATCATCCTATGAGGGCACATAGTGTATGGGCTAAGGAGATTGTTACTAGAAACCCGACCTCTACTAGTGGGAGAGTTTCCATCTCATGAGACTTCTTCAAGAAACCCGTCCTCTACTAACAAGAGAGCTTCCATCTCAATGTCAATATGCACTCGGTGCTAAGCATAATTCTCACGTAATAATATTTTCTTACTTATTCTCATCATCCATGGAAAGGCATGTAATCTTGCTAATCCAAGCTAGTACATTAGGATAGCTCTTATTCTTTGATTTAATTAGGTGAGGAAGCCTTTCAACCTAAGAATCCTCTCTATGTGAGAAAACTTTTGACATCATGGTTGTAAGTGCTTATGAGAATAACCTTTCAACAACAAAATATCAACAACAACATTGCCACTTCACTCTCAAACAACCCTTAAACATGTACATAGGTTTCATATGATCATGCATACCATCATAATTTGCCCTTTCAAGGTTCAAAACTACTTTCAATCACCAAATCTAGAATTAAAGCATTACCTAGGGATTTTATCATAAATTCATGTATTTCTATTACTTCATGCAATTCTATTACTTCATGCTTTAGATCATAAAATCCTCTTTCATAATCAACAACCCACATTATGAGATCACAATTTGGAAACATGGGGGTTTGCATGGGTTCACTGGGGAAACACCATAAAAGAATTGTAAATCATCAATTCATGCATATTTAAACATAATTAAATCATTAAGATCAATAATCAAAAGAACCCATGGTGATTTAAGAAAACCCTAGCTAATTGGAGAATTCTACCTTTTTAAATATAGGAATTTGGGGACTCCATGAATGAGAGATGTTAGCGGATGAAAACTACCATACCTTGAATCCAAATGCTAGCCTTTAAAGGAGAAGTTGGACCCTTAGCATGAAACCCTAAGTTGAATCTTCTTCTTCTTCTTCTTTAAGTTCTAGAGAGAGAATATTTGGGAGAAGATTTGATTTTTTTTTTTTTAGGGAATTTGGAAGAATGAATCAAATGGGGTGAATTTGGGGGTTCAAAAGTTTTATATAGGGGTTCTAAATGTTGGAAAAATGAAATAGTATAGTTATTAATTAATTAGGAAAAGACTGAACGAACCCTGAAATAAATGCCAGCAGCTGACTCACGAGACCTCACTGACGGGCCGTGGATGGACCTATGGACCGTCCTATATGTCCATCAATAAATTCAGGGAGTTTTACCTAGACATATGGCCCCCGAAGCATGGACCATGGACCTACTTACGGTATGTACGTCTCTCCGTAGTCCATGTCGTAGATAAGTTTTGAGTGACCAATCCAAGGACCCCACTTACATTCCAGTGGTCCACCTACAAACCGTTTGTGGTCCTCATGGATGGCACCTGAAGATTCTAATTTTTTGGGAGACTTCACTCTATCGAGTCCGAGGTGTTAAAATATGCCCCCTCCCCCCCGGGATCATTTGTCCTCGAATGAGATTCAAACTGGTCCTGAGTGAGTAGGAGAGGAACTAACAAACCAACCTAACAAGGCCATGCAATCTCATTAAAATGGACATAATCAAGGAGAAAACATCAACTCCAAGCTAAACATACTCAATACATCATAAGGAAGTACGAACTATATCTAACAACCCAAAATGCACGAAAATTTCAGATTTCTCATATTCAAGGAGGAACTACCTTCTCCAAGCTAAAAGCATGCTCAATACAATCTCATGGAGCCTTTATGAAATTCATTCTCAAAAAACATATCTAATGCATGTTCAACAATCATATCATGAACTCTATAGGCAATTCATACTCAATGCACAACAACATGAGGAAAATAAACCATATAAGTCATTTCTTTCAGAATTTAAGCTTTTTCATGAACATGCATAATTATAAGGAAATCATGGCAATGCATAAATCACACATCAGTTCCAAAACATAAAATAAACCAAGAGGAACTCATTACCTCAAACTAGAGTAGGTATAGAAGGAAAGATATGAGGTTATTAGGAAATAATATTGGCCTCGGCCTCCCAAGTAGCACCCTCAAGTAAATTATTCCTCCAAAGCACTTTTATGGAAGTAACATCCTTTTTTCTCAACTTTTTGACTTGCCAGTCTAAAATCTCAATGGGTACCTCTTCATAAGAAAGGTCATCTTTAACCTGCAAAACTTCTAAGGAAACTATGGATCTTGGATCTCTAACAAATTTCTTCAACATAGAGACATGGATAACCGGATGCACCGATGCCAACTCATTTGGCATAGCAAGCTCATATGCAAACTTACCAACACATCTAAAAATTTGGTATGGGCCTACAAAAGGGGGACTAAGTTTCCCTTTCTTCCCAAACCTCATTACACCCTTCATGGTTGACATTTTCAAATAAAGCCAATCATGAACCTCTTATTCAAGATCCCTTTTTCTAACATTGATGTAAGACTTTTGTCGACTTTTGGTCAGTCTCAATCTCTCTGTAAAAAGCCAATTATTATCTATGGCCTCATGTACCAATTCTAGACTTATGAGAGCAACTTCACCCACCTCAGACCATCCTATAGGAGATCTACACCTCCTACCACAGAGAGCCTCAAATGGAGCCATATCGATACTCGAGTGACAAATGTTATTATAAGCGAACTCAATTAATGGAAAATGGTCATCCCAATTACGCTTCAAATCAATCACACAAGTCCTCAACATGTATTCCAATGTTTGAATAGTACGCTCTGCTTTCCCATCGGTTTGGGGATGAAACATCGTGCTAAGCTTAACTTTAGTACCAAGACCCTTTTGGAATGACTTCCAAAATAAGGAAGTGAATTTGGTACCTCAATCAGAAATTATGGACAAGGGTACTCCAGGTAACCTTACCATCTCTCTCAAATACAACTTAGCATAATCTTACACCAAAAAGGAGACCTTGAATGGAATGAAATGAGCAGATTTAGTCATCTGATCCACTATTACCCAAATCGAGCCATTTTGTCACCGAGTACATGGCAACCCTACATTAAAGTCCATATTCACATCTTCCCACTTCCAAGTAGGAATATGAATGTCTTGGGATAAACATCCCGAGTTCTGATGCTCAACCTTCACTTATTGAAAATTAGGACACTTAGCCACAAATCACGCAATATCCTTCTTCATCCCATTCCACCAATAGATCTCCCGCAAATCACAGTACATCTTGGTGGCTCTTAGGTGAATAAAATATTGTGAACTATGATCTTCTACCAAGATTTGTTCTCTCAATCCATCAACATTCAGAATACATAACCGACCTTGATATCTAAGTACCCCATATCCCCCTTTGGAGAAAGCCTCAATGTTTTAAGTATCGCCTCTTTCAATTCTACCAAAATCGGATCAAAACTTTGCTTAGCCTTCACATCCATCACAAAAGACGATTCGGACCCATTATGAACCATAACACCACCCTTGGTTGAATCCACTAATGGAACACCTAATCGGGCAAACCTATGGACATATCAAACCAACTCTTTCTTTTAATCCTCAACATGAGCAACACTACCCATTTATAGTCGACTAAGAGCAGCCGCTACCACATTTGCCTTACCGGGGTGATAGACAACACTCATGTCATAATCCTTCAATAATTCTAGCCACATTCTTTGACGAAGATTCAAATCCTTTTGCTAAACACATATAGTAAACTTATATGATTGGTGAAAATATCAACATGAACCCCATATAATTAATGCCTCCATATCTTTAAGGCAAAAACAATTGCTGCTAATTCAAGGTCATGGGTAGGATACTTCTTCTCATGGATCTTAAGTTGCCTCAAATTTTAGGCAACAACTTTACCATTTTGCATAAGGATCATATCCCAACACAACTCTAGAGGGATCGAAATATACCACTAAAATCGAAACCTTGTCTATCGAACCCTATATTTGGGAAAAATATAGGCAAGAGTATGCGTTAGTACAAAAGTGCAATAAGTATGATAGCTATGCGTAAAAACATTTAAAACATGCTAAGAAAGACATTTCATTTCATGACATGAAATTGACCAATTAAAACATGAAATAAGAGAATTATAAAATATAAATCATAACATCATGGTCAATGCAAGTTAAAACATCTTTAAAACTTTGAACACATATGAGATACTCCTTGAGTAACCTTAGTTCACTTTTAGTCTTGTTGTGGTAAAATTAGCCTTAACCTACATAGAAGCCATGTGAGCTAAAACATGATCACCCGGTGTCTCCCACACCGAAAAGGATTATTCTACTTGCCTAAGGTAGAACCATGAACTTATAGCTTAAGTGGATCCACTAGCTAATCATCCTATGAGGGCACATAGTTTATGGGATAAGGAGATTGTTTCTAGAAACTCGGCCTATACTAGTGGGAGAGTTTCCATCTCATAAGACTTCTTCTAGAAACCCAACCTCTACTAACGGGAGAGCTTCCATCTCAATGTTAATATCAACTCGTTGCTAAGCATAATTCCCACAGAATAGTATTTTCTTACTTATTCTCATCATCTATCGAAAGGCATGTCATCTTGCCTATCCAAGATAGTTCATTAGGATAGCTCTTATTCATTGATTCAATTAGGTGAGAAACCCTTTCAACCTAAGAATCCTTTTTATGTGAGAAAACCTTTCACATCATGGTTGCAAGCATTAATGAGAATAACCTTTCAACAACAACATCATTGGTATTTCACTCTCAAATCACCCTTCATGCATTTACATAGGTTTATTATGATCATGCATAACCTCATACTTTGCCCTTTCAAGGTTCAAAGCGTACTTTCAATCACAAAATCTAGAATTCAAGCATTAGATAGATATTTATCATAAATTAATGTAATTCTATTACTTAATGCTTTAGATCATAAAACTCCTCTTTCATAATAAACAACCCATATTATGAGATCATAATTTGGAAACATAGGGTTTGCATGGCTTCATAGGGGAAACATCATAAAAGCATTGTAAATAATCAATTCATGCATAATTAAACATAATTAAATCATTAAGATGAATAGTCAAAAGAAACCATGGTGCTTGAAGAAAACCCTAGCTAATTGGGGAAATTTACCTTTTGAAATATAAGAATTTAGGGACTCCATGAATGAGAGATATTCAAGGATGAAAATTACCATACCTTGAATCCAAATGCTAGCCTTTAATGGAAAAATTGGACCCTTCTCTTGAAACCCTAGGTTGAATATTCTTCTTCTTCTTCTTCAAGTTCTAGATAGTGGATATTTGGGAGGAGATTTGATTTCTTCCAAGGAATTTGGAAGAATGAATGAAATGGGGGAGAATTTGGGGGTAAAAAGTCTTATATAGGGGTTCTAAATATAGGAAAAATAACATAGTATATGTATTAATTAATTAGGAAAAATAGCCCACTAACCCTGAAAGTAATTGCCAATAGTTGACCCATGAGACCCCACTGACTGGCGGTGGATGGACCTACAATCCGTCCTACACATCCCTCCATAAGTTTAGAGAGTTTTGCCTGGACCTATGGCCCCTGGACCACTGATTGTGGACCCACCTACGATTTGTAGGTCTTTCAGTAGTCCATGACTTGGAAAAGTTTTGAATGACCAATCCACGGACCCCACATAAAGTCCGTGGGTCCACCTATGAACCATTTGTGGTCCTCGTAGATGAAACCTGAAGGTTATAAATTTTTGGTAGGGTTCCCTTTATCCAGTATGGGGTGTTACACTATGAGAACGAACAAAAATGTTCATGAAAATGGGAGACAAGAGGTTCCCCAAGTGCCGGTCAACCCTTTGATTGAGCAAGTGACTACTGATGAGTTTTGAGCCACATTTCATGCATTTTCCCAAGCTATGATGGATCAAGAAAATAGAGAGGTTGTGGTTCCCATGAACCCAAGGGTAGGTACATAGGCAACAAAGGTAAGGAACTTGATTAGAATGAATCCTCCAAAATTTCATAGGTCTAACGATGGGAGTGACTCTAGTGGAGAAGGCGGAATCGGCTGCTTATCAACTTAAAGGTGGTGCTCAAGTTTGGTCCAACCAAAGGAAAGAACAGAGGGTCATAGATGAGGGTCCTTTTAATTGGGAGAAATTTAAGGTTGCTTTTTCTAATAGGATATTTCCCTTGAGATGAGAGAGGCGAAGGTACTTGAATTCAATAACCTTTTCCAAGGATATATAAGTATTAAAAAGTATTCTTTGAAATTCACACAATTATATATGTATGCTCAAACTATGGTTGCTGATCCAAGGGCAAGACTATGGTTGCTTTGAAATTCACACAATTGTAGTCAAGGAATGCCTAATTGCCATGCTTGTTAAGGAGATGGATAATTCCTGTTTGATAGTTCATGTAGAACAAATAGAAGAAGAATTTCATAAGGGGAAAACAAGGGATTCGAAGCGGTAAGGAAGGGATCATGGTGAGTTCTGCCATTCAATGTCTGATGGAGGTAGTCCTTCTCAAGGTAAGGGTTCTAGTGAGAAAATGTTGCCCAAGTGTAGGGAGTGTGGGAGAAAACATAAGGGTGATTATCTAGTTGGTTCTAATGCATGTTTTGGTTGTGGAAAAATGGATCATAAGATAAGGAATTGTCCTACGATTGCGAAGAATGAGAGAGATAATCGTCGACAAACTCAACTCTACCCTTCCTCCAATTGTAGTTGTGGTTGGAAACAAGATATGTTCTATTCTCTTCAAACTCAAGAAGATCATGAGGGTTCCCAAATGCGATAGCTGGAAAGTTGAGGTCTTTTAGTTTTTGGTTATATATTCCATAATGTTGAGTGTTTTGATCGATATGGTAAGACTCCATGTATGAAGATGGTGTTTGGAGTAGTCCTTGACAATCCTTGCGGAACTTCTTAAGTGTTTACTTATATTAATGGTTTAGTGGTTGTTAAAACTTTGGTATTATGTTTGGGATTGAAGGAGATGAATTTGAAATGACTAGTCGGGTTTGCTCCCAAGGGGTACATAGTGTGCTTCATGGTTGGTGCGTGAGCAGAACAATGTTGATTTTTGAAGAGTTTCTTGTTATGGTTTAGTGGGTGAAAAGTTTGGAGAAGATGTGACTTTTTAGTATCCCTATCTCTTTCCCTTATCTTCGAGTCTAGCATGAGGCCTTAGTCCTCATGGTTCACTCTTTAGGATTTGTATGTCTTAATCATTCTCATGATTCTTGATCAGTCCACAAATTGGACTAATTTAGGGCTATATTTTAATAGAAATTGTGTCCTCAAATGCTTATTTTAAATCAATATCTGATGAAAATCCTTAAGTTTTAGGTATTTGAAGTTTGAAGGAAAGCATGGATAGTACTTTGCAAAAAGGAACGAAAAGGCTGAAAGGAACGAAGAAATAAAGGTCTGAGGATCACCGAGTCCACTTGGTGAGTCGCCGAAGGGTCTTACTTTCCCTTTTGTTCCAGTGTGATGAGCCTTGAAGGAAAGGATCAAGTCGGCAAAAAAGGAAGCAGTCGGCGCATCACCAAGAAGTTTGCGAAGTAGTACTATGTCGCACAATGACCTAGAGAAAGACTATGCTGAAGGTTGGTGCAAGACGGTGATGAACTACACCAAAAGACGAATCGCCGAGTTGATCGGTGATTTCGCCTAACGATGTCGAATGATTCGCTGCAGCAAAAATCTATTAAAACTATAAATACTAGTTAGAATTGTAGTTTTAAGTGTGGAACAACTATTATAATTTTCATATAGAATAATACTTTTTAATATTTTTTTGCTTCGAGTTTGAGAGAGTTTTGAAGAGTTGAAGTTCCAAAGGGTTTCATCTTCAAGATTTGGATTTGGGTCTCTTGGATTCTTAAATTTTGTCCAGTATCAAGACTTAAATCTTCATACCTAGTTGAATGCGAACTCACTTTGGTATAAATTTCTATCTCTTAGACATGTATGGCTAAAAACCCCAATTCTTAAGGGTGTGATTTAGCAATAATGGGTTAAGATAATTCTTGCGTCTTGCTTGCTGATAGTTTAATTGTAGTTTAATTATGATTTTGTTTAGTAGTTGAGGATGAATTTAATGAATTTGTAGTTGCAAATACAAGTTTATTTATGTGTTTTTGGCTTGCTCGAGAGAGAGGTATTAAAACTAAAACTACTAAATTGATGGCCGGTGGGAGTGGGTCGACATGAGGTTCAGCTCGAGAGAGTGAATCCTAGTCTCATTCCCACACACTGAGCTCGAGAGAGTGAGTGGGTTAAGGCGTAGGCTGGTCTTCATGTGGCAAGTGGGTGTCTGAGAGGAGCACATTTGAAACAGCGTAAGTTGCTCGAGAGAGAGCTTATCCCCCTTAAAGTTTAACCTAGTCACAAATATTCTATGAATCTTCTATTGAAAACTTTTACCCAATAATCTAGCTTAACCCATATTCCCATCACATCCCAAGGATCCCCTCTCATTACTTAGAGATCCTTGTTTATTTTGTTGTTTTACTTACTAGTGACAAAATCCCATTGTTAATTGACACTATTGTGTCCCCCCGTAAATTTACAATGTTTTTAATAATTAATGTCTTTAGCTAAGACTAGTTAGAACTAAATTTTATTTTTCTATTAATTCTCAAAACCACTCTCTTGGGAATGATCCCAACCCTTGGTTTGGTTACTAAACTATTGTATGATCATAGACACTTGCATCGGAAGTTATGTCTTGATTACACAAAAATCAATTCTTCATTCATGCATGCTCATGAAAATTATGATTTTCAAAAAATTTGATTTAGTTTAATTGATTGATTTCTTTATGCTTATGTGCATTTGAGTATGAGTTGCATACAAACCATGTGGAAAGATGTTTTGAATATGCTTCAGCTTGGAGTTGAAGTTTCCTACTCGGATATGTGCATTTTTGTGATTGCATTCATGTTGGGTTATCTACATTTTAATGAAGTTGCATTAATGATTGGGTTGTCATTTTTTATCCTACTCTTTTCTTGCTAGTTTGAGTTCCATTCGAGGATGAATGTTCCCCAGGGGAAGATATTATAACACCTCGGATTTGAGAAAGGATAGGAAGGGGTTTAGTGGGCTTGTCAAGAACCTAAAACTGGACCATGAGACCCTTCACAAAGCCCTAGATGGGTGGTGAAGGGGGCCACACTCCATCATGGTGGTCGTGACAAGTAGGCAAAACCTGCCCCAAGCAGGCTCCCTCCCACGGACCCCTAGAATGGCTGTGAAGAGGAAGACAAGCAATACAAGTGGTCTTGGAGGGGTTTAGTTCAGTAGGGGTTCTTCTTGAGCCAGTAGTGAAAGGCCATAGGCGTCACAATGGCCCATGAAGCTCCACACGGACCGTGAAGAGGTTTCATTAAACTTAGAGTTTAAGTCAACTTCAAATGATCATATCTTTTAGCACAAAATAAATTAGGTGGCCCATGACCTATAACATTTAAGATCTTTGAGTCCTCTTTCCAATGCCACCAAGTTTGCTTAATTCCAATATCGGAGTAAAAAGTTAAGCCTAAAATTGTGAAGCACTATCAGTCAGAAAATTCCTCACGGCCCGTCAAACGGGCCGTGGTAGTGCAAGACGGGCCATCATGGCTTCCATGATGCCAATTCCACAGTTTTCAGTCAGGGACTTTTATGTCCTTTCCCCAATTGTTTTAAGCATACTATATCATTTTCCTTCTACCTAAAGCCCTATATAATGATTTTAAACCCCCAAATCACCGAAACTCAACTTATTCTCTTACATTTCCAAAAGAAGATCAAGCTCCTCCTCTCAAATATTTATCTCTGTAAAAGTTGAAGAAGAAAGATAGGGTTTAAAGATCAAGTCTGCTAATCTTCATTTCCTCCATGGAGTTACCAAAGTCTCCAATTTTGTAAAGTTAGATTCCCCAATTAATTTAGGGTTTTCTTCAATTACCATGTTTTCTTTTCAATGTTGGTTCAATTTATTGTTTTATGACTTTTTATGCATGAATTGAAGTAATTGCATGTTTTATGTTGATTTCTCATGAACCCATGCATAATCAATGATTTAGATCATAATGTCACAATCCAAGGTACCTCCTAGGTGTCACATGGCATATAGAATCCTAAGAGGCCCCATACAAGCCACTTAGCATTCATAACATAAGAAATAAAACAAAAGAGATAAACAACAACATTTCAAGTCCAAACATTTTATAAAAGTAAAGCGAAAGTCTAAACACTTGTCTCATTAGCCATCTAGTAGATCAGAATGAAATTGGACCTAGCCCATACATGATGTCCAAAAATGAAAGTAGAAAAAAAAATAGAAAACAATGAAAATTGGTCCTCGAAGCATAAGGACTCACCAAAGCTCGAAATCTCTCAAATCAACCTCTAGCCACGAAAGTGAGAACATTGACTGTCGGACTTTACATTTGGGGAAATGTAGGCAAGAGTATGCGTTAGTATAAAATATGTACCAAGTATGATAGTCATGCATAAAAAATCATTTAAAACATTCTTAAAAGGGATATTTTCATGAGTAAGCAATGATCAAGGTAAGACATGAATCTTGAGAGTTAGAAATCACAAATCATAAAACATAATCAATGCCAGTAAACATCATCTTAAAACATACTTATGATACTTCTTGAAGTAACCTTGGTTCATCATAACATTGCTTGTTTCTAGGAAGTATCCTTAATCGACATATAAGACCATGCGAACTAGCAATATAGAATCCTATGTCTCCAACACTGAATAGAGTTTTTGTTCTTTCTAAGTTAAGGACCATGTGAACTTCTAGCTATTGTGGATCAACTAACTAATGTCAATCTAGACAATCCTATGTTGGCACATAGTTTATAGAACTTAGGTAATCACCACTTGGCAACTCGGTACTAAGCTTAACTTCCACATAATAGTTCTTAATCCTCTTCATCTTAGCTCTTAAAAGAACATGGGTAATCATCTCTTGTCCTTACATCACATGAAAGGGATAACCACCTCTTGTCATTAATTAGAGAGCAGGGGTAATTGCCGCTTGCCTCAACATTAGCATAATTCCTTAATCATTGGTTTATTTAAGGTGAGAAACGACTGTCAACCTTAGGAACCCTTAATATGTAAGAAAACCTTTCACAATCATGCTTTAATGTATATATGAGAAATCCTTTCAACAACACAATAACAATCATCATCGTTGATACTTCACTCTCAAAGCATTCTTAAAACATTTACATAAATGCCATAAGAACATACTTAATTTCATAACCTCCTCTTTTATAATTTAAAACCCACATCATATTATCATAACTTGGAAAATATGGGAATTACATGGGTTCATGGGGAATCATCATAAAACAATAAAATTAACTCAATTCATGCATAAGAGATCATAATTCAAGCATTCAAATCAGTAATCAAGAGAACCCATAATACAGAAGAAAAACCCTAACTCAATTGGGGATTTCTAACTTTAAAATAGGAGAATTTGGAAACTCCAGGAATGGAAGGAATCCATGGATGAAAACTATCATATTTCAATGTCAATTGCTTCTCTTCAATGAAGGAATTGGAGACTTGACTTGAAACCCTAGGTTGAACCCTTCTTCTTCAAGCTTTCTAATGAGAGAAATATTTAGGGATGAAGACCTATTCTTCTTTTGTAAATTTTAGAGAATACTTTAAAGTGGGGAAATTTTGGGATTAAAACACTTATATAGGGGTTTTAGTGAAGGCTAAAATGATATAGTATTAGGATAGAATAACTCGGAAAAGACCTAAAAGACTCTGAGAAAAGAATTGTCGAACCAATTGACAGTAAGGACCTACGGTCCATAGGTCAACCTAAGGAACTTCCTGTCCCTCCGTCGGTTGGATGAGAAACCAAAAGTTTTTTGACCTTAATCGACGGGACCCAACCAGGAGCCGTGGTCCAATTGATGGTCTGTGGGTCCCAACCGTCGTCCCCAACTTCTGAGCTCAAAATCTCTCTAAGTCTGGGACTCACCTACGAAACCTATTTACGACTCGTGCACTGAATGATGGAACGCCCTATTGATTCATTGAAAAGACATAGAAAACTTAACAATTTGAAAAAGACTTCTTGCCAACCACGGACCCTATCTACGGTCTGTTGGTAAACATATGGGCCATGGATGGCTTTCGTCATTACTAGCACCAGATTTTCTAAGAACTGCATTATCTCCTTTTTTGAATCTGACGTGTTACATTATCTCCCCCTTGGGATCATTTGTCCTCGAATGAGATTCAAGACATCATAAGGTTGGTAGTAACTCAAACCTAACAACCCCAATGTTAATGCAATCACATAAATGCAACTATCCAAGGAGGAAACATCAACTCCAAGCTATAGCATGTTCAAAACATCATATCATGAAGTCTATATGCAACTCATACTCAAATGCACATAAAAATATAGTATATAATAAAGTTGACTCATTTTCTCAAAACATAAACTTCTTCATGAACATGCATAATTGACAAAATCATGGGAATATCTAAGACACATGACACAAAAAGAGTAAATCATGAGGACACACCTCAAGCTAGAGTAGGAGTAGAAGGAAACAGATGAGTATATCAGGACATCATATTGGCCTCGGTCTCCTATGTAGCAACCTCAACTAATTGATTCCTCCACAAAACTTTCACGGAAGCAACTTCATTATTTCTCAACTTCTTGACTTGCGGTCTAGAATCTCAACCGAAACTTCTTTATAAGAAAGATTGTCCTTAACTCCCAAACCTTCTATAGTTGTTGGATCACCAACACATTTCTTCAACATAGAGACATGGAAAATCGAATGTAACAATGCCAATTCATTAGGCAATTCATGTTCATACGCAACCTTACCAATGTGCCTTAAAATCTTATATGGGCCTACATAACGGGGACTAAGCTTCCCTTCCTTACCTAACCTCATTACCTCCCTTCATGGGTGAGATTTTCAAGTAAACCCAATCGTGAACATCAAACTCAAGATCTCTTCTTCTCACATTGGAATATGATTTTTTCCAACCTTGAGCCATTTTTAACCTTTCTATAATAAGTCAAACTTTCTTAGTAGCATCATGCACCAATTCAATACCTATTAGGGCAACTTCACCCGCCTCAAACCATCCTATAGGAGATCTACACCTCCTACCATACAATGCCTCAAATGGAGCCATCCCAATACTTGAGTGATAACTATTGTTATAGGAAAACTAAATCAAAGGCAAGTGGTCATCCCAATTAACTTCTAAATCAATCACACCTGATCTCAACCTATCTTCAAACATTTGGATAGTACGCTCTACTTTCCCATCAGTTTGTGGATGAAAGGCCGTACAAAGATTAGCACGAGTACCAAGACCTATTTGGAAGGACTTCCAAAATTGCAAAGTGAATTGAGTACCACAATTGGAGATAATGGATAAAGGCACTTAATATAACTTTACCATTTCCCTCAAGTACAATTTACAATAGTCCTCCACCAAATAAGAAACTCTGACAGGGATGAAATGAGCCCAATTTCATTATTTGATCTACTATAACCTAAATCAATTCATATTGTTGCCTGGTGCGAGGAAAACCAACAATGATGTCCATATTCAAGCCTTCCAACTTCCAAGTAGGAATGCCAATATCTTGGGATAAACCACCGGGCTTTTGATGCTCAAGATTCACTTTATGATAATCAGGACACTTAGCCACGAATTCTGCAATATCATTTTTTATCCAATTCTACCAATAGACTGCCGTAAGTCACGGTACATCTTGGTGGCTCTCGGGTGAATGAAATATCGAGAACTATGGGCTTCTGACAAGATTCTCTCTCTCAAATCATGAACATTAGAAACACACAAATGACCTTGATATCTAAGTACACCATCTTACCCTTGGGAGAAAGCCTCTACATACTTTTTAAGCACCACATCCGTCAATTTGACCAATGTCGAATCAAGACCTTGATTGGCCTTCCCATTTACCACAAAAGATGATTCAGAACCATTGTGAACCATAAACCCACCTTTAGTAGACTCAACTAGCTAAACACCCAACCAGGCTAATCTATGAACATCTTGAACCAACTCTTTTCTATCATCCTCAATGTGAGTAACACTACCTATAGATAACCAACTCAGATCATCCGCCACCACATTGGCCTTACTGGGGTGTCTTCAATAACTCAAGTCACCTATTTTGGTGAAGATTCATATCCTTCTGGTTAAACATTTATTGCAAACTCTTGTGGTCGGCATAAACATCTACATGAACACCATATAAATAGTGCCTCCAAATTTTCAGGGAAAAAATAGCAGCCACAAGTTTAATGGCATAGGTAGGATAATTCTTTTCATAAATCTTAAGTTGCGTTGAAGCATAGGCAATAACTTTCCCATTTTGCATAAGCACACCCCCTAGCCCAATTCTAGAGGTATTACAATAAACCACAAAACCATCAGTCCCTTCTAGTAAGTTCAACACCAGAGCGAATGTAAGTCTATTCTTCAATTCCTAAAATCCCTTTTTACATGCTTCAGACGATATGAAATTAGCCTTTTTTTAGATCAATGCTGTCAATGGATAAGCAATAGCAGAGAACCGCTCAACAAATCTTCTGTAGTAACCAGCCAAACCCAAGATATTTCTAATATCCAAAGGGGATAGACTTGTAGGCCAACTTTTGACCGCATCCGGCTTCTTAGGATCTACCTCAATACCCTCACTAGAAACAATATGACCAAGAAAAGCCATAGACCTTAGCTAAAAGTCAGATTTACTAAACTTTGCAAAGAGTTGTTGGTCCTTGAGAATTTGCAACACACTCTTCAAATAATTGATGTGATAATCCTCACTCCTCAAATAGATCAATATATCATCAATGAATGCAATCACAAACATGTAAATGTATTGTCTAAACAGCCTATTCATCAAGTCCATAAAAGCGGCCAGAGCATTGGTCAACCCAAAGGACATCACCAAAAGCTCAAAATGTCAGTATCAGGTTCTAAAAGTCATTTTTAGAATATCATCTTCCTTCACCCTTAATTGGTGATAACCAGACTGGAGGTCAATCTTAGAAAAATAACTTGATCCTTGAAGTTGGTCAAACAAATCATCTATCTGTGAGAGAGGATATTTATGCTTAACCATAACCATACTCAATTACCAGTAGTCTATACATATTTAGAGAGAATCATCCTTGTTTCTAACAATACTAGAGCACCTCATAGGGAGATACTCAGTCGGATGAAACCCTTATCCAACAAATCTTTCAGTTGCTATTTCAACTCCTTGAGTTCTATTGTAGCCATTCGATAAGGAGGAATAGGAATAGGTTGCGTGTCTGGGAGAAGGTCAATATCGAAGTCTATCTCCCTTTCTAGATAAATGCGGGGTAGATCATCTAGGAAGACTTTCGAAAACTCACTAACGGGGATCAACTCAAGAGTAAGATTTCATAATGTACATCCCTCACCCTAATGAAATGGTAAATGCAATCCTTAGCAATCACATTTCTAGCTTTAAGACAAGAAACAAACTGATCCTTAGGCATATAATTTCCCCCTATCCACTTTAGGATGGGCTCATTTGGAAACTGAAACTTGACTACACGAGTTCTACAATCAATAGAAGTATAAATGCATGCAACCAATCCATACCGAGAATAACATCAAAATATAACATACCAAGCTCTACCAAGTCAACAAGAGTAACTCTATGGAAAAAAGAAATGGGACAATTTATATAGACCCTCTTAGCCATCACGAAATCACACATAGGAGTAGAGATAGAAAAGGGATCTAACAAACACATCCAGAAGAACATCAAACCTCTTAGACATATATAGCGTCAAAAAAGACAAGGTAGCACCAGGATCAACTAAAGCATAAGCATCAAGTTGGAAGACTTTGAAAATACCGACAACTATATCGGGAGAACTATCTTGCTCATGACGAGTTTGAAGTGCATAAACTATGTTTTCCTTCTGATCCCTACTAGGACTAGATGAAGGATTACGCTGAGCCCTTCGATGATTATCTCCCTCATTCTTAGCAACTGAAGGGCAATCTCTTATATTGTGATCCATCTTAGCACAACCAAAACAAGCATTCGAACCCGCTAGACACTTGCCCTCATACTTTCTTCCGCACTAAGCATAAGTAGGCAATAACGATCCACTACTATTTTTTATTTAAGGCTCAGGGTTACACACCCTATATTTGTTGAACTTGGAAGGAGTATTGGAGGAACCTTGACCGGAAAACCTTTGTCAGAACTTAGAAAACCATGTCCATTAGGCCTTGGATGTACGAAATTGCCATCACCGATCTTAACCCTCTTTGCCTCTCTAGACTTCTCCTTAAGTTTCTCCTCTTCGATTTGTTGAGAATGAACTACGAGGCAAGAAATATTCATATCACTAACAAGCATGGAGGTACGATATTCCTTAACCACCATTTCAAACACACCCTAAATAAACTTGCTCATCTTTGCTTTAGGATTGACAACCATTGTAGGAGCATACCGAGACAATTGTGTGAACTTTAAAACATATTCCTTCAAACCAATGTTTCATTCCCGAAGGTTGATGAACTCTAGTACCTTTTTCTCTCTCATCTTAAGGGGAATGAACTTATCAACAAAGGGCACCTTAAAATTTTCCCAATTAAGAGGACCCGCTTGTTTCGGTCACCCTTCTTTCCATTGGTTGAACCAAATTTGAGAAACACCCTTAAGTTGATAAGTGGCCAATTCCACCTTTTTAACCAGCGTCACTACCATAATCATCAATACATTATAAAACTCATAAATGAACTCTTGAGGATATTCCTCAACCTTAGAACCATGAAACTCTGGGGGATTAATTGTAGTGAAGTTTGTAACTCTATATGCCGCCATACCCACGTTTGGGTTCATGGGAACCGTAACCTCCCTATTGGCTTGGGTCATCATGGCTTTAGCCAAAACTTGAAAAACAGCCCTCAATTCTGCATTAGTCACTAGTTTAGACAAAGGATCGATCAAAGCTTCTTTTTCCACATTCTCCCTCAAATTCCTTCTAGTTTAAGCTCTTCAAGTAGCCATATCCTGTAGACATCAGATAAGGATTAGGAGAGAAATCTTATAGAGTTGAAATCTATCGCACGACTTTAGAGTAATTAAATAAGTGGAGTTTCCTAATCATCTTGTAGCTTCTTATTCATAAATGTGGCGCGCTTCACATTCATGAAAAAGACTTTAATCGATGTTGCCTATGAGACATCCTAGGACCCTTTTAAACTGTGTGCTCTTATTACCATGTTTTTCATGACCCAAGGTACCCCTAGGTACGACATAACGTATAAGATCCCGAGAAGCCTCATACAAGCCACTTAGAATTTATAATATAAGAAATAGAACAAAAGAGATAAAAAACAACATTTCAAGTCCAAACATTTTATAAAGTAAAGCGGAAGTCTAAACATTTGTCTCATTAGCCATCTAGTACATGAGAATGATATCGGGCCTAGCCCATATATCATGCCCAAAACTAAAGTAGAAAGAAAATTGAAAACAATGAAAATCCATCCTTGAAGCGTAAGGACTTAACAAAGCTTAGAATCTCTCAAATCAACCTCTAGCCACGAAACTGAGAACCTTGACTGTTGGACCCTACATTAGGGAAAATGGAGGAAATAATATGCGTTAGTACAAAATATGTACCAAGTATGATAGCCATGCATAAAAAAACATTTCAAACATGCTAAAAGGGGACATTTTCATGAGTAAGCAATGATCAAGCTAAAACATGAATCTTGAGAGTTAGAAATCATAAGTTATAAAACATAATCAATGTAGTGAACATCTTCTTAAAAAATAATTACGATACTTCTTGAATTAACCTTGGTTCATTATAACTTTTCTTGTTTCTGGGAATTAGCCTTAACCTACATATAAGAGCATGCGAGCTAGCAACATGGAATTCAATGTCTCCCACACCGAAAAGAGTTGTACTACTTGTCAAGATAAGGATAATGAACTTCTAGCTATTGTGGATCCACTAGCTAATGACTATCTAGACAATCCTACCTTGGCACACAATTTATCGAACTTGGGTAATCACCACTTTTCCACTCGATACTTAGCTTAACTTCAATGGAATAGTTTTTAATAACATTCACATAGTTGTTAAAGGAATATCGATAATCGCCTTTTGTCCTTACATAAGTTGACATGGGTAATCGTCTCTTGTAATTATTTTGAGAGCATAGATAATCACCACTTGCCTCAACTTTAGAATAATTCCTTAATAATTGGTTAATTTTAAATGAGAAAAACCTTTCAACCTTAGGAACCCTTAATATGTAAGAAAACCTTTCACAATCACGCTTTCATGTTTATATGAGAATTACTTTCAACAACACAACAACAATCATCATCATTGATACTTCACTCTCAAAGCATCCTTAAAGCATCTATATAAATTCCATAAGAATATACTTAATTTAATAATCACCTCTTTCATAATTCTAAACCCACATTATATCATCATAACTTGGAAAACATGAGAATTATATGGATTCATGGGGAATCATCATAAAACCACCAAATTAACTCCTTCATACATAAGATATCATAATTCTATCATTTAAATCAATAATTAATAGAACCCACAACATAGAAGAAAAACTCTAAATCAATTGGGGATTTCTAACTTTGAAAATAGGAGATTTTGGGAACTCCGTGAATGGAACAAATCCATGGATGAAAATTATCATACCTCAATTTTCAATTGCTTCTCTTCAATGGAGCAATTTGAGAATTAACCCTTCTTCTTTAAGCTTTCTAGAGAGAGAAATATTTAGGGAGAAGGACTTTTTCTTCTTTTGTAAATTTGAGAGAATACTTTCAATTGTGGAACTTTAGGGTTTTAAAAACTTATACAGGGTTTTTATTGAAGGGTAAAATGACACAATATTAGGATAGAATAATTAGGAAAAGAGCCAAAAGCACCTGAGAAAAATAATTGTCGAACCCATCAACGGTGGGGACCTGCGGTCCATGTGTAAACCTATGGATCATCCTGTCTCTTCGTCCTTTGGCTGAGAAACAAAAGTTTTTGGACCTCAAATGATGGTACCCACCCACGAGTTGTGGTTGAATGAACAGTTCGTGGGTCCCTACCATTGTCTTCCACTACTGACCTCAAAATCTCTCTTTGTTAGTGACTCACCTAAGAAACCTATTTACGACTCATGCACTGAACAATGTCCGTCCTGGAGACCCATTGTAAAATTACAGAAAAATTGACATTTTGGAAAAGACTTCTGGCCTACCACGGATCCCATATACGTTGTGTGGGTAAATCTATAAGCCATGGATGGCTTCCGTCTTTATTGGCACTAGATTTTCTAAGAACTGCATTTTATCCCTCTTTGAGTCTAAGGTGATACACATAACCCATGAAAGATTAATTTATGACAATATGCATGTCCATTTTATGAGATTGATTTAATGAAATTGAGGATGCATTAACTTTGAAAACATGATAATGCTTATGGATTATTGAAAATAATGCATGTTCATGAAAGTATGTTTATGACTCAAGAAAGCTTATAGATGAGATTGGCTATATGTTCTATGAAGCTTGGCCACATGACATGAATGACATCTAGATTTTCCTTCAATGCTTTTCAGGATTTTTTCCTAATTTAGGTCTTGATTAGTATGGTATCTATATATTTCATCAATGATTATAGAGCACGATTTCAAAACTATTTCTATTAGTATTAGAGGGCATCTCTAGCATGAAGTGAATAACTATGGGCCATAAAAGGTTTTATGAAAAGATCACGGACGGTGCAAGGTTTTCTCACTCATGGTCTAAGGAGTTATCCTATGATAATACAAGTACCGACTACCTATGTGTTTTAAAGATAAGACAAGTTAAGAGTAATAACTACTCCATGGGATTTATGCTTAGCACTGAGAGGATATTGAAATGGAAGATCTTCCGTGTTGTGATCGGGTTCTCTAGTAGAAATCTCCTTATCCCTTACCTATGATCCCCTATAGGATGATTGTCTAGATAGGAATTAGCTAGTGGATCCACTTTAGCTCAGATTCATGGTTCTACCTTGGCAAGTAGAACAACCCTTTTCGGTGTAGGAAACACCGGGGGATCATGTTATAGCTCACATGGTCTTTATGTCGGTAAAGGCAAATTCCAGCAATAATAATGATCTAAAGTTACTTCAAGAAGTATCTCTCATATGCTCAAAGATGATTTTACTTGCATTTATCATGATTACGATTTTGTTTTCTAACCTTATTATCTTATGTTTGACTTGGTCTTTTCATATCATGAAAATGTCCATTTAGCATGATTTCATACTTATATGCATGGCTATAATACTTGGTGCACTTTTGTACTATGGAATACTATTACCCACATTTTCCCAAATGTAGGGACCGACCTTACTGATTTGCACTTATGTGGCTAGGGATCCTATATAGAAGATAATAGTTTAGTGAGTCCTCATATTCTATGGACCGAGCTTGATTTTTGTGTTTACTTTTAGTTTTGGAACATGATGTACGGGCTACACCCTAATAAACTCTTATGTACTAGATATCTTTGAGACAATGTTTAGATTTTCTCTTTATTTCTATAATACTCTTTGAATTGAAATTGTCTTAAGTGCTTTAAACTCTATTATCTTGTATGACGTATGCTAAGTGGCTTGTATTAGGCCTCTCAGGGTCTTATACACCATGTTATGCCTAGGGGCTACCTTGGGTCATGATGTTTTCAGACATAAGTACTTGAGTATGAGAATAAGGAGAGCTGAGTTTCATTTTTCTAAATGAATATATGGGAACTAAGAATTCCCAAGAGTAAATATTTTTATTTTCAAAATGAGGGGAAACCTTGATTTCCAAATATGTTCATGAGGAGTTTTGAGCACTATCTTTTTTAAGAGAATCTTTTAAATAATTATCTCAATGTTATGAATGGGGAAATGTTTTTACATATATGAGCATGAGTTATATTATTGTGTGTAGTATTGAGCAGCGATACGGGGATGAGTTCAGACATCTCAAAGTCATCATAAATCATGTATGCCAACATTGCTAAAGGGTCATACTTTTTGGATGATTCCTCATTACTTTTTAAGCATAGCTTAGTGGATCCACTTAGTTGAGGATGTCCAATACTCCAACAAGGTATAGGACAGTTTTGGCATTGTGGGTGAGACCTTATATAATCATATAGCTCATAGTGATGGTTGTCAGTTAGAGAATCTCCAAAATAAGAGTAAAGAGTTATTGCTGTATTTTAAATACATTGAGTTGTTATTTACTATTTTAGAACCTTTCTTTATAATGCATCCTTATTATTTCTTTTATATTGAATTTAGTTGAGTATTTGTTAGTTTGAGTATACTTGAGTAAATTTGAGTTGAGATGAGGTGAGTATGTTCGTCTTTTTAATCAGTTCAAGCTTATGTTTGTGCTTTAAAATGCACCTTTCTTGCTCGTACATTCAATGTACTGATGCCATATGTCCTGCATTTTTTATTATGCTGATACAGCTAACCAGGTTCAGCAATAGGCGCTCTGTTTATACCACTTGCAATCCTATAGTTTTTTTGGTGAGCCTGCTACTTTTTGAAGGGCTCCACACTTTTATTTTCTGTTTGTTAGGATGATCAGGGATCTTTCCACTATATCCATCGGAGTACTTAGAGGCTTCGTAGACAGTAGTATTTTGAGGAGTATTTTTGTTTCCATTGCTAAATGTTTAACACTTGAGTTGCCTCTTTTGGTCATTTAAATGTTTTAAAATATTTTGAATTATGTAATTTGAGAGTTTTTGAGAAAGCTCTACTTTTGAGTTCATGCATTATTGAGTAAGTCTTCCGCTGTGTATTTAGCAAGGTCAAGGGTTTGCTTAGGGACCAGAATTGGTTCTCAAGTGCCAGCTACATTTGGGGTGTAGGCTTGGAGCGTGTCAAACATGATATTAGAGCACAAAGTTCAAGAGTCCTAGGGTGATTGTGAAGTACTATCTGTAGAGTCATGGTGATTGGTGTGAAGCGCGTCACATCTATAATTAGGAGGCTACATCCTTTAGGAAGCAATTCCCTTTCTTATTTTCCTTTTTTCGTGTGATAGAGTTCAACTTTATAAAATGTTTCCTTCTAATTCGTGTTTGCGCATATCTTTTCAGATAATGCCTACACGAAGAGTTCTTTGAGGTCGTCCTGCTAGGAGGAATGTTGATCCTCAGGATCAAGGGGGTAGAGAATGCACCTGAAGTGCAACCCCAAAGAGAGGTCACCGATGCTGAATTCCTGGATGCTATATGGAATGTTGAGTCTAGTTATGGCCAACCAAGCTGGTCAACAGAGAGGGGTTCGACAGGATATGGCTGATACATCCAGTATCCATGATTTCTTTAGGCTTAATCCTCCAGAGTTAGCAGGTTCAGCTGTTATTGAGGATTTAGAGAACTCCGTGGATGAGTTATAGAAATTGTTTAAAGTGATGCATGTTGCAGATAATGAGCATTTGGAGTTAGATCCATACCAACTGAAGGGTGTTGCTAGGGTCTAATACGAACATTGAAAGAATAGTATAGCTAAAGGGGCATCAACTGTGAGTTGGGCTATGTTTGAAGAGGAAATCATGGGGAGTTTCTTCCCCTACGAACCGAGGGAGGTGAAGGTAAGAGAATTCCTAAACTTGAAGCAAGAATCCATGAGTGTGCATGACTATAGACTCAATTTCACTTAACTATCCCATTATACTCCAGAGATTGTTACTAACATGTGGAGCAAAATTCATCTTTTTGTATCTAGGTTGTCTTGCATGTCAAATAAGGAGGGCAAGTAAGCTATGTTGATAGGAGATATGGAGATAGCCAGGATAATGATCCATGTGCAACAGGTTGAAGAAGGTAAGCTAAAAGATAGAGAAGAGTTCCTGAAACACGAAGAGTTTTCAGACAAAGAAGTAGACAAAGCGACAAGATTTGACCGAACTTTTATTTGAAAGACAAATATGCGACTGAGTTCTTGTTTTGGACAGCCTACATATCCCGTGTTATAAAGGAATCATGTCGTGTGCAGTTCAAGCATATAAAATGACTAGTCGATATCCCATTGAGACTTCAGTTGGCGGCTCCTATTTTTATAAGAAAATGAAAGACAACAACTTAAAAGAAAATACAAGTTCAAGATCCTATATATGACACTTCTCTTGAATCTTGACTTGGGTCATCACATTTCTCAAGTTGTGAGATATGAATTTTCATCTCGAGTGAGTTTGAAGGTAAATGGCTTTCTGTAGGTAGGCTCCTTCTATTAATTTGGATATTGACCTTGTTCTTAGGGTGAGCTCCTAGTACTTCAATTGAAAATGAGCTTGAAAGTTTAATTATTTTTTGGATAAGATCTGGAGCTTGAAATGTGAATTGATCTTATTCTACAAGCAGATTATAAAACAAACAAAAGTAATAGGAATAAATTTTACCCCAGTTTTATAGTAAAGAAATTTTTTTGAGAAAATTAAAAGATAGTGCTTAGCTTTAAATCGAGACTCTAAATGATTCGAGTTTCATTGTGATGCATTCTTTATATGGCTTCTGAATGGTTAAATCAAACCTTTCCTCATGATGATCCAGTTAAATTAAATTATGCCAGTCTACGTCCCATTGTCCACGAGAGTCCTGCAACGAAATCCCATTGTCTAGGAGGGCCCTGCTACCTACTCTCATTGTCCATGAGTGTCCTGCTATACTAAATCTCATTGTCCAGGAGGGTCCCGCTGCACTAAATCTCATTGTCTAGGAGGGTCCTGCTACACTAAATCCCATTGTCCAAGAAGGTCCTGCTACACTAAATTCCATCGTCGAGGAGGGTCCTGCTAATGTCCCATTATCCAAAAGGGCCCTTTCTATACTACTTCCCATTATTTAGGAGGGTCCCGCTAGTCCCATTATCCTAGAGGGTCCTGCTAGTGTCCCATTATCCAGGAAGGCCCTTGCTATACAACGTCCCATTATTTAGAAAGGTCTTGTTAGTTCCATTTATCCATGAGGGTCCTTCTAGTGTCCCATTATCTAGGAGTGCCCTTGCTAAACTGTGTCCCATTATTCAGGAGGGTCCTGCTAGTCTCATTATCTAGGAGGTTCCTTCTAGTGTCCCATTATCCAAGAGGGCCCTGCTATACTAAGTCACATTATTCAGGAGGGTCCTACTAGTCTCATTATTTAATAGGGTCCTTCTAGTGTCCTATTATCAAGGAGGGCCCTACTATACTATGTCCCATTATTCAGGAGGGTCCTGCTAGGCCCATTATTCATGAGGGTCTTACTAGTGACCAATAATCTAGGAGGGCCTTTGCTACACTACGTTCCATTATTCATGAGGATGTTGTTGTACCAATTATATTACTTAAAAAGTTCTTGCTTAACAAAAGCATCAAATAGAATCACCACAACATTAATTTTTTCCCCAGTTTGCACCAGTAAAATATTATTTTAGCTACTAGAATAAATGAGAAATACTTATACCAATAGAAAAAAAAATGCATGACAGGTATGTCAAAGGGTTTCTTTCTCTTGAAATAAATGATGATAGGGTGTTTGTTCTCTAAAATACTAGTAGGGTGTTTATTCCCGAAGGTCAAAATGGAACTACAGTGTTTGTTCCCTAAAAATGCAAGATTATAGGGTGTTTCTTCCCTAAATTCCTCTAGTTTGTTTATTCCCTAAGGTGAAAATGCAACTAGCGTATTTGTTTCATTGAAATGGAAAATGATGCATCTAGGGTGTTTGTTCTCAAAAGTCAAAATTTAACTAGGATGTTTGTTCCCTAATATAAAAATGCAACTACAGTGTTTGTTTCTTAGAAATGAAACATGATATTTGTTCCCTAAGGTCAAAATGTAAATAGAGTGTTTGTTCCCTAGAAATGAAAGATGATGCATCTAGGGTGTTATTCCCTAAGGTCAAAATGCAAATAGGGTGTTTGTTCCCTAGTAATAAGAGTGATTTTTTTTAATAAATAAAAATATGCCCCACTTTTAAATTGAGGAAGTCTATAACTCTTTACAATTTTTCATTTTTAATTTTCTTTTTTAAAAAAAGTGAACCAATTTCATTCCTTCAAGGATATAAAAAATTATTTTGTGAGACTGAGCCTATTGTAGGACTGCCTACATATCTTGTATGGCAAGAATCATGTCAAACTTAGTTTATATAAATAAAAAAATATTATTTATTTTTTAGTATTATTTTTTCTTTAACAAAGGACCTTTTTTTAAAAAAATAATACTAGAGGAGAAAACAAAGAAATTAATTAATGGTTGAGATTGTTTTGACTTTAGTTGGCACCAAAAATTAGTATTATTTATATGAATCACCTTCAACTACTTTTAGACAAATTTGAGGTCCACTTTAAGTAATCTCTATAGTTTCAAATGGTATCTTAAATATTCTTAAGTATTAACAAGATCAGTCCATGCATCTTACATAAATTAAGGGACTAGAACTATTCATACCTTCATGTTTCAAGTGCCCTTACAACAAATAAAGTCCTTTTTTACACACTATAGAATAATTTAGATCGTATGGCATTTTTAAATTCACTCACACGCAGAAAACTGTTCAATGCATGAGATTGAGATAGCATATGGTTGGTCGTCATGTCAGTATCCACTATAGTGAGAACAAAAAAAATGAGATCAAATAAGACTTGTCATTGGCTTGTAATGTAGTCTTTGAGAAAGGTAGGAAATTCTGTATAGTCATTTTTGGAAAGAATATACAAATTTGGAAATTTTGTTAAGTATGGTAAGTTGGATTTTTGGTCAACTTCTAATGACCATAACTTATATCTTAGGATGATTTAGGTGTGTTTCCACATATCGTGAAAATATCTTGGAACAATCTTTCCAACGCTGCCAAGTTTGCATGATTCGAAGTTCGTATGAGTGAGATATGCCCATTTGAATAAGGGTTGTTCAAATAAGGAAAGTCTAATATGGATTTTAGAAGGGCATTATGGTATTTTCCTTACCCAATCATTTTATTAAGTTTTTGGGCAATTGATTGTGGTCTAACCTGATCTTAGTCAGTTTACACTATTGGAAAAAGAGTTAGGGTTTTGAGAAAAGAGAAAAAAAGAGGAGAAGGAGTAAGAATCGTCAAGATCTTCAAGAAATGCATGTGGATTTCGTCAAGAGGTGATCCCTATGAGGTACGTGAGATCAAACAACATTGGCTAAGTTCACCTACACACGAAGCATGCTTAATTCAACGTATTTTTGTCCAAAAAAGATTGATAATTTGATGTTCTTGAGTTGTATTCATGAATAAGTTTCATTCTTGAAATTTGGATAAGATTGAGGACTTTTTGAGAGTTTAATGTCGATTATTAGAGTTGCTTTGAGTTAGATTCTTGTGTATATGTTATGGTTACTTGAATCTAAAGAGATATTGAGAAAAATAATCAAAATTAATTGAATTAAGGTCAGAAAATGAGTTGAAAAGTTCATCGGATTTGCCTAGGAAGGGGCTGGCGCGACGTGCCCCGTAGTGCCAGAAGGACTGGGGCAGTGCGCCCAAAATAAGCCCCAGTAAGTTGGGGCTGGCGCAGCGCACTCAAAATAATTCCTAGTAAGTTGGGGTTGGCGCAGCGCGCTAGGGACACGCTCGAATTATTGTTTCCCAACCCTTTCACGTCGTTTCCCAACCCTTTCGCGTCGTTTAGACCGTTTAATTCCTCCTAAAGTGTACTAACACTTCCTATTGATTCTAATTACTCTAAATGGTTTCTAAACATCTAGAAATCATCCAAAAACATAAATCATAATTTGAATCCATAAATTCAAATTTAAGGAAAGTTAAGAGCCAAGTCTTGGAAGTTCTTAGAGTCATTTCAAGAAGTCTTTTGCAAATGCTTTTAACTTTGTTTCAAGACTTAAAATTCAAGTTGAGTAAAGAGTAAGGTGTAAAGATTGAAGTTAATTTCTTCAAAGAAATATATGGGAACTATATATTCCCAAAGAGTTTTAAATGTTTTGACATTTAAACAAAAAAGGAAACCTTGATTTCCAAAGAGCCTTTTGGCTAGTTTTTAGAAAAGAATAACCCTTTCAAAATAAGAGAGGAAACTTTAATTTCCAAGATAGTCTTTGAGCTAAGTTTTTGAGCAATTGTCTCAAATCACAGAAAGAAGTATGTTTTTAAACATAAGAGCTAGTATCATATTTTGGGACTAGTATTGAACACCGATGGGGGGGAGAGTTCAGACAACTCACAACCCCCACAAATCATGAGGCCATCATGGGTAGAAAAGGGTCATAATTTTTAGATGATTCATTTAGTGCTTTTTAGCATAGAATAGTGGATCCACTTAGTAATTCAAGTTCTATACCCTTGGCAAGGTATAGGACAGCCCTAGTAGCGTAAGGCAATACGTTGTATCATCACAATAACTCTTAAGTGATGGTTGTCAAGTAGAGAAACTCCCAAAGAAGTAATTGTATTCTTATATACACAGTTTATTTGTATTTTTACAAACATTTAAGAGTTATATTTGTATCTTTGCATACATATAGAGTATTATTGTATTTCAAAAATACATTGAGTTGACATCTATGTTTTAAACAGTTTTTCTTTCTATTGCACTTGTTTTAAACTGCTTTATATTGAAATGAGTTTGGTTATGTGAGTTGTGTTGAGCTAGGTAAGTTCTTTAGTTCCTTTCAAGCTTATGTCTTGTTATAGAATTCTCCTTGCATACTCGTACATTCAATGTATTGATGCTATTTGTCCTGCATCTTCTTATGAAGCAGACACAGGTATCCAGGATCAGTATCCAGCGCATCATTGATCCAGTTGTGCACTCAAAGTCTGTGGTGAGCCCCTTTGTTTTCCAAAGGGATCCCTTTTATTGCTTATCAATATTATTATTAGTTCATTAGGATGTCGTAGGTCTTGTCCCGACATCCATCTCAGTTGTTTCGAGGCTTTATAGATAGTCAAATATTAGTTCTTTAGTCTTTTCATTATCATTATCATATGTTGAGACTTGAGTTTTCCTTAATGGCCAATTGAATGTTCCTTTGTAACATTCTAGTTTATTACATAGATTTATCTTAGTTGAGTTAAGTCTTCCGCTGAGTAAGTAAGTTAGGCTAAGGGTTTGCTTAGGGCCAACAATGGTTCTCGAGTGCCAGTCCTACCCTTGGTGTAGGCTCGGGGTGTGACAAATATGGTATCAGAGCCCAGAGTTCAAGAGTCCTAGGGAGTCTATGAAGCCGTGTCTATAGATTCCTAGTTATCGGTGTGAAGTGCGCCACATCTATAATTAGGAGGCTTCAACACTTAGGAAATTTTATCACTTCTTTCATCCTCATTTCGTTCATTAGATATTGATCTCTAAAAATTATCTTCTAACTCGTGCTTGCGCGTGTCTTCCAGATCATGCCTCCACGAAGAATAATTAGAGGTTGTCTGGATAGGATAAATATTGAACCATAAGAACAAGGGATACCTAATGCACCAGAAGTGCAACCCTAAGGAGAGGTCACCAATGCTGAGTTCCGTGAGGCTATCCAAATGTTGAGCCAAGTTGTGACCAACCAAGCTAGGCAGCAGAGAGAAAATCGACAGAAAGTAGCTGATACGTCAAGGATCCATGAGTTCTTAAGGATGAATCCTCTGAGCTTCACAGGTTCTAGTGTGACTGAGGATCCAGATAATTTTGTTGAAGAACTTCAGAAAGTTTTTGAAATCATGCATGTTGCTGATGTTGAGAGGGTAGAACTAGATGCATACCAGATAAAGGATGTCACTAGGATATGGTTCCACCAATGGAAGAAGAACCGAGTTTAGGGAGCACCACCGGCGAGTTGGACTTTTTTTGAGGAGGCCTTTTTGGGGAGTTTCTTTCCCCGAGAACTGAAAGAGGCTAAGGTACTAGAGTTCCTCACCCATAAGCAGGATTTTTTGAACGTTCATGAGTATAGTTTGAGGTTCACACAAATTTCTTAGTATGCTCCAGAGATGGTTGCTAACATGAGGAGCAGAATGAGTTTATTTGTTCAATCAATTAGGAAAGACTAGCTAAAGTAAGGGTAGAGTAGTATCTGAATCGTCGAATTACTGGGATACTTGCCTCACATGTCCTTAGCTTAAAGACATCGAGATTCAAGAATTTCAACCATTTTCTTCTTCATACAGAATGTCTCGTCTAACACAAATGAATCTCACATTATGATATAATCTTCATCCCCAAACTAACCAATTGAATACCTACACATCCATCCACGTAATGCCTCAATGAAGTCATCTCAACACTCGAGTGATAAATATTGTTGTATGTAAACTTAACTAACAACGAAAATGATTCCCAACAACCACCAAAGTTTATCGTACACGCTTCTACAACATGTTATCAAGGATCTTGACACAATCACCCAGACAAATCCTTTAGCACTTAAGCATGATAAAATTCCAAGTCAATACTCACTACAGCTAGAAGTGAACCTGAATCAACCAACACACAATCATAATACCTGAACAATCATAGTTCTTATCAACATCTCCAACTCACAACCCAATTTCCCATGAGTTTAAGTTATATCAAATTTGATCATTAGAAATAAGATATTCATCGAAGGATATGTCCAAGCATATAACCCCTCCAACAACACTATCGAAATGCTATATTTAGTAATTGTAGACTACCTCTTAAGAATAGTAGAATTGGACCCAATAATCCCCACATTCAACAACACATAATCGATACATAACCTTGACGACTAGAGGAATATTAAGATTACCGAACAACCACAAATACGCATGGTAGTGCTTCTATAAATTCTCATAAGCAAGGTGGAACATGTAGAACCACTAAAATACTTTAACAACTTCAAGACGACACCAATTATGTCGTTTGAAATAATCAAATCTTCCCAACCTTCCCATTCAACAAAGAGAACATCGAAGGATTTGGTACTCCTAATCCAACACTAGGGATCCACCCACAAAAGTGAAAACAGACTAGAGCATAGATAGTGAATCATACTCACACCACCAACAACCATCATAAACATTCCGACCTTTTACATTATTATAAACAAACATTTTAAAAATGAAACCTTTCTTAGGTATTTAACAATCAATAATAGTATACTTATGACTCAAACCAGGTGTAAGTCCTTTTAAATGGTCAATACCGAATACAATTGATCATTTCTCACCTTGCCAATTCATACCTTGACAAAATACATACTATGAATGTAGACTCACAGTGAAAAATCTGAATTGTAATTTCCACCATATAACACAATCCCTTTCTCTATCAATATTAGCTTGTACCTTGAATATTTTTATGAATTCATGGATCTTCACTTATCATTGATCGCATCTCCATCGATCTTACAATATCCTTCGCTAAAATTCCAACATACTCATTACTAAACTCAAAAATAAAACCTAAACACTTATCATAACACACGAGCTAATGTTTCTACACTCTTTTCTCAAGTCTTTTCCAATAGTTTTTAACCAAATTTGATGGACGTGTGTCACTATTACCATAGCCACAACAAAACGAATGAAATCACATGTCTCTGAGCCCAATTATCTACTCCTCTGAAAATACCTCTTTAGCCTTCAGAATCCAATAAAATATTCGTGCTCTTGCCTCTCTCTACAGGTTGTACTACATTCTATGATACTTTCCTTCATTATAACTCTAGCTCTTTAACATTCTATTCCAGTGGTGTCCTATCATCTCTTAAAATTTTCCATACAGCCACATTACTCACCAAATATTAGAAAACCACAACCTTAGATACTCACAAGTCGTAATTACTATACAAAATTTTTTCTTAACCAATAATTTTATTGTATAGTTGTATCCCATCACAATCCATCACGAACTCTTATTACCATTACGCTTTGTTAGCCTTGACTATCACTACAAAGTCATCTTTTTGCATTAACACGACACCTCAAACTCAGGTAAACTCATTAAATTCAAAGGACTAACCCAATTTACACGCACTTTCTTACTAAAATACTTCAATTTCCATCACCCAAGTATACTCATTAGGACCTTCCTTATTCATAAGCTTGTCATTGCGATATCAATCCACTCCTTATGGCTTAAGATAAAATCATCAGTCTCTACCCTCTATCTTCTTAACAAACAAGACAAGAGCACCCTATGGGGAATCACTAGGATAGATGAGACCTTTATCAATAAGCCTAATTTTCTCTTTAAGCTCTCTGAATTCTAACATCACAGGAATAGACTCAATAGAGGGAGACTCAATCTCAACACCCCAAACTTGAACCAAATAAGCCAAAGAACCCTACCCTACCAGTTTCCTATCCCAAATGAAGGATATGATCTTAGCTAGCTTAGGCTTGTACACCCCTTCCCACTCTACTTTTCCTTACTAGGGATCTCTAGAGTTACCGACTTAATATTACAATTATGAATGATATAATAGGGGGACAACCAAGTCATCCCTAAGATTATATCAAGTCAGTCATTTCCAGCATAACCAAATCAACCCAAGTCTCAAAATCCCTAAACACAATAGGACAATACGATGCACTTGGGTGACTATAACTGACTCTTCAACTGAGGTAGAAACATGGATGGGCACATTAAGTATATCACTAATCATATCAAATCCCAAGGAAATTGAACTAATACGTACGAATAAGTAGAAACCAAATTACACAAAACAATAGCCGGCTGAGCACAGATAAGAGCAGTACTAGTGACCACTACATCACACACCTCAAACTCAGTCTTGTTCGAAAAAGCATATAACTCAGCCCTGCTGTCTTGACAGGCAACCTCCTCACCTGGCTGCACTACTCCTCTACCTGCATTACCATTTCCCCGGCCTCCACGGCCTCGCTAATTTCCTTCTCATATGCCCAGATTCTCTACAATTTTAACATATCTCATAACTTATATTCAATTGTTAAACACTGAATTATATCGCGGGGGTTAGTTCGGGTATGATTTGGGGTCCATAATTTATGACTAGGGAAAAATAGAGGAGTCAGAAGTGAGATTCTATCTCGCCTTGTCCCATTTTGGTGGGAGAAATCCTGCACTGGCGGTCTCGCCTTGGCGGGAAAATCCCGTCCGAGCAGCCATAAAGGGAAACAGAATCCCTGTCAATAATTTTTCTGGGTTCTTTTCATTCCCAATTTCCCTCAAAGGCTCCCAACTATAACACATGCATGTTTAGAGAAAATCCATTTAGCTAGGACAATCATTGTCTACCCCCCGATCAACCCAACGAAGTACACACTTTAGAATCACTTTACCTCTTTTCAACACTACCGCAAACATATCTCAAGGATACACCTAGACTCTCAAAGGTTTATCAGTTTGTCGCAATGCACGTCCAGATTTCTAGCTTAAAAACCACATCATAATTTATCTAGACCCTTGCACCTATTCTCATGAAGACTTTCTTTTCACAAAAAGTTCCACGACACTCAAGCAATTAAATCTAGCACAATTTCAACATTTAGGCCAGGACTTTGAACATATCAACATTCAGACAAGAAACATTGGGCACATAATCATATCAAAGCATTCAAGTAATACACCTTTCACATTCATAGTTAATTTCAAATACCTAGAAGCACACATTCACCATTCCAAGTTACAACTCGCAGATAAGTCCAATTTCTTTAATGTCTTCATTCCATAAATGACCATCAACCATGTCTTATATAGTCCCTAAGACTAGATACCAATTTGAACCTTCTCAGTTCCAATTAACTTGCTTGTGTCCTTTCAGCCAGGACTACAACGTCTAGTTTACTTTGTTGAAATACTAATTGGAATCGAGAGATACCAATTGGATTGAACTCATACTACAAGAGACAATAGTATCTAGTGAGCCCCACAAAACTGCTAATTTCAGTCACAGAACTTGGTCGAATCCTATTCTTAACCACCTCAATCTTAAACTAATAGTAACCAGACCTTAAATCACTCTTATAGAAAACCGATGCACCTTGTAATTGGTCAAAAAGATTATCTATCTGAGGCAATGGATACTTGTACTGAATGGTGACCTTATTCAATAGTCGATACTCTATATACATCCTCTCTTTCTAGTGATGATGTTACAACTTTTTTTGCTCTAGTTCGGACCATAGAGTGAAGTATGAAAGATACCAATTTATATCACGTAGATACCAATTAGATTCAAGTCATAGCAGGAAGGACTAGAAAGAAGTGAGTTTTTCTTTAAGTCCTATAGCTTCTCAAAGAAAAGTACGAACGTCATCGAACCGTTCTTCAAGATTCTACTAGACACATTTTGGTACAATAAGATCAACAAGCCTAAGGCTCTGATACCAACTTTGTCATGACCCAAACCTTCGTGAGTGGCACCCACACTAACCCTTTGGTGGTACAACCATTACTACAACCCAAACCAAGCAACTAATCTAAAAACTAAAGCATTTAAGTATACAAAGTAGTTAAATAATAAGTAAATAAATAGAGTTCCCATAAACTCTAACAAAATTCTAACATTAATAAACTAACAATGGAGAAATTCAACCCCTAGAACCTAAAAGTCAATGTACCAAAACTCTACTAACGACAATTCTAAGAAGTACAACCCCGAAACTAAACAAACATCTTAGACAAATACTCTGAATCTGAAAAGAATGGACTTAAGCAAGAGAGATCCATGGCAGCCTGAAAGAACTAGCTCACCTTTGAATCTGGTCATGCTCAATAGTGACCTAATTGAGGTCTATCAATAGACACCTAAAGATACCCTGTCTCAACAAAGAAAGAGCAAGTGTGGTATTAGTACACAACCGTAGTTTACTTGTAGGATCACACTACTATCCCAATAAGTGTGACATATATTAGTCAATACAATAGTATAATCACATGCACATATTGAACATATACAATATCATCAACATATACGAACAATGAACAATTTCACGATTCTCATATATCACATTTATATCAATTTAGAACAATATACCCTCTTCCAATATCAATCATCATTAGATATGAACTAACTCATCACAAGTAGATACACAACCCAATTCAATAGTCCTCTCATGAAACCTAATTCAATGGTCCTCTCAAGAAACCCACACCCAAACAGTTAGCATACCGAAATGTGGTATCTAATCCCATAATTATGCCAGAACGTGGCAACTTATCGCATAGTTATGCCGAAATATGGAAACCAATCCAAGTTAGTTATGCTGGAACATGGCAACTGATCCAAGTTAGTTATGCGGTAACGTGGCAACCGATTCATTCAACACACCACAATCACAATCATGAGTATATTCTTAATAATCATACCATCAAGAAGTGATTCATGGCATACAATTATTCATTCATACTCATACAATTAGTGTGATCAACAATGCAACATTCACATGCATACATGTATCATAATGAAGCAAGAACAAACATATATCACATAATCATGAAATCACAATCATCACCTATCTCGAAACAAGCTTGAAACCCTAAGAAACTTGATCCTTCTCTTTTTGGATTCGTTTCGCTTGTTCTTGGTCTACAAACAATCAATATAACAATTCTATGAACCCTAGATCAAACCCATAATCCTAATTATCCAAATTAGGGTTGTTTCCTCCATATAATATATAACAAAACCCTCTCCCATCAATATTCACCCATTCTATTACGTTCTATGGATCGAAAAATCGATTTGGGGAGTGAAAAGCTTACCTTTATTCTCAAGAATAGTGAAAAATGAGTAGGAGTCGCATGGGGTTCTTTCCTTAGCTCTAAAAATTAAAAAGTGCATAACAAGGTCGTTTAGGGGTTTATTAACGACATTGAGTCGCGTCGGGTCGGCCACAACGACCTCACCCCACTGTAGCGACCCCACTAGCGGCAAAAACTCCTGCAAAGGCAGCTTGCAAGAACCATTGAGCTATTTTAATAAATCCAAGACCCCCATTTCACAACACACCTCTAACCAATGACGTTCAAAAATTAGCCTTCATGCTAAGATCGATTCTGGGAGTTCTAGTCGCCCGAATTCAATTTCGTAAAGTCGTACGGATTTCTTAACGACTTATCTAACTACTCATTAATCAAAATTATAATTAAATCACCCGATTGTTACCAAATTTCCCCACACCATAATGACTACAATTTCATCTAAATCTGGACTTGGATGGGATATTCCAAGTTACTACAAAAAAGTTTTCTGACCCCAATTCATTCTCTATTGGTTGTTACCTAATGATGGAATCAAGTCGTTACAGATTGGGATGACCACCTACCTCTTATTAAATTTTGTTACAGCTATAGTTACAGCTCTAACATCCAAATGGCTCCTTATGAAACTCTTTATGGGAGAAGATGCAGATCTCCTATTGGGTGGTTTGACATTGGTGAAGCTAGGTTGATAAGACCTGATTTGGTTCATCAAACTATGGAAAGGTGAAAGTGATTCAAGAGAGGATTAAAACAGCGCAGAGCTGTCAGAAATCCTACATTGATGTTAGGAGAAGGGAGTTAAAGTTTGAAGTAGATGATTGGGTATATTTGAAAGTTTCACCCATGAAGGGTGTTATGAGATTTGGTAAGAAGGGGAAGCTTACAGAATATCAAAAAGGGTTGGTACTGTAGCTTATGAGTTGGACCTACCACGAGTTAGCCGCAGTTAATCTTGTTTTTGACATCTCCATGTTGAAGAAGTACATGAGCGATCCTTTATTGATCATACAAACTGAAGACATTGGTATCAAGGATAGCTTGTCTTATGAAGAGATTCTGTTCCAAACTCTAGATCGCCAAGTTCGCAAGTGGAGAACAAAAGAGGTAGCATTAGTCAAACTCCTTTGGAGGAACTAATTTGGTGAGGAAGCTTCTTGGGAAGCTGAGGAAGATATGAAGAAGAGATATCCACATCACTTTGAAACCGAAGAAGTTCCAAACCAAGGTACTAGTTTTCTTTTTAGTACTTTTTCATTAATAAGTTAGCATGTTGTAATTGCATTTCTTGTTGAGTGTTAGAGTTGAATGTTACATGTTACACCCTTAAGTTACTAAGAGTAAGCTCTTTCGAGGAAGAATGTTCCCAAGGGGGAGATATTTTAACACCCTATAACTAGAAAGAAGTTAAAACATGGAAATAGTCATTTTTGGAAAGAATATAAAAATCTGCAAAATTTGTTAAGTATGTTATGTTGGATTTTTTGTCAACTTCAAACGACCATAACTTCTAGATCAAAATGATTTAGATGTGTTTACTAATATATTATGAAAGATCTTGGAATAATATTTCCAACGTCTCCGAGTTTGAGTGGTTCCGAGTTCATATGAGTGAGATATGCCTACTTGATGTTGGGTTGTTCAAATAAGGAAAGTCTAATCTGGATTTTAGAAGGGGATTATGGTCTTTTACTTACCAAATTATTTTATTATGTTTTTGGGTAATTAATTGTGGTCTAAATTGATCTCAGTCAGTTTACTCTTTTGGGAAAAGAGTAAGGGTTTTGAGAAAAGAGAAAAGAAGAGGAGAAGGAGCAAGAATCATCAAGATATTCAAGAAATGTTTGTGTATTTCGTCAAGGGGTGGTCCCTACTAGGTAGGCGAGGTCACATAGCATTGGGTTAGTTCACCCACACGCCAAGCATGTTTAAATCAGTGTATTTTTGTCCTAAAAAGATTGATAATTTGATATTCTTGAGTTGTACTCTTGAATAAGTTTCGTTCTTGAATTTTGGATGAAATAGAGCAGTTCTAGAGAGTTTATTTTCAATTATTAGAGTTTCTTTGAGTTATATTCTTGCGTATGTGTTTTGGGTACCTGAATTTAAAGAGATATTAAGAAAAAGAATCGAAATTAATCGAATTAAGGTCAAAAAATGAGTTGAAAAGTTAATCAGGTTTGCCTGGAAAGGGGCTCGCACGATGCGCCCTCATAGCGCCTGAGGGGATGGGGTGGCACGCCTGAAGTGCACCCAAAATGAATCCCAATAAGTTGGGGTTTGTGCGGCACGCCAAGGACTTGCCCTAA
Organism: Solanum bulbocastanum; assembly: GCA_037074985.1. NCBI lineage: Eukaryota > Viridiplantae > Streptophyta > Magnoliopsida > Solanales > Solanaceae > Solanum > Solanum bulbocastanum. Next base: position 22,522,968 of record CM073605.1, read on the forward strand.
TCATCATTTTCCGCCCATTTTTTTTCATTTAGCCCCTTAAAGTCCACCTAAAGTGTACTAGCACTTCCTATTGATTCTAACTACTCTAAATGGCTTCTAAAAAAATAAAAATCATCAAGAAACATGAATCATAACTTTGAATCCATAAATTCAAATTCAAGAAAAGTTGAGAGCCAAGTCTAGGAAGTTCTTAGAGTCCTTTCAAGAAGTCCTTTGCAAATGCATTTAACATTGTTTTAAGACTTAAAGTTCAAGTTGAGTAAAGAGTAAGGAGTAAAGATTGAAGTTCATTTATTCAAGAAAGTATATGGGGACTATGTATTCTAAAGAGTTTAAATTGTCTTCACATTTAATCAAGAAAGGAAACCTTGATTTTAGAAGAACCTTTGGGCTATTTTTCAGAAAAGAGTAACACTTTCACAATTAAGCAAGAGAGGAAACTTTGATTTCCAAGATAGCCTTTGAGCTACATTTTTGAACAATTATCTCAAATCACAGAAAGAAGTATATTTTTAAATGTAAGAGCTAATATCATATTTTGGGAGTAGTATTGAGCACCGATATGGGAGAGAGTTCGGACAACTCATAGACCCAATAAACCATGTAGCCTTCATGGATAGAAAAGGGTCATACTTTTTAGATGATTCCTTTAGTACTTTTTTGCATAAACTAGTGGATCCAGTTAGTAGTTCAGGTTCTATACCCTCGGCAAGGTATAGGAAAACCCTGGTAGTGTGAGGCAAAACATATATCATCACAATAGCTCTTAAGTAATGGTTGTTGGTTAGAGAAACTCCCACAAAAGTAATTATATTCGTATATACACAGTTTATTTGTATTTTTACATACATTTTAGAGTTATATTTTTATCTTTGCGTACAAAAAAGTTATTATTGAATTTCCAACATATACAGAGTTGCCATCCATGTTTTAAACAACTTTTCTTTAAATTGCATTTGTTTTAAACTGCTTTATATTGAAATGAGTTTAGTTATGTAAGTTGAGTTGAGCCAGGTAAGTTCTGCAGTTCCTTTCAAGCTTATGTCTTGTTTTATAATTCCCCTCGCATACTCGTACATTCAATATACTGATGCCATTTGGCCTGCATCTTATTATGATGCAGATACAGGTAACTAGGATCAATATCCAATGCATCGTTGATCCAATTGATCACTCAAAGTCTGTGGTGAGCCTCATTGCTTTCCAGAGGATCCCTTTTATTACTTATTAGTATTATTATTAGTTTATTAGGATGCCGTGGGTCATCTCCCGACATCCATCTCAGTCATTTAGAGGCTTCATAGATAGACAGATGTTAGTTCTTTAGTCTTTTGATTGTCATTATCTTAAGGTGAGTCTTGAGTTTGCCTTAATTGCCAGTTGAATATTCCTTTATAACATTCCAGCTTATTACATCGATTTATCTTTTGTTGAGTTAAGTCTTTCACTGAGTAAGTAAGTTAGGCAAGTGGTTCACTTGGGATACGCAATGGTTCTCGAGTGTGAGTTACGCCTAGGGTGTAGGCTCGGGGCATGACATTTTCATTTGAGATAGAGTGACTATTTCCTCCTTAAAATTTGCACAATGCTCTCAATATTTTTTCATTTTCGCATTTGACTTTTGTTTTCTTGAATGCTTCTCCTCATTTATTTTCTTCTTCTCTTTTTTTTTCTCATTTTCTCTCCTTTTTGTTGGATATTTTTTTAAATTTTTTTTTATTCAAGATTTTCTTTTTCATTCTTTTTGAACTTTCATATATTTGACTTTTTCACTTTGTTACCCAACCTAGGTCTTTTGCACTGTGTAGCTAATTGATAGTGCACTCAGGGAGCTGGGACTACCCAATTGTTCATTTATGCTGTAAAAAGGATATATGCTAAAATACAGTAACTCAAATAAAAATGTTTCAGGCTCGAAATGGGATTCTTTGGATAACCTGTCATTCGGTAGGCTTAAAAGACACAATTGCATCAAAGAAAGCCTATAATTCTTTCCCAAATTTAATGTTGCTCAAAATTTTAGTTGAACCAACATTTGGGCCAAGTTCTAGGTCAACAAAGTCATGTAATTGAATTTATATATAAAGCTCAGCACACAATGCACATGAAACATGAGTTCGAATTTGTTTTAGCCTTAACTTTAAGCAAAACAATTTCTCAAGTATTACATAAATATATCAAGAGGTACCAAGAGAAGTTTATAGGTCACAACAAAGTTGGTTTGCCTTTCCAAATAATTTATCACTTTATTATTTTTTCTTATGCACACTCCTAAGTATTTTGGTACCAACCAAGTCAAATTGTTTTCTAAATTAAAAAAAAAAAATCTCAATTTTTTAACCCTCCTTTTTGTTGCCCAGTTTTTGTGACAAGGTCATTTAGATTTTTTATTAGTTGAAGCAAACCTCAACATAAGGATGCCTATGTATCTCATCAAAGCAAGAATCAAGTCAGATGTAGTTGAGAAAGATTATAAATATAACATTATTTTTAAAAAGAAATACTTCTTTATAAAAAAATTTAAATAAGAATCACCGAACCCGAGGAGGGTTGCCTACGTATATCATCGAGTTTAGAATTGGGTGTGTGTAGTTCGTCCAAATTAGACAGTAAGAAAAAAACTTTATATACTAAAACTTTTTTTGACAAATGCAATTTTTCAAAGTATTATATAAGTAAAATATTTTGAATTTTCTTTTGATAAATTTTACAAAAAATAATCTAATTAAAAAATAATATTATTCTTCTCATTAAGTAATGCAAAATCTGTTATTTTATTTTTAAAAAATGCATAATAACTTCTAAAAAAAGAAATATTATTGTGTTTTCTCCTTTTCTTTATTTTTATTTTTTATAAAATCAAATGAGAGTTTTTTTTTTCATAACATTAATCAAACTAAATTGAGTTATCTTATAGAGACTTCATAATTAAATGCTTTTTCGTTTAGCACGTAAATGAGCTAAGTGGTCAAGTAAGAGAGGGATACTTGTCCTAGATGGACCCAACTCTTGTTTTGAGGCTCACTAAGTCACAAGAAAATGAAGCAAATAAGTGGAGTCTTCTACGGATAACCCTGTCTATTTCTAGTTTTACTAGGTTCAAACCTGAAGAAGATAGGTATCTAGACTGACTTTCCCTAGTGGAGAAACTCGATTCAGGGAGGGGTAATTTTTCGATAGCAGCATTTTTCTCACTTCATTGGTGATCCAACCCCATCTAACATGTGTGACTAAAAATTTTTCACTCGGTGTCAAGACACTCCAGTTTTATCTTAAATAAATGTAGGATGCATAATTGCATTCATGTGACTGTGTGAAGTGTTTTTAAAGACTTACAATTGTTGTGCAAAATAAGACAATTTAATACAATTCAACAATAGAAAAGAGATAAATGAGCAACAACTAGCACATTAGGCCATCAAACACAATATATCCAATAAAATAAAATAATAAAATCAACTAAAAGTCAATATAACAAAGGTCGAATTCTTGTTATTCCCCAATGGAGTCGCCATTGGTCACACCCTTATTTTCAAACTCAGAATTTTTCCAATTTAAGTGATGGTATAGATTAGGGATTATCTTAATTTTTTAGAGTCGCCACTTGGAATTGAGTTATGGTGTTCCAAGTCACCTTTTGGATTCACTAATCAATAGGAAATGACTCTTTAGTTTTGGTCTGCCGAAACAAAAGTTCGGGTAAGGAATTCTGTTGACCGAATGGAAGGTATTAGGCATTCGTCAAGTCTCATGGTTCTAGTAGGGTCGCTTTTATTGACTTATATTAATATATTTTTGGATAAATTGTGTGTACAGGCCATGGTTAGCTTATGCCTTTTTATTGTTGAATTTTTAAGTCTTAAACCAAGAGCATAACTGCATTCTCGATTTTGATATACAATAGCTTAGAAGCTTAACTACTTTCTTCTCTCGAGTGCCTCACCTAATTTTTTTTGTCTACAGATGTTAATTTTAATTAAAGAAAAGAAAAAACAATTATTAAGACAGTTGGTAAAGCTGCATCATCGCATCATTGAATTTTCTTTTAGTGTCTTAAAAGATGTGGAACCACATTCTTTATTGAAACTCATTTTTAGATATATCTAAATTTCCTATAAATACTTTCCATATCTTAAACTTGCTTATTTTGCTTTTGTCCTAATCATGCCCCAATTAAATCAATGAAAGAAAAATAAAATTAGCAAAAGCTTTTACACGGATTATCTAAAGTCCATGTTCCCTTTTTTCATAATCACTTCGCAACCCATTTACTGTTCAATTTTAGTCGAACATTAATCACGCTCAAAAATAAAATTTACTGTTCAATTTTAGCAGTTACACTTGAGATAAAAAAACATATTCGATAAGTTATGAGGGAAAGATAATTTAGGCGTCAACTTTAGTCGAACATTAATCACACTCAAATTTGAACCATGAAATTCAAATTCATAGGATATAAAAGATTCATAGAAACATTCATTTAAAATATTCCATGAATCAAATAAGAGAGTGAAGTAATAGAAAGAGACGTCTTAGCATGCAAGAAATAATCACAATGTTATATCAATTTTAATTTTATTTTATCAATATAAAAGGTTCCAATAGATTTCAATATTATAACGTCAAAATTAAACACACATAAATTTGAGTAACTTCATAACATTGGAATCACGTCTTATATAATTATGAAAATTAAACCACACAATAAAAATTAAATGTTACCTTTTTGTGAAATTAATTCATGAGAGAGTAAGATCATAATCAAGAACCACGAACTCGAAACCACAAAAAGTTAACCTGAAACTCAACCTTTATTTTTTCAAATTGCACGTGTTTCTTTTTTTTCTTTTTTTTTTAATGTGAATGGGTGTGTAGTACGTTTAATTGGGTCTTTGGATATGAATTGGGTTAGTGTGGTATATATTGCATGTTGGTGATTTTTTTTCTTGTTCCTGTGTGTATGGTTGCTGATAGGATAGAAATATTTTTTCTTCTTTTTTTTCCAATTTTTCCACGTGCAGATGTAGATGCTGCTTTTGGTTTTTTTTTTTTTTTCATTCTCGTGTGTGTGTGTTTGTTTTCCTATTTGTTTTCTTTGTTTTGTGCGTGTGTGTTTGTAGGGGTGTGTTGATGTATTGTATGTATATGGGAAGTGGACTGAATTGAAGTGGGGGTAAGGGTAATGGGGTAGTGGGTAGGTGGAGGAGAAAGGGGATAATGGGGTAAGGAAAATGGGTAGTTTAGGTTGGATAAATTGACTATTTCCTCCTTAAAATTTGCATAACGCTCTTAATAATTTTTAATTTTTGCAGTTGAATTTTGTTTTCTTGAATCTCCTCATTTATTTTCTTCTTTTTTCTTTCTCATTTTCTCTCCTTTTTGTAGGAGATTTTTTTCATTTTTTTATTCAAGCTTTTCTTTGTCATTTTTTTTTTGAAGTTTCCCATATTTGACATTTTCACTTTGTTACCCAACTTTGGTCTTTGGAGCTGTGTAGCTAATTGATAGTGCGCCCATGTCACGACCCCGACTGCAACACCCCTAAATGCTAACAAGAGTTCTTGTTGATTGACCGTTGCTTATTACTATAATATGTTTTACTCTTATGTTGGGAACTTGAAATTTTGGTGATCATTGCTAACTTGTTTAGCATAAGTATATCGTAATTTATGGTATTCTATTGGGGTATTTACGTAATAGTATAATTAGAGTTATGCGTACTTTTAAAAGGAGGTGAATGATATATATATAAGTGTATATATATATATATGCTTTTTTGGGCAACACAAACTTTTTGGGCAACACCTTTGAAGGCCAGTTGTCCAAGTGATAAACATTACTTGTGTGGCTATATATTGACACTTCTCTAGTGAATTTCGGTTCCGTCAAAGCCTAGAAACCTTAGAACCTTAATTAACCAAATTTTCATCAAAATCACAAGAGAAAAACTTGGTTCTTTTGGTTGGAATTATAGAGACACATTGCTTGTTGGTAAGTGCTGAAATCTGTGTCTAAGCTGGGTAATAGTTGGTAATTTGTGTATATCTTGTTCTCTAGAGCTTAGTTTACTGTGAATAAATATGTTTTGGAACGCTAATTCAAATACCTATAACTCTTATGTTTATTTGAAACTCGAATTTAGCCGTTATGGATTCGAAATATGGGACGCAACAGAGGACAAGTTCTGTCCAGATTTCGGATTCAGAAATCCTGTATGGACAACTATTAGTGTATCGATGATATCTTTTTCTTCAAAATGTATTTTTTGGTGATTCTTGTTGCGTTGCAATTTTAACAGATGTACCTACATCTTTCATGAATATTATAAAGTCTATTTTTTCTGTTTTCCTTTTCAAATTTAAGTTACAACATGGGGTACTAGACTGGCCAGAATCACTATTTTGGGAACATAGTTGTATCTGTGCAGGCTAAGCTTACTTGTGATGATAATCATGTTTTATTTCAACATTATTGACATATTAGGAATTAAAGAAGTATTTTAATTATATTTTTAAGGTTGTATATACTTGTGAACAAGTTGAGGACCTTGATACGTTGATTGGTCTACAGTTTGATCTCGCGCAGTTTTGTTGGATTGTTGCTACACTAAAGTGTTGAGGTTTGTGTATAAACTTGTACTTGCACTCTTTTAACTACTGTATATTTGAAATTTGATCTCGATACCTTGGTTAGCTCTTGTCACTTTGCATTTTCGTGATGGTAACTCGCCCACTTGTATGGATTGGTTGATCACTTGGCACTCTTGTTGGGACCTTGTCCTTCTTGTGGCTGTGACTTTGTCACTATTCCCATTCCTATTGATTCGTATCATTCTCCATCTTGATTCTGGATTTATAGTCCATCTTAAGTATGGAAGTTGTCCATTTTAAGTACGAACTAGAAAGCCATTTTTAATATGGTTCTTGGTTCTCTTAATTATTGGGCTGTGACCCTTCTTGATACAGGGCGTTGACCCTTCTTGATACATGTTTGTGCCGGGTGTGACGACATGAGGTATATATGGGGCGATCCTTGTTATTGAATCTCTTGAAAAATGGTGCGATTAGCTTTCTTGACATTTGTATCTTTGAATATCGAACTTGATACTTGTTATATATTGTTACTTGATTTAAATCTCATGTTTCAAGTATGCTGCTCATTGACTTGAAAAAGGTAACTTGGTTAATTTTTGAGGACTCCGATCCTTTAGTTTTACACCACTAAGCTATATGCTTGGCTATTGTTGTTTCTATCGTAGGGGCTGATCGAGAGGAGGCGTGAAGCTGGCCATTGGGTATGGTAACTTTGAGAACTTTAAAGAAGATCACATTTGCATATAGGCATCTATATTTTGTATAAGCTTTGGGACTTATACACGATCTATGTGGTGTATATTTGCATGTAATTTTGAGGGCTAATCAGATCATGTCAATGGGTTGTAATATAAGTATGCTACATGTTTTGTTTATTTGGGGTGTGTAAGCCCAAGTTGTGTAATATATTACATTTCGTACTTGTTTTGATCGATCATAAGAAGCATAAACCCATTTAGTTTGGGTAGTCGAAAGTTGATAATTTTTTTTATAGCATCATCTACTAGCGTGGGGACATTATATACATTAAAAATATTTCGTGAGTTATTGGCATATAGTAATATGAAAGGGTCGTTACAAGTTTGGTATCAGAGCCTAGGTTTGTAGTTCTAGGACATTTGCTGTGAATTGTTTGTATACTTGTTCGCTTTCGAAATAAAAAAATTATTTGGACTATTTGTTCACTTACATGATTTATAATATTTTATTGCATGTTGAGTGCACATGATCATACAGGTCCATAATACAATGTGATCTTCCCTTTTGAAGGAATTAAGTTATGATCTCTTCTGCTGACCAACCTATGGAAGTTGCTTATGAAGGTTCAGGTGCCTCTCTTTCCCAACCACATGCACTAGAAGAGGTTGGAGAACCTTTCTCAGATCATTATATTCCCCACACTAGTGGGTCTGAAGTGGGGAACCATCATGGTGCAAGAGTTGGTTCACATCCTCACATGAGTTGTGGTACTCAAGCCATGAATCCTCCTTTTCAACAAATAGTTGAATTTTCCCACCACATAGCTTAAGCGATGCATGATCCCAATGTGATTAACTTTGAGAAAATGAAGAAAATGGGTGGAGTGGAGTTTGAAGGCATTGTTGATCCCACAGATGCTGAACAATGGCTGGAGCGCATGGAGAGGGTATTTGAGCAGTTAGAGTGTTCTGATGTTGCCAAATTTAAGTATGCTATTTCACTATTACAAAAAGATGCTTATGATTGGTGGGTAAATGTTCCAAATGCCAAGGTAAAACCTCTTGTTCTTACTTGGGATAATTTTCTTAGGGAATTTCGTATGAAGTATGTCCCACCTGCTTATTGTGATGCAAAGAGAAAGGAGTTTTTGAATTTAAGGCAATGAGGCATGTCTATTGCTGAGTATCAACATAAATTTCTAAGGCTCTCTCGTTATGCTGGAGGTATTTTTAAAGAAGAAAAAGACAAGTGTAGGAAATTTGAAGATAGTTTAAATGATTCCATTACGAAGAATGTGGCGATGTTGCAACATGAAAACTTTTGTAAGTTAGTGTACGCTGCTTTTACTTGGGAACGACTTGACAAAGAAGAAGCTAGTCAAAATGAAAACAAATTCCGAATGCCTAGACCAGATTTTGGAGGTCCCTTAAAAAGGGGAAGGTTTGATGATTCTAAAGATGGTAGTGTTAACAGGCCACCTCAGCAAAAGCAAAACAAATCAAAATTTTCTACAGCTATCACTCCAAATTTTGGCCAAGGCATGTCTCGTGTTCCCACTTGTCTACAATGTGGAAAGAATCATTATAGTACTTGTCTTTTTTGAGAAAAGAGGTCAAGTGTCTAACTAACTCTCGAAAGTCGTCTTGTGTATCACGTAAAGTGAAATGACATAGATAAGTTCATTACTTAAAGAGTTTCATTGTCGAATTGATCTCAAAATTGGATCCCAATAGTAGTTGCTGCCCAAAGGTGCAGGAGAGCTTTTGGTGCATGTTTCAATTGTGGGAGCTTTGATCATAAAGTGAAGGATTGTCCTAATCCAAATAATACTCTTTCCTTGAGAACTTAAGGCTCAGTACATGCGCCTTCTATTAATCCTCCTCGAACTAATGAAGGTTCAAGACCTAAAAATATACAGGCAGCAGGTGCAAGTGGAGCGAATAAAGCTAGTGGACCAAGGGCTACTGCACGCGCTTATGCTATGAGGCAGAGGGAGGATCAAGATGGAAAAGACGTGGTTGTCGGTAAATTTGACTTATTTGGCTTATGTCTGTTTAAATTGTTTGATCTGGGTTATACACATTCCTATCTTTGTTCATCACTTGATCTTCTTAAAAACGTGAAATCTGTGAGACTTAATTTTGATGTGCTGGTTGAAAGTCCTTTGTGTTATCAAGTTGTGTGTAATCAAGTTTATCAAGACTGTCCCTTCATGATTTAAAATCTAGTCTTCCCTGCTGATTTGATTGAAATGCCCTTCAAGGATTTTGATGTTATTATTGGAATAGATTGACTTTATAGGTATCATACAGTGGTAGATGGTAGGTCTAAGCATGTGACTTTTAAAGATCCTACATTTTCACACATCATTGTACAAGGTGAAAGATCATTGACAGCTAGTATTATTTCTGCGGCCTTGGTAAGAAAGTTGATGTGTCAAGGTTGTGGGGCATACCTTGCTCACATAGTTGATACACGGTTGGAGAGTCCTGATATCAAGGACATACCTGCTGTACGTGATTTCCCAGAAGTCTTCCCAAAAAACCTTCTGGGATTGCCCCTAGAAAGAGAGGTTGAATTTCCAACCGAGCTTATTCCTGGATCTACCCTTATTTCTAACACTCCTTATAGAATTGCTCCAGCAGAATTAAGAGAATTGAAATCTCAATTGCAAGAACTTCTTGAGAAGGGTTTTATTCGACCTAGTGTTTCTCGTTGGGGAGCCCTGATTTTATTCGTAAAGAAGAAAGATGGCACTCTCAGGCTTTGTATGGACTATACACAGTTGAACAAAATAACAATCAAGATTAGATATCCTCTACCAAGGATCGATGATTTGTTTGATCAACTGAAGGGTGCTAAAGTATTCTCGAAGATTGATTTAAGGTCGGGATATCACCAACTGCGTGTTGGAGAGAATGATATTTCTAAAACTGGGTTTTGAACTCGATATGGTCATTATGAATTTTTGGTGATGCCATTTGGGTTGACAAATGCTCTTGCTGTATTAATGGATCTAATGAATCGAGTATTCAAGCCTTATCTTGATCAGTTTATGGTTGTTTTATAGATGATATTTTAATATTTTCCAGAAGCAATGAAGATCATGATAAACACCTCCGGATTATTTTACAAATTTTGAAGGAGATGGAACTTTATGCTATACTTTCAAAGTGTGAATTTTGGCTTAATGAAGTGAAGTTTTTGGGACATGTTGTATGGGCCGAAGGCGTGAAGGTGGATCCTAGTAAGATACAAGCAATTGTTAAGTGGAGACCTCCCAAAAGTCAAACCAAGGTAAGAAGTTTCTTAGGCTTAGTACGATACTACAGAAGATTTGTGAAAGGCTTTTTCATTATCGCCTCTCCATTGACTAAAATCTTGCAGAAGGAAGTGAAGTTTAATTAGAATGGCAGATGCCAAGAAAGCTTTGAAACTCTCAAATCCTTGTTGACTCAAGCACCTATACTTACTTTACCAATTGAAGGGAAGGAGTATGTAGTTTATAACTATGCATCTCACAATGGTCTTGGATGTGTTTTGATGCAAGAAGGGAAGGTTATTTCTTATGCCTCTCGAAAATTAAAACCGCATGAATTGAATTGTCCTACCAATGATCTTGAACTTGCTGCTATAGTGTTTGCTTTAAAATTATGGCGGCATTATTTGTATGAAGCGAAATGTCATATATTCACTGATCACAAGAGCTTAAAGTACTTGGGTACTCAGAAGGAGCTAAATCTTCGACAACGTAGATGACTTGAACTCATCAAGGATTATGAATGCAAAATTGATTATCATCTAGGTAATGACAATGTGGTTGCAGATGCTTTAAGTCGGAAATCCTTTGCAAGCATTTCTTTGAGTCCTTTACCTTTGCTCCTTGAGTTAAGAGCTATGGATGTTTGTTTCGCACCTGATTCAACTGGTTTAGTTATTGCCAACTTGCAAGTAAAGCCAATATTACTTGAACAAGTGAAAAAAACACAAAAGTTAGATGAGAAACTTCTAAAATTGACCAGAGAAGTTCAAAATGGGGAAAAAACTTGATTTTACACTAGCAGAGGATGGTGTCTTATTTTATCAAGATAGACTATGTGTCCCCGATGATGGCAAATTGAAGAGAAAAATATTGAGTGAAGCACATACCTCACCATATGCAATGCATCCTGGGGGTACAAAGATGTAGTAGACCATCAAAGAAAATTATTGGTGGAATGCTATGAAGAAAGACATTGCGAAGTTCATTTCTAAATGTTTGGTTTGTCAACAAATAAAGGTAGAACATCAGGTCCCAGTTGGTTTACTACTGCCCTTGTCGATGCCGAAATGGAAATGGGAGAGAAAAACGATGGAATTTGTTTCTGGACTTCCTCACACTCAAAGAAATCATGATGCAATATGGGTGATTGTGAACAGGCTAACCAAGAGTGCTCACTTCCTAGCAATCAGGATGGATTACTCACTTGAGCGTTTAGCCAAATTGTACATTAATGAGATCTTAAGACTACTTAGGATTCCTATGTCTATTGTATATGACCGAGATCCAAGGTTTACATCTAGATTTTGGGGTAGCTTGCAGGAAGCTTTGGGTACTAAGCTGTAATTTAGCAGTTCGTTCCATCCTAAGACAGACGGTCAGTCGGAAAGAGTGATACAAATTTTAGAGGATATGCTTCGAGCTGGCATTATGGAGTTTGAGGGTAGTTGGGACAAACACTTGGCTTCGATAGAATTTTCTTATAATAACAGTTACCAATCGAGTATTGGAATGCCTCCCTATGAAGCTTTGTATGGAAGGAAATGTAGGACCCCTCTTTGTTGTAGTGAAGTTGGTGACAGGAAACTCATTGGTCCTGAAATTGTGCAACAAACAAAGGACAAGGTAAAAATTATCAAGGATCGTCTAAAGATTTCTTTGGATAGACAAAAGTCGTACGCTGAACTTAAAAGGCGTGACATTGAATATCAAGTGGGAGATAAAGTATTTTTAAAGGTGTCTCCATGGAAAAAGATTATGAGATTTGGCAAAAAGGGAAAAGTTAGTCCCCGATTTATTGGACCTTATGAGATACTTGAAAGGGTTGGACCAGTTGCATATAGATTGGATTTGCCACCGGAGTTAGACAAGATCCACAATGTCTTCCATGTTTCTATGCTCAGAAGATATCGTTCTGATCCATCTCATGTTCTTCCAGTTGAATCGATTATGGTTAATCCTAACTTGACATATGATGAATAACCCATTTTAATTCAAGATCCAGAAGTGAAGAAACTCAGAAACAAGAAAATACACTTTGTAAAGGTACTTTGGAGGAACCACTCAGAAAAAAAAGCTACCTGGGAGAGAGAAGAAGACATGAGGACCTAGTATCCTCACTTGTTTTGAGACTAATGTAAGTTTAATTTCGAGACGAAATTTCTTTAAGGGGGAGAGAGTTGTAACACCACTAAACGCTAACAAGAGTTCTTGTTGATTGACCGTTGCTTATTACTATAATATGTTTTACTCTTATGTTGAAAACTTGAAATTTTGGTGATAATTGCTAACTTGTTTAGCATAAGTATATTGTAATTTATGGGACTCTATTGGGGTATTTACGTAATAGTATAATTAGAGTTATGCATACTTTTAAAAGGAGGTGAAGGATATATATATATATATATATATATATATATATATATATATATATATATATAAGTGTATATATATGGTTTTTTGGGTAGCACAAAAACTTTTTGGGCGAAGGCCACTTGTCCAAGTGGTAAACATCACTTGTGTGGCTATATATTGACACTTATCTAGTGAATTTCGATTCTTTCAAAGCCTGAAAACCTTAGAACCTTAATTAACTAAATGTTCATCAAAATCACAAGAGAAAAACTTGGTTCTTTTGGTTGGAATTCGAGAAACACATTGCTTTGTTGGTAAGTGCTGAAATTTGTGTTTGAGTTGGGTAGTGGTTGGTAATTTGTGTATATCTTGTTCTCTAGAGCTTAGTTTACTGTGAATAAATATGTTTTAGAACACTAATTCACATACCTACAACTCTTATGTTGATTTGAAACTCGAATTTAGCTGTTATGGATTCAAAATACGGGACACAACACAGGACAAGTTCTGTCCAAATTTCGGATTCAGAAATCTTATATGAACAACTGTTAGTGTATCGATGATATATTTTTCTACAAAATGTATTTTTGGTGATTATTGTTGAGTTGCAATATTAAGAGATGTATCTAAATCTTTCATGAAGATTATATAGTCTAGTTTTGCCGTTTTCCTTTACAAATCTAAGTTGCAACAAGGGGTACTAGATTGGCCAGAATCACTGTTTTGGGAACATGGTTGTATCTGTGTAGGCTAAGCTTACTTGTGATGATAATATTGTTTTATTTCGACATTATTGAGATATTAGGAATTAAAGAAGTTATTTAATTATATTTTTAAGGTTGTGCATACTTGTAAACATGTTGAGGACCTTGATACGTTGGTTGGTCCACCGTTTGAGCTCGCGCAATTTTGTTGGACTGTTGCTACGCTAAAGTATTGAGGTTTTTGTATAACCATTTACTTGCACTCTTTTAACTGTTGTATATTTGAAAGTTGATCTCGATACCTTGGTTACCTCTTGTTAGTTTGCATTGTCATGTTGGTATGATGTTTGTGTAACTCGCCCACTTGTACGGATTGTTTGATCACTTGACACTCTTGTTGGGACCTTGTCCTTTTTGTGGCTGTGAATTTGTCACTATTGGCATGCCTATTGATTCGAATCATTTGCCATCATGATTCTAGATTTGTAGTGCGTCTTAAGAATGGAAGTTGTCCATTTTAAGTACGAACTAGAAAGCCATTTTTAATATGGTTCTTGGTTCTCTTGATTATTGGGCTGTGACCTTTCTTGATACAGGGCATTGACCCTTCTTAATACTTGCTTGTGCCGGGTGTGACGACATGAGGTATATATGGGGCGATCCTTGTTATTGAATCTCTTGGAAAATGGTACTATGAGCTTTCTTGACATTTTTATCTTTTAATATCGAACTTGATACTTGTTATATATTGTTACTTGATTTATTTATTATGTTTCAAGTATGCTGCTCATTGACTTAACAAGGTAGCGTGGTGAATTTTTGAGGACTCAACCCTATAGTTTTACACCACTAAGCTATATGCTATCGTAGGGGCTGATCGATAGGAGGCGTGAAGCTGACCATTTGGGATGGTAACTTTGAGAACTTTAAAGAAGATCACATTTGCATATAGACATCTATATTTTGTATAAATATTGGGACTTATACACGATCTATGTGGTGTATATTTGGATGTAATTTTGAGGGCTAATCGGATCATGTCCACTGGTTGTAATATAAGTATGGCTATAGGTTTTGTTTATTTGGGGTGTGTAGGCCCAAGTTATGTAATTTATTACATTTCCTACTTGTTTTGAACGATAGTATGAAGCATGAACCCATTTAGTTTGGGTACTCGAAAGTTGATAATTTTTTTTTATAGCATCATCTACTAGCATGGGGACAATATATGCATTAAAAATATTTCGTGAGTTATTAGCATATAGTAATATGAAAGGGTTGTTACACCGACCACCATGATGGACTCCCATACTAACCCTTTGGTGGGAGAACCACTACTACAACCTGACTAAGCAACTTAAAGAAACTAAACCATCAAAGATACAAAAGTAGGTTTAAATGACGAATTAAATATGGAGTTCCCATGAACTCCAAAGGTTAAACGAAACAACTAAGCATGACCCTTGTGGAAATTCAACCCTTATATTTGAAAGTCATTTACCAAAACACTACTAATCAACAAGTCTAAGAAAAAGGGGGTGCAACCCTAGAATATAAACATAAGTAAAATGTCTGAACATATAGTCGAAGTTCGAAAAGAATGGACTAAAACTAATGATAGATCCATGTCAGCCGAAAGAACTGACTCACCCTCAAATCTAATCACGGTCAATGATATCCCAATCGAGGTCTATCAGTAGCCGCCTAAAGATGACTAGTATTCAACAAAGAAAGATCAAGTGTAATATCAGTAGACGAAACAATAGTGTAATGGTAGAATCACGCGGCTACTCCAGTCAGCGAAATATAAGTAAGTTATTACAAAACAGTAAACACACATATACAATATGCACAATCAAATTATCATTTCAGGAGCAAGGTACACTTTTCCAATATCAATGATAGGTAGACATGAATGTAATAATTACAAGTGGTCCTCTCATGGAACCCACATCCAAACTGTTAGTATGTCACAACGTGACACCCGATCGAAGTTATGTGTGTCGGAATGTGACACCACATCTAATATATGCGTCGAAATGGAACACCCAGTTCAATATATGTGTTGGAACCTGACACCTGGTCATGTCAACACAACCACAGTCAAAATCACACCCATAATGAATAGTACACATAGTAACACTGTCAAGCAACAAATTCATGACATGTAATTATTCATGCATAAGTATTTCATTAGATTCGATTCATGATTCCCTATTCATATACATGCATGTATACAATGGAGCAATTAAAAGGCATATATAACATGACGGGAAGTCAAACAATTACCTACCTCAAAACAAAGCCTGAATACTCCTAAGCCACTTGAGCCTTCCCTTTCTGGAATCCTTCAGCTTGTTCTTGGTCTAAATCAAGTAATTAATGCAAGGATTAACAAACAAGGCCTAATTTACCCAAATTATAAAAAAATATTAACAGAAGGCCAAAGCCATGATCCTAAAGCTCAACTAGGGTATTTCCTACCATTACTTTCAGACCAAAACCCTCGCCTAATGATAACTAGCAAGGCTTCGAAGTTCTAAGAATCGACATATGGATTAGGAGAGTAATTAACTTACCTTTTGCACAAGAATTTGATAAGAAACCGTCCTGGGTCTTCCCTTAGCTCTTAAGAACAAAGTTTTGAAGAAAATAACATTTTTGGTGTTTTTCTCCGATTTAAGTCGCGATTGTCCTACCACAGCGGCGACCATACCGCTACAGCGGCCCTTCTATAGCGGAATTAACCACACCCCGACAGCTTTCAAGAGATAAAAACTCAAAATTTGAGTTCTAAGCTCCCATTTCGCAACACACATTCAACCTTTGACGTTCTTAAACTACTCTTTCACGCCAAGATCAGTTTCGTGAGTTCTACTCACCCGAGTTCATTTCATAAAGTCGTACCTGCTCCTTTACGTATTGGATATCCACTCATATGATAAAACTCATAATTAAATCCCCATCCATTACTTGATCACCCTAGACCTCACTTGACTCAGATTTCATCCAAGTCTGGCCAAGGTGAGATATTTCTAAGTTACTACTCAGAAGTTTTATGGCCTAAATTCATTCCCATTGGATTTTCCATATTGACGGGAACAAGTCATTACAATATATACCAATATACCTATCACTCATCCTCGGGTGATAAACTAGGAGAACTAGCTAAGGCAAGAGTAGAATAGCACGTGAATCATCGAACAACAAGGGATACTTATGTCGCATGTCCTTCTCGGTTTACTAGGTTACTTCCGTTGAACTATCTCGAACTTTATCTCCTTGGTCCTTAGCTTTCGGACTTCGCGATCAAGAATTAAAACCAGTTCCTCCTCATACTGAAGGTCTTTGTCTAAGAAAACTGAGTTCCACTTTATGATGTAATCTCCATCCCCATGATACTTCTTTAACATGGACACATGGAACTCTGGATGGACTCCAGATAGGCTATGCGGTAAAGCCTACCTATAAGCTACTGGCCCTACAAAATCAAGGATCTCAAATGGCCCTATGTATCGAGGATTAAGCTTGCCCTTCTTATCAAATCTCATCACCCCCTTTATGGGTAACACTTTTAAAAGAACTTTCTCACCAGCCTGAAATGTAATGTCCTTTACCTTATGGTATGCATATTTCTTCTATCGACTCTGGGCTACTAGTGTCACGACCCGAGCTACCCCCTAGGAGTAACATGGCATACTTGACCTCGAAGGGGTCTCGTACAAGCCCTTAGCATCATCATAACATAAAGACATAGAATAATTAAAACTTTTACAATAGAAGTCAATTTCTTCTTCATAGATAAAAGTAGGAATCTAGGCTTTTCTCAATCACCATCTAGTACATAAAGAGTACAAATAGGGTCAAAATCCCTTTACATCAATATTGTCCAAAAAGTAGAAAGTACATAAAAACTAGAAATTGGAAACATCTTGTCCTCGAACATGACGACTCACCAATCCTAGGGAATAGTCAACCCAAGCTTCACTTGAAGAGAGTAGTATGTATCAACGGCTGGAACCTACACTTACAGAATGTAGAAAATATGGGTTAGCACAAATAATATACTAAGTATGGAAGCAATGCACAAAATCCATAAAACATGCATAAAAGGGAAATTTAGTTGAAATCATGCATTTATCAAGTTTGAAAGCCACAATGCACATTTAAGAAGCAACATAAGTCAAGACAACATATAAGCAACCCAAAGCCATACTAGTGCAATTGCAAAGGTAAGATCCCATAACCCTACCAAATGCCATGTATCACATTTAGTCCAGCCATAACATACTTGTCTTACTTTACCTTATTCATAGCCAACATGCATAAGTAAGGAGTCATTCATATTCATAACTTGTAACAAGTAAATTCAACCTTAACATTGATACATTATTCATAAGCCATCATAACATAAGTGAACCTAACCATGACGCCTCTTAGAGTCTACTTGTGCAATGCCTACGCGAGTCACATATCCCCACTCATGCTAAGTAGTCCCCTTAAGAAGTCATAATTAAAGTTCATGTTCTTAACATAGGTCATATTCATATCATATTGGGAAGATTAGCATTAACCAACATAGATCATGTGAGCTATATGGAATCCGGTGTTTTACCCCCACACCGGAAAGAGGTGTCCTACTTGCCTAAGGTAGAACTTTCATAATAGCTTCTAGGTGGATCCACTAGCTAAACCTATATGGGCACATAGTTATGGGGTAAGGAGATTGCTTCTAGAAACCTTACTACTAACGTGGAGGCTTCCATCTCATGAGATAACCATATTGGGAACCCAACTACTAGTGTGAAGGAACCCATCTCACACTCAAATTCGCTCGGTGCTAAGCATAATTCCCTTTAAGAGTTATATTAAGTCTTTACTTAGATTTATACTCACAAGAGAATACACTAGGCATTCAAGACAACATAATATAATAAGATCTTAAATGTTCCTGTGGTGAGAATGTTCTTTCAACCCTTGAACCATCAACATGTGAGTAAACCTTTCACATCTTACCCAGAGTGAATTCATGAGCATGACCTTTCAATCAACACAACATGCCTTTAATAACATACATACATACTTCATGCATAAAAAGGATCTTACATCAATACCACAATTACACATTAGATATAGGATCATTATTATCTAAGAAAATCACACACTCATATACAATTAACATCAACATATGCAAACCCTAGCCAATTGCCCTTCAAGTTCATGAACCAAAATCAACCCTAACTTCTAGAATTATATCATTAGATAGAGAGATTTCATGTTTCAACAACTTAATAAACATAAACATAACCAATTATCAAATTCCATGGTCAATCAAGTAACACCTTAGTTCACAATTTCGAAAGAAAGGGAAATTATGGGTCCAAGAGATATTTTCATCAAAATCCATCTATACTACAATAATCTAACCATAAACTATCATAATTAATCATAATAAATTATAATTGAACAATAGAAACCGTTTTGGAAGAAGACCCATGACTAGAGTAAAAACCCTAGGTTTTTGAAGTCTTGAAAACATACTTTAAAGGGACTTCTTGGGGATAGCTACCCAAGTATGAAGAGCATCAATACCTTAGGGAGATTTCCACACGAAATTGGAGTGCAAATATTGGAGCTTGAACCCTAATCTTGACCTTCTTCTTTGGTCTTCAATGGAGTTTAGAGAGAGAATATTTTTGGGAAGGAAGTTGACTGAGTTTTGAGTTTGTGAGTTGTGAAGAGTTAAAAGGATTGTTTAATTGTTATAA
Organism: Solanum bulbocastanum; assembly: GCA_037074985.1. Classification (NCBI taxonomy): domain Eukaryota; kingdom Viridiplantae; phylum Streptophyta; class Magnoliopsida; order Solanales; family Solanaceae; genus Solanum; species Solanum bulbocastanum. Next base: position 22,542,346 of record CM073605.1, read on the forward strand.
GTACTTTAATATACTTAAAATAAATAATAATAACTTTACCTATCCCTTATTAATTTAATTAGTAATTTACTAAACTACTCCAGTAAGGTCGAACCTAGGTAGAAACACATGGCTCGATCCACGGACCCCTAACCACGGAGCATGGATGTGTCCACGGACAACCCTGGCTGGCCATGGTTTGGGTCAGAGAGGTGCAATTGGGGGACAAACGTAGGGAGACTAAGTCTCGAACCACTCCTTCTAACCATGGAGACTCATGGGTGCCCAAACGTGGTTCATGTTGTATTTTACAACTTTTAGGACCTTTCCTTGGGTCCTCCTCAAGAACACCCGAGTGGGGGGTCCTAGGGAGTTGTGCCTTGAAGTTTTGGCACTAAAACCCTAGTACTACATTAGGGAAGTTATTTTGGGACTCTAACATTACATTTTAACTTTATTAGGCTACTAGACTACATGTTAGGATTTAGCTTAGGTCATTAGATATCCGGGGTGTTACAACTAGAAGATTAGCTTTGACGCTCACCTTATACTGAATATATTTTACCAAATCAACCCCCAAAGGTTGCACATCCCCAGCCTCAAACTACACTATGGGTAATCTACATCCTCTTTTATAAAGTGCCTCAAAGGGTGCCATGTCAATGCTGGAGTGGTAATTGTTATTATAGGAGAACTCACACAGAGGTAGGAACTTATCCCAATGCCCTCCAAAGTCAATCACACATGCCCTCAACATGTACACTAACACTTGAATAGTTCTCTTGTACTGCTCGTCCTTCTTTAGGCTTAATGCGTCTGCCACCACATTGGCCTTACCCGGATGATACTAGACAGTAGCATCATAATCCTTGAGTAACTCCATACACCTTTGTTGTCTCAAATTCAAGTCCTTCTAAGGGAATACATGTTGTAGACTACGATGATCAATAAGCACCTCACACTTGACACCATAAAGGTAATGCCACCAGATCTTGAGAGCAAACACTACCACTACAAACTCTAAGTCATGCGTCGGGTAGTTTCTCTCATGCACATTTAGTTGTCCGATGCATAAACTATGACATTTCTTTCCTACATCAACACAATACTCAAGCCCAAATTTGAAGCATCAGAATAAACATTGAAATTTTTTCTTTCACCGATAGTGTCAGAATAGGTGTTGTGGTCAGAAGAGTCTTGAGCTTTTGGAAGCTCTCTTCACATTTGTCAATCCACTCGAAAGGCACCTCCTTTTTGGTCAGCCTTGTCAAATGTATAGCAATAGAAGAAATTTTTTTCACAAACCGTATATAGTAGCTGGCAAGCCACATGAAACTTCTATCTTTAGTCACAGAGCTAGGTTAGACCCAGTTCTTGACTAGTTAGATCTTTTGGGGATCTACCATTACACCTTTCTTTGAAACCATCTGCCCCAAAAATGCAACAGAAGCCAACCAGAGCTAACACTTGGAAAATTTTGCATATAACATCTGTTTTTCGAGGACATCCAAAACAATACGGAGATGGTCGGCATGTTGTTCCTTACTCTCCAATAAACCAAAATGTCATCGATAAAGATGATAACAAAAGAATCCAGTAAGGGTTTGAACACACCGTTTATCAAACTCATGAAAGTTGCAGGCGCATTGGTCAACCCAAACGACATTACTATGAACTCATAGTGCTCATAATGGGTCCTTAGTGTCGTTTTTGGTACATCCTTAGGCCTAATCTTTAACTGATGGTAACCAGATCTTAGGTCAATTTTAGAGAAAACTGATGCACCCTGCAATTGGTCAAAGAGATTATCTATCCGCGGCAATAAATATTTATTCAGGATGGTGACCCATTTCAACTGTCAATAGTCTATGCACATCATCATAATACCATCTTTCTTCTTAACAAACAAGACAGAAGCACTCCATGGAGAAGCACTACGACGGATGAAACCTTTTCAAGAAGCTCCTGTATTTGAGCTTTAATCTCTCTCAATTCTGTCGGAGCCATGCGCTAAGGAGAAATGGAGATGGGGTGAGTGCCCGACTCCAAGTCAATGCAGAAATCTATACCCCTATCCGGAGGCATACCAAGCAAATTGGTAAGAAACACTACCTTGAATTCACATACTATAGGAGTAGACACAATAAAGGGAGACTTAGCATCAACATCCCGAGTATGAGCAAAATATCCCAAACACCCCTTCCCCACCAATTTCCTCGCCCAAACGAAAGATATGACCTTAGTTGTCTTAGGCTTGTACACCCCTTCCCACTTTAACATTTTTTTTATCCGGGATCTCTAGAGCCACATATTTATCATTACAATTAAGAACAACATTATAGGTGAACAACAAAGTCATGCCTAAGATTATATGAAAGTCAGTCATATCTAGAATAGCCAAATCAGCCCAAGTCTAAGAGCCCATAAACAAGAAAGAACAAGCACGATAGACATGGGTGACTATGATAGACTCTCCAATTGCGATAGAAACATGGATGAGGCATTAAGCACATTACAAATCGCATAAAATCCAAAGGTAAACTAAACAGATAGATATGAAAAAGTAGAATCCAGATCGAACAAAATAGTAGCCATCTGGTCACAGAAAAGAATAGTACATGTGATCACTACATTAGACACCTCACCCTCGGTCTTTCCTAGAAAGGCATAAAATTGAGCCCTGTCATCTTGACAGGAAACCTCCTTTCCTAGATGCACTGCTCCTCTACCAGCATTACCATTTCCCTAGCCTCCACAACCTCATTGATTTCCTGCTCGGCCACCTTGTGGACTTCCTCTGCCATTACTACCACTGCCCGCTTGTACCAGGGTTTCGGTTTGCTGCTACACAGGGTCAGGCATGCGCGGAAGTGGACAATCTCTCCTCATATGTCCAAGTTCTGTACAATTGTAACAACTGCGGTCATAAGATGACCTACTGCGAGACGCAGATGCAGCTCCTTGACTATCATGAATTGGATACTGCTGTGGAGTTTCTGAGTAACCAGTTGTAGAAGCTTGCAGGGCTGACTAAATTGATCGGGCTGCAATTGTCATCCTACCTGAAACTCTTGAGTAGGAACCATGAAAGTTACCTGTGTTCTTGTGCTTCTTAGCCAAAGCCTTGGCGTTCCCATAACGTCAAACTCCTTCCACATTCTTCACAAACTATGTCACCTCATTAAAACTTTTACTTGCAGAGGTCATGTGAACTTACAATACGTGTAACTCGTGGTTTAATCCCTTGACAAATAGACAAATCCTCTCCTCCTCGGTAGTCACCAACTGTGTAACATATCTGGACAAGGCATGGAACTTCGCCTTATGAGTAGCTACAGTCATACCACTCTGCTCCAAGGCTATGAACTCATCCTTCTTGCGATACCTCAAAGTCCAGGGCACAATCTTCTCCAGAAACAAAGCACGGAATTATGTCCATGTGAGTGGAGGCAAGACTGGTGATCTGCATTCCACATAGGCCCTCCACAACTACTTAGCCTCACCTTGAAGCTGGAAGGTAACAAACTCTACTCCATGCTAGTGTACAATGCCTAACTTGTGAAGACTGTCATAACAATCCAAAATGAACTCATACGCATCCTCACTCTCAGAACCATGGAACATTGGCGGCTTCAGCTTCACAAACTTCATCAAAATCTCATGCTCAATACCTTTCATCACATGACCCAATAAGGGACGGAAGAAGGCATCAATGCCTAATGCTCCATCCACCTTAGGAACCGTAGCAGCAATGTAGTGGTTGAGCAGCTTGCACTGTGGGAAGGACTCTAGAGCTAACCAACCCTTTCAAAAATGTCATGATCTATTGAGCCATTACTAGGTCTAAGTGAGAAAGACCTATAGTCTTAGAATGTGCGTCCTACTATGGTCTAACATCCTCCTCGTCTTCGATCTACACATTTTCTTCCACTTCTTCTTTGGGTGAAGTGGGGGCCTCTTCCCTGGGAACATTCTCAATTAGGGCTCCACCCATGGCAGCTGCTACCCTTCCTCGTCATATGTCCCTTTCTCTTTCTCTACCCCTTTCTTGGCCATGACCTCTTGCTGCAGTCTCCTATGTTGGCTCATTGGTGGAAGCTACGGACCTGACGCCACTATATCGCATATTAACCATCCACGGATAGAAAATTAAATCAGATTAGATAACAATTTAGATCACCAGATACCTATTGGAATCAAGTCATAGCAAGAAAAGGAGAAGAAGACAAAGAGATTTCCTAAAGTCCTGTAGCCTCTTGTCGAAAAATACAGACGTCTCTGTACCACTCTGCAAGCCTCTACTAGGCTTGTTTTGGTACAATGAAATCAACAAACCTAGGGCTCTAATACCAACTTTGTCACGACCCCGACCGTCCTGATTGGCGCCCATACTAACCCTCCAGTGGGAGAACCACTACTACAACCCGACTAAGCAACTTAAAAAAGTAAACCATATAATGATATATAAGCACGTTTAAATGATGAATTAAATATGTAGTTCCCATAAAGTTCGAAGGTTAAACAAAACAACTAAGCATGACCCTCACAGAAATTCAACCCTTAGACTTGAAAGTCATTGTACCAGAACTCTACTAATCAACAAGTCTAAGAAAATGGGGGTGTAACCCCAAAAACTAAACATAAGTAAAATGTCTAAACATCTAGTTGAAGTACGAAAAGAATATACTAAACCTAATGATGGATCCATGGGAGCTTGAAAGAACTAGCTCACCCTCAAATCCGATCTCCATCAATGATCTCTAAGCTGAGATCTATCATTAGCCGCCTGAAGATGCCTTGTACTCAACAAAGAAAGAGCAAGTGCAGTATTAGTACACGAAACCACAGTGTAGTGGTATGATCACGTGACTATTCTAGTCAACAAAATATACAGTAAACACACATATACAAGATGCACAATTCAATTATCATTTCAGGAGAAAGATACATTATTCCAATATCAATGACAGGTAGACATGAATGTAATCATTACAAGTGGTCCTTTCATGGAACCCACACCCAAACTGTTAATATGTCAGAATGCAACATTCGATCAAAAATATGTGTGTCGGAATATGACATCCGGTGTAATATATGTGTCGAAATGTGACATTTGGTACAATATATATGTCGAAACGTGATACCCGGTCCAGTCAACAGAACCACAATCACAATAACACCCATAATGAACAATGCACATAATCACACAGTCAAGCAACAAGTTCATGGCATATAGTTGTTCATACATAATCATTTGATTAGATTTAATTAATGTTTCCCTATTCACATACATATATGCATACAATGGAGAAATTAATAGTCATATATAACACGACGGGAAGTCAAACCATCAACTACCTCGAATCCAAGCCTGAATACTCCTAACACACTTAAGCCCTCCCTTTACAGAGTCTTTCAGCTTGTTTTTGGTCTAAAACAAGTAATTAATGTAAGAATCAATAAACAAGGCCTAATTTAAACGAATTATCACAAAATATTAACCAAAGGCCAAACACATGATCCTAATGCTCAACTAGGAGTTTTCCCACGATTTTCTTTAAGCCAAAACTCTCCCCCAATGATAATTAACAAGGATTCTAAGTTCCAAGAATTGAATTACCGACTAGGGGAGTAATTGACTTACCTTTAGGGTGAGAATTGATAAGAAATTGCCCTGGGTCATCCCTTAAGAAGGAAGTTTTGCAGAAAATAACGTTTTTGGGGTTTTCCTCCTGTTTAAGTCGTGACTGTCCTGCAATAGTGGGCCCCATACTACCTTAGTAGACCCGCCGTGGTGGAATTAACCCCACACCGATGGCATACACGGATATAGAAACTCGGAAGTTGAGTTTCAAGCTCCCATTTTGCAACACCTTCAACCCTTGATGTTCTAAAACTACCTTTCACGCCAAGGTCAGTTTCAAGAGTTTTACTCGCCTTAATTTTATTCCATAAAGCCGTACAGGCTCCTTAATGTATTGGCTATCCACTCACGTGATCAAACTCATAATTAAACCCCCCATACATTAACGGATCGCGCTTGACCTCACCTAACTCAGATTTCATCCAGGTCTATCCTACATGTGAAATTTTCAAGTTACTACTCAAAAGTTTTCTGACCCAAATTCCTTCCCCATTTGTTTTTCCATAATGACAGGAATATGTCGTTACAACTCAAGGAGGTGGGACCAAGAAATAATTCATTTATACACTCAAAAGGATACATGCTAAAATACGGTAATCCAAATAAAAATGTTTCAGGCATAAAATGGGAGTTCTATTGATAACATGTCATTCAGTAGGCTTGAAAGACACAATTGAATCATTGAAATCCCGTAATCCATTCCCAAATTAAATGTTGCTCAAAACTTCACTTCAACAAACATTCGGGCCAAGTTCTAGATCAAAAAAGTCATGTCATTGAATTTTATATATAAAGCTCACCACACAATGCACATGAAACATGAGTTTGAGTTTGTTTTAGCCATGAATTTAAGCAAAAAAGTTTCTCAAGTATTACATAAATATATCAAGAGGTACCAAAAGAAGTATATAGGTCACAACAAAGTTGGTCTGTCTTTCCAAATGGTTTAACACTTTATTTATTTTTCTTATGCTCATTCCTAAGTATATTGGTACCAACAAAGTAAAAATTTTCACTAAATTAAAAAAAAATCCAAAATATTTTTAACCCTCCTTTTTTTTTACCTAGTTTTTGTGACGAGGACTTTTAAATTTTTCTTAGTTGGACCGAACCTCAACAATGGCCTGCCTACATATCTCGTCAAAGAAAGAATCAAGTCAAATGTAGTTCAGTAAGATTAAAAACATAACATTATTTTTAATAAGAAATACTTCTTTAAAAAATATTAAATAAGGATCACCCAACCCGAGGAGGGTTGCCTATGTATTTCATCGAGTTGAAAATCAGGTATGTGTAGTTCGTCCAGATTGGATAGTAAGAAAAAAAACTTTAAGATATTAAAACTTTTTTTTGACAAATGCAATTTTTCAAAGTATTATGACAGTAAAATATTTAGAATTTTCTTTTAATAAACTATACTAAAAAATATAAATAAGAAATATTATTATTCTTTCATTAAGTAATGCAAAAATTCTTATTTTATTTCTAAGAAATATATATAACTTCATAAAGAGGAAATATTTTCGTGTTTTCTCTCTCTCTTTCTCTTATAAAATCAAAAGATAGCTTTTTTCATAACATAAATCACACTAAAATGAGTAAACTTATAGAGACTTTATAACTTAATGCATTTTCATGTAGCACATAAAATGAGCTAAGTGGTCAAGTAAGAGAGGGATACTTGTCCTTAACGGACCCAACTCTTGTTTTGAGGCTCACTAAGTCACAAGAAAATGATGTAACTAAGCAGAGTCTTCTACGGATAACCCTATCTATATTCTAGTTTTACTAGGTTCGATCTTAAAGAAGATACATATCTAGTATGGCTTACCCCGAGTGGACAAACTCGAGCCAGGGAGGGGAAACTTATCTGTAGCAGCACTTTTCCAACTTCATTGTTGATCCAACTCAGTGTTACTTGTGTAACTAAAAATCCTTCACTCGGTGTCCAAACACTCAAGTTTTATCTTAATAAAAAGTAGGATGCATAATTGCATTCATCTGACTGTGTGAATTGTTTTTGAGAGACTTATAATTGTTGTGCAAAAGAAGAAAATTTAGTAAAAATTTAACAATATAAAAGCGATAAATAAGAAGCAAGTAGCACATTGGGCCATCAACCACAATATATCCAATAAAATAAAATAATAAAATCAAGTAAAACGCACTATAAACAAAGCTCGAATACTTGTTATTCCCTAGCGGAGTCCCCATCTATCACACCCCTATTTTAGCATGCGGAATAGGGTTTTTCCTAATTTAAGTGACGGTATTGATTAGAGATTATTTTAATTGTTTAGAGTCTCCAGTTGGAATTGAGTTATCGTATTCCAAGTCACCTTTTGGAATCCCTAATAAATAGGAAATGACTCTTTAGTTTTGGTCTGAAAAAATAAAAGTTCGGATAAGGAATTCTGTTGACCAAGGGGAAGGTATTAGGCATCCCTTGAGTCCTGTGGTTTTAGCACGGTCGCTTTTATTTACTTATACTTACCTTTATATATTTTTGAATAAATTATGTGTACAAGCCATTGTTTGCTTATATTTTTTTATTGTTGATTTTTTATGTCTTAAACCAGATGCATAACTGCATTCTCGATTTTGATATACAATAGCTTAGAATCCTAACTACTTTCTTCTCTCAAGTGCCACACCTAATATTCTTTATCTACAAATTTTAATTTTAATTAAAGAAAAGAAAAAAATATTATTAAGACAATTGGTGAAGGTGCATCATCACATCCTTGAATTTTCTTTTAGTTTCTCAAAAGATGTGAAACCACATTCTTTATCAAAAATCATTTTTACATATATCTAAATTTGCCTATAAACACTTTCCTTATCCTAGATTTACCTTTTTTGCTTTTCTTCTAATCATGCCCCAATTAAATCAATGAAGGAAAAATATAATTAGCAAAAGCTTTTACACAGATTATCTATAGTCCATGTTCCTTTTTTCATAATCACTTTGCCACCCATTTACTGTTCAATTCCATTATACTAGGGGGAAAAAAAACATATGCGATAAGTTATGAGGGAAAGATAATTTAGGCGTCAACTTTAGTCGAATATTAATCACGCTCAAATTTGAACCATGAAATTAAAAATTCATAGGATATAAAAGCTTCATAAAAACAATCATTTTAAATATTCCATGAATCAATTAACAGAGTGAAGTAATAGAAAGAGGCATCTAAGCATGCAAGAAATAATCACAATGTTATATCAATTTTAATTTTAATTTTAATTTATCAATATAAAAGGTTCAAACATATTTAATATTATAACGGCAAAATTAAACACACATAAATTTGAGTAACTTCATAACATTGGACTCATGTCTTACATAATCATGAAAATTAAACCATACAATAAAAAATAAATGCCACTTTCTGTGAAAATTAATTCACGAGAGAGTAAGATCATAATCAGGAACAACAAACTCAAAACCACAAAAAGAAAACCTCAAACTCAACCTTAATTTTTTTCAAATTGCACGTGTTGCTTTTTTTTTTTGTAATGTGGATGGGTGTGTAGTACGTGTAATTGGATGTGTTGGGTGTCTTTGGATATGAATTGGGTTAGTGTGGTATATATTGTATGTAGATGATTTTGTTTTCCTTTCTCCCATGTGTATGATTGCTGATAGGATAGAAATATTTTTTCTTCTTTTTATCAAAATTTTCTACGTGCAGATGTAGATGTCTATTTGTGGTTTTTTTTTTTTCATTCTCGTGTGTGTGTGTGTGTGTGTTTTTTCCTCTTTGTTTTCTTTGTTTTGTGCGTGTGTGTATGTTTCTAGGGGTGTGTTGTTGTATTATATGTATATAGGAAGTTGAGTGAATTGAAGTGGGGGTAAGGGTAATGGGTAGTGGGTAGGTGGAGGAGAAAGGGGATAATGGGGTAAGGAAAATGGGTAGTTTAGGTTGGTAATTTTTTTTTTTAATTAAATACATATATAAAATAATAATGATAATAATATTATTAGCTATTTTATTTTGAATTAATAAAAATATAATAAAAGTTAAATAGCTAGTCAAAAAGTATAATTATGAAATACTAACTTATTTACTGAAACTTAAATTATAAGAAAACATATATTTTTTGTTCTTTTCAAATCTTTTAAAATAAACTTACTAAAATAAGACGAAACCAAAATATCTAACTTAAACATAAAAGAAATATTTATGGAATAAAAATAGTCTAACCTTATGTTCGGTCAAAAATTACATGTCTACAACAGGTAATGAGTCCGGACAACAAAAGTCCAGAAATGCAAACCGGTGATCTTTTCAGCAAAGGCCAACTCAATCTGCTCAATCATGTGCTATTGCACCTGCACCAAGAAATAGAGATGAGTTCAAAAACCTGAATTCTCAAAACTTCAAAGCTAGACCTGCTCAATCACAAGGTAGTGTGGCACAAGGAGGTAATTCGACTTCTACATGTGCTAAGTGTGGTAGAAACCACCCAAAAACATGTTGTGATGGCTCCACTTGTTGCTTCATGTGTGGTCAAGAAAGTCACTTCATGAGAGATGCCCTACGAACATGCAGGGAAGTGGTAATGGGGGCAATAGGGCCCAATCTTCTTCAGTGGGTCTGCTAGATAGAGCTTCACCTAGAGGAGCTACTTCAGGGACGTGCGGAGGAGCAAACCATCTATATGCTATCACAAGTTGTCAAGAATAGGAGAATTCACCACATGTTGTCACTCATATGGTAAAAGTATTTACTTTTGATGTATATGTATTGTTTGGACCAGGTGCGAGTCTATCTTTTGTGACTCCTTATATTGCTATGAGTTTTGATATTCTTCGTGAGTAACTTTTGAGCTCATCGGTTTTTCCACACCTGTTGGTGAGTCTATTCTAGATGAGAGAGTTTATGATGATTGTGTCATTTTGGTCTATCACTAGGACACTATGGCTGACTTAGTCGAGCTAGACTTGGTGGACTTTAATATTATTCTAGGTATGGACTAACTTCATGCTTGTTATGCCTTAGTTGATTGTTGAACTCGAGTTGTAAAGCTTCAGTTTCCTAATGAGCCTGTTATAGAGTTGAGGAGTAGTTCAGCAGTGCCTAAAGTTCGTTTCATTTCATACTTTAAGGCTAGAAAGTTAGTTTACAAGGGGTGCATTTGTCACTTAGTCCGAGTTAATGACTTTAGTGTTGAGACACCATCTATTCAATCAGTTCTAGTTATGAGTGAGTTTCGAGAGTTCTTTCCAGATGATCTTCTCAGAGTCCCTCCTGAGAGAGAAATAGACTTCGGTATAGATATTATTCTTGATATTCGATATATATCTATTTCACCATATAGAATGGCCCTAACTGAGTTGAAAGAGATAAGAGAGAAGTTGAAAGATCTCCTTGATAAAGGCTTTATTCAACCTAGTGTCTCACCTTGGGGAGCTCTGGTCTTATTTGTGAGGAAGACAAATAGTTCACTTAGGATGTGTATTGATTACCGCCAATTGAACAAAGTCACTATAAAGAATAAGTGTCACGACCCAGGGGTACACCCTGAACGTAACATGGCGTACAAGACCCCGAGAGGTCTCATACAAGACACATAGCTTTCATAACATAAGATAATAAAAAAGTATGGAGTTTTAAATCATTTTCCAATATAGTCAAAGATCATAAAAAGAAGCGGAAGTCTTTAAGATTGTCTTAAACCATCTAATACTTGAATAGTCTTGGGACACAGCCCATACAAAAGTTCTAACATAAAATAAAGACATAAAAGAGAAAGGGTAACCAAGTCCTTGATGCTATGAGGACTCACCAAATCTTCACTTACTTGCTTCTAGTACGATCCTAGCCACAGGAATGGAAGTCAATATCTCCGGACCCTACATTTGATAAGAATGTAGAAAAGAGTATGGGTTAGTCTCAATAATGTACTAAATGTGATGGCTAGCATAAATCATCAACATGTAAGCATAATATAGGCATTAGTCAACAAAAGACATATACCATAATCATAAGTCATCAACATAAGGCCTAAGATATAAGCATAAGAGACAATAACATAGTCATAGGCATAATCAATGCATCTAGATCAACATAATATAAGATAAACACTTCATAAGTAACCTCCAAGCATGCTTGTGCAAAGCATGGATAAGACACCCCATAAATCTCACCTATGCTAACCAAACCACTTTAGGCCCTCATCCATATTCATCATCTTTTGATCTCATCCTTAATTAGCTTATTTCTCATAGGCAAGGGAACATTCACCTTTAGTCAAACATATCAAGGAAGTCAACAATAGAAACAATCCAAGAGAATCATACATCAAACAAGTGAATCTCATATTAAAACATACTTACAATACTTTCTTGAAGTAATCTTGTTTCATCAAAAACATGCTATTTTGATTAGGGACTTGTCCCTCTTTAATCATTCTTACTTTCCATGTGAGAGCATATCTCTACTAGTCTAAGACAAAGCATTTCACATGAATGGTTACAATTCACCAATTCAAGGCTACAAGGAAAATCACCTTACTATGCTAGCCGATGCTGTCATTATCATAACATAATATTCTTTATTCATACTTACTTTAAACACATCGGGATTCACTTTTTTGCCTAACTTATATAGGCTAATGGGTATTCGCCTCTTGCCTTACTCATAAAAGCTAATGGTTATTCACCTCTTGCCTTAACTTACTTTTAGATCGTGGATACTCTCCACAATCTCATTATATGATGCAGGCTCCACACCATTTCATCAGGAGAATGGGTACTCGCCTCCATATCCATTCATCATAGTAAGAACGTGGGGACTCATGTCTTGTTAAATTCCAAGGAGTAGGGGAATCACCTCTTATCTTTTCAAATGGAGGTCAAGGGTAATTGCCTCTAGCCTCAATATTCAAAAGCATTTTAATCTAGATTAATTTTAGGTGAGCAATCCTTTTAACCTAGAATCATTCATGTGAGTAGACCTTTCACATTCATTCAATCATGCTTAGCAATTCATTAAGGGAAGTATTTCTTCCACATCATAACATTAACAAGCTATATTCATATACACTTCACTCTCAAGTGTTCTTAAATCATTTACATAGATTTTATAGGCATGCATAATCTCATACCTTCATAATATAGGTTAATGTGGGTGACTCCTTCCACAACCATCCTATCTACCATTCATCTAGCATATAATATTCTCTCAAAACCTTAACATTCATAGTTCATCATATTAGCTTTTACTCTCAAAGTCATAGAAATCAAAATTTACAACCACAATCCTTAATCTCAAAGCAATCCTTTTCATAATCCTCACATATGTCTACGTCTCAACACATTCTAACCACATGCTTCATTCTTAAGCAATTCTTATCATATATCTTCATATAGGCTCAATCCCAAGCACTACTAATCATAATTCATCACATATACTTTAGTCTAGCTCAATTCATGTCTAGGTTCTCTACTCTCAAGCAATTCATATCTATTTACTTCAATCTCAAGTAATCTGTCATTAAATTCATCAATATTACAAGATTACATCTAAATCCTCAATTTTCACTTTCATGGCATAAAACCCTACTACATCAAATTCACTCTAGAATCATAGGTTAAATATGAATTCATATATAATCATACTAAAACATTTAATTCCATCATAAACAATCAAAGATTGGGTGAAAGGAGACTTTTATTGGCCTAGCTTGATCTTCCTCTTCCTCTACCTCTTCCTCTTCCTCTCTTCCTCATCCTCCTCGTCCTCCTCCACCCCTTCCCTTCCTCTTCCTCTTCCTCTTCCTCTTCCTCTTCCTTCACTTTCATGGCATAAAACCCTACTACATCAAATTCACTCTAGAATCATAGGTTAAATATGAATACATATATAATCATACTAAAACATTTAATTCCATTATAAACAATCAAAGATTGGGTGAAAGGAGACTTTTATTGGCCTAGCTTGATCTTCCTCTTCCTCTACCTCTTCCTCTTCCTCTCTTCCTCATCCTCCTCGTCCTCCTCCACCCCTTCCCTTCCTCTTCCTCTTCCTCTTCCTCCTCCTCCTCCTCCTCCTCCTCCTCTTCCTCTTCCTCTTCCTCTTCTTCTTCTTCTTCTTCTTCTTCTTCTTCTTCTTCTTCTTCTTCTTCCTCTTCTTCTTCTTCTTCTTCTTCCTCCATCATCTTCCTCCTCATCCTCCTCCTTCCTCTTCCTCCTCCTCTTCCTCCTTCCTCTTCCTCCTCTTCCTCCTCTTCGTCCTCTTCCTCCTCTTCGTCCTCCTCTTCATTCTCCTCTTCGTCTTTCTCTTCTTCTTTCTCTTCTTCTTCTTCTTCTTCTTCTTCTTCCTCTTCCTCTTCCTCTTCCTCTTCTTCTTCCTCTTCATCTTCCTCCTCTTCTTCCACCTCCTCTTCCTCCTCCTCTCTCTTCCTCTTTGTCTTCTTCTTCTTCTTCTTCTTCTTCTTCTTCTTCTTCTTCTTCTTCTTCTTCTTCTTCTTCTTCCTCTTCCTCTTCCTCTTCCTCTTCCTCTTCCTCTTCCTCTTCTTCTTCTTCTTCTTCTTCCTCCTCCTCATTCTTCTTCTTCTTCTTCTTCTTCTTCTTCTTCTTCTTCCTCTTCCTCTTCCTCTTCCTCTTCCTTTTCCTCTTCCTCTTACTCTTACTCTTCCTCTTCCTCTTCCTCTTCCTCTTCCTCTTCCTCTTCCTCTTCCTCTTCTTCTTCTTCTTCTTCTTCTTCTTCTTCTTCTTCTTCTTCTTCTAGAGAGATAATATTTTAGAGAGATTTGGTTTTCTTTTGGGGGTTTAGAAATAAGGACTTGGGTGATTTAATTTAAGGGTCTAAATTCTTTATATAGGTGCTCTAGATTAGGGTAAAACGTCACCAGTTAATCCTAATTAAAACCAGAAAACCCCAAAGTAACCCTAAACTTAACAACCAAAAACTACCTCACTGCTCCATCCACGACGCCCCGACCACGAGGCGAAGGTTAACCTACGGCCCATGCTGGTTGGGCTTGGTTTGGGGTCTAAAACACTGGAAATTGGGCTTGAATCAGGAGACGTATCCACAAGACGTGGACCACCCACGGGGCGTGGGTCCTCCCATAGATCACTACCTTAGGCAGTTTCCTTGGGGTCTTTACATGGGCCCTTAGTGGGTCCTTGAGGGGTGACACCTTGATGTTATAACCTGCTAAACCTTCTATTTAGGTTTGGGGTGTTTCAATATCTCCCCCTTGGGATCATTTGTCCTCGAACGTTCTAGGAACTTCTTAAGGTCACGACTCTAGACTAGCAACCCATTATGCTTACAAGTATGTCTAAATGCACAAAACCAAAGAGGAATCCTCAACTCTAAGCTAAACATGATCAATGCCTTACAAGGAAGGTAGGAGCTATATCTAACAAGCGAAAATGCATGAAATTCTAACATTACTCATGTTCAAGGAGGAACTACCATCTCCAAGCTAAAAGAATTCTCAATAAAATGTCATGTAATCACTATGCAATCCATACTCATAACGTACATCCAAGGAGGAATCCCTCAACACCAAGCTAAGCATGCCTCACAACTCATCTCATGAAGTCTATAGGTAACTCATACTTAATGCACTAGAACATGAGGAAAATCAATCATGCAACTCATTTTCTTCCAAAACACAAGTTTTTCATGAACATGCACAACATAAGGGAAATCATGGAAACATCTAAAACACACAGGACTTCACATAGAGAACAAACCATGAGGAACTCATCATCTCAATGCTAAAGGAGGAGTAGAAGGAAAATATAAGGATATGGAGACATCTCTTTTGCCTCGACCTCCTAAGTAGCTCCCTCAACATTAAAAAAATCCTTAGTAAAAGATCACTCCTTAACACTTTCATGGAAACAACTTCCTTTTTATTCTATTTCTTAACATGCCGGTCTAAGATCTCCTATGGGTTTACAAAACAGGGACTAAACTTCCCAAACTCATTACACCTCTCAAGGGGAGAATTTCTAGCAACCCAAAGCATGAACATTAAGAACAATCATCGACCTTGATATCTAAGCACACCATTTCCCCCTTAGGAGTAAATCTTGCTGGCCTTTCTAAGCACCATTTCTTTCAACTCCAAGGTCGGAACAAGTTATCACTAAGCTTTCATATCCATCACACAAGAGGATTCAAAGCCAAGTTGAATTACTCTACTACCCTTTAAAGGAGTCTACTCACCCAACACATCAAGGCATTTACTTAAACACCCTATTCATCAAATTTATAAACATACCCCAAAAATCATCAAGACTAAGTTGAGTTCTACCATCAATACACATAGCAATAATGTAGCCCATTCATACTAAATACAACAACAAAGTGTAGCATATTAAGTCTATTAAGTCACAAAAGACCAGCAACAACGAAATCTAAGTAACATAAAACACATACCGGAGCAACATTCGGAGGGTACTCTTGGTGACCTCTATCTTGGAGAGCATAGAACCTATTTTTCCTAGGAGCATTCCCATTCGAACCACTAGAGACAACTTTCTTACCCTTAGCCTTCATCTTTGGATAATTTCTCATCTTGTGGCCACTCTCATCACAACAAAAACAACCCTTACTACTTGCTAAACACCTACCCACATGTATTATTCCACATCTAGCACAAGTAGGCCATAGGGACTCACTACTAATTCCTTGCGGTTTTGGGTAAGACACCCTATCCTCATTATACTTAGAAGCATTGGAGGAGTCTCGTCTGGAAAACCTTTGTCGATTCCTCTAACGACCATGTCCATCGGACCTTTCGTGAGAGGAATCAACATCATCATTTATAGACCTCTTTATCTCCCTATCTTTTGCCTTTAAGTTGTCCTCTTCTATTTGTTGGGCATGATTCATAAGACGAACAATATCCATGTCCTTGACAAGCATTGCCCCACGACATTTTTTCACAACCAATTTGGATACTCCTAACACAAACTTACTCATTTTATCCCTAGAGTCGGCCACTAAAGATGGAGCATAATTGCACAATTGGGTGAACCTCAATGCATATTCCTTAACACACATTTTACCTTGACTAAGGTTAATGAACTCAAGCACCAAAGCTTCTCTTATCTCTAAAGGGAAAAACCTATCTAAAAAGGAACTTTTGAACCTCTCCCACTCTATGGGATCCATTCCTACCGATCTTAACCTCTGTCTGTTGATAAATCAAACCTCTGCAACCCCCTTGAGTTGGTAAGCGACCAATTCTACTTTCTCAGTGGAAGTAACCCCTATAATATCTACCACCCTGTAGATCTCATCTATAAACTCTTGAGGATCTTCCTAAAGCTTTGACCCATAAAACTCAGGAGGATTAATCTTCATGAAATCCCTCACTCTTAAAGCCACATTTGGGTTAACGGGATCTACTACCTCTCTATTGGCTTGGGCCATCAGGTTTGATACGACACTTCAAAAGCGAACCAAAATTATGCATTAGTCACATTCTTATTCAATGGGTCAATTGAAGCTTAAGGAGGAGCTTGGGGAGGAACCTCTTGCTCAATATTGCCTTCCTCCAACCTTTTAGCATTAGCCCTTCTAGTCATCATATCCTAAATACCATTGGGCACGGATTAGGAGAAAGACCTAATAGAGTGAAACTCTATGGTATGACTTAGAGAATGAAGAAGTGAAGTTTCCTAAACATCTAATAGCCTCATATTCATAAATGTGGCGCGCTTCACATTTATTAACAAGACTCTACTAGAGGTGGTTTGAGACATCCTAGAACCATTCTAAAACTTGTGCTCTAATTACCAAGTTTGTCATGACCCAGGAGTACACCCTAGACATAACATGGCGTACAAGACCCCGAGAGGCCTCATAAAGGCCACTTAGATTTCATAACATAAGATAATAGAAAATTGTGGAATTTTAAAACATTTTCCAATGCAATCAAATTTTATAAAATGAAGCGGAGGTCTTTAGCGTTGTCTTAAACAATCTAATACTTGAATAGACTTGGTACACAACCCATATAAAATTTCTAACATAAAAGAGAAAGGGTGACCAAGTCCTCAATGCTATGAGGACTCACCAAATCTTCACTTGCTTGCTTCTACTACAATCCTAGCCATAGGAATGGAAGTCAATATTGCCGGACCCTACATTTGATAAGAATGTAGGAAAGAGTATGGGTTAGTCTCAATAATGTACTAAATGTGATGGCTAGCATAAATCATCAACATGTAAGCATAATATAGGCATTAGTCAACAAAAGACATATACCATAATCATAAGTCATCAACATAAGGCCTAAGCTATAAGCATAAGAGACAATAACATAGTCATATGCATAATCAATGCATCTACATCAACATAATACAAGAGAAACACTTCATAAGTAGCCTCCAAGCACGCTTGCACAATGCATGGATAAAACCCCATAAATCTCACCCATGCTAAGCAAACCACTTTAGGCCCTCATCCATATTTATCATCTTTCGATCTCATCCTTAGCGTATTTCTCAAGGCAAGGGAACATTCACCTTTAATCAAACATATCAAATAAGGAAACTATAGCAACAAACCAAGATAGGCATACATCATACAAGTGAATCTCATATTAAAACATACTTACAATACTTCTTTGAAGTAATCTTGTTTCATCATATTATGCTACTTTGATTAGGGACTTGTCCCTCTTTAGTCATTCTTACTTGTCATGGGAGATCTATAGTCCGAGATAAAGCATTTCACATGAATGGTTACAATTCACCAATTCAAGGCTACAAGGAAAAACTCGTTATTATGCTAGACCTTGCTATCATTATCATAACATAATTACCTTATTCAGATTTACTTTAAAGACATGGGGATTCACCTATTTGCCTAACTTATAAAGGCCAATGGGTATTCGCCTCATGCCTTACTAATAAAGGGTAATAGGTATTTTCCTCTTACCTTACTTTTAGATCACGGGTACTCACCTTTAAATCTCACCATATGATGCGGGTACTCACCTCTACACAATTTCATAAGGTGCATGGGTACTCATCTCCATGTCCATTCACCATGGTAAGAATTTGGGGACTTACCTTTTGTTGAAGAAGTGTGTATACGACCCTTAGTTTATTATACGTACAGTGAATATTGGTATTAAGGATAGCCTATCTTGTGAGGAGATTCTTGTTTAGATTCTAGATCGTGAGGTTTGCAAGTTTAGAACTAAGAAGGTAGCATCACTCAAGGTCTTGTGGTGAAATCAGTTTGTTGAGGAAACTACTTGGAAGGCTGAGGAGGATATGAAAAAGGGATACCCCCATCTCTTTTCTTTTAGAGAAATTCCAGACCAAGGTAATAACTTTTTGTGAAACACTATTTTAATTGATATGTTAAGTTGTATTAAATTGTGTGTTGGGTGTTTGAGCTGGGTGTTAGATGTTGCCACCCTTAGTTCTAATTAGATTTATCTCAATTGAGAAAGAATTTTCTTAAGAGGGAGATATTTTAACACCTCAGTCTTAGAAAGAGCTAATTTTTTGAAAGAACTAAGCTAGAAATAGCTAAATTAAGGAATTAAGTAAGTTAGTCTTCAATTGAGAGTTATTGGTCAACTTCAAAAGACCATAACTTTCAGTATAGGATTAGTTAGTGGCCCATAAGGTATCAAATGAAATATCTCTGAGTCCTCTTTCCAACGCCACCAAGTTTTCTAAATTTCAAGTTCGTATGAGGGAGATATGACCGTTTGAGTTTAGCCTGTCCGTTTAAGGAAATTCTTCCATTTAAGGAGGGGTATTTTGGTCTTTTCCTTACCCCACTAGTCTTTAACATTTTTCCCACCTAATTTAAGGTTTCTAATCAGATCAAGTTAATTGGGGTTCGTTCCAAAAACGTTCAAGATAGCTTGGATAAAATTCAAGAGGAGAAAAGGGGATTTTCAAGAAGTTCTTCAATATTTCAGAGAAAATCGCCAAGAACGTAGTTCTTTTGAGATATGTAGGTTCTCATAGTATTGGGTTCATTCACCCACACGCCAATTATGTGATTTTTTCCATAATTTCATTCTTGAGGTTGAATGATTTTGGACTACCACCTAGTATTTAGGGGCCTGGCATGGCACGCCATTCAGTGTGCCTCAGTAGTTTTGGGGCTGGCGCCCCGTGCCACTTAGTGTGCCAGGGTCGCCAGGTCCCCTACCCTTCTGACCTTCTTTCTGTGTGAGCTCCCTCAAATCATACCTATATTTTCTACGTGATATCCACACTTAAAATCTTCATTAAACCTTGAGTGATCATGTCTATCCAAGTCATAACTCTTGAATTCATAATTTAAATTCAAGATAGAGTTAAGAGTAAATATTGAGGAAGTTCTTTGAGTCATTTTGATAAGCCTTTCACAATATTTTCAAACTTGTTTTAAGACTTGAGTACTTGAGTATGAGGATGAGGAGAGTTGAATTTCATTTTTACGAAATGAATATAGGGGAAGAAGTATTCCCAAGAGTAAATGTTTTTGTATTTGAAATAAAGAGCAACCTTGATTTCAAAATGAATTCATCAATATGCGCTACATTGATACCACTTGCAGTTCCAACATTTGATTGGTGAGCCTCCTTACTTTTTGAAGGGCGCCATACTTTGCTTTTATTTTCAATTTGTTAGGATGATCGGGGGTCTTGTCCTGACATCTATCGTAGTACTTAGAGTCTTTGTAGATAGTCATGTTTTGAGGAGTGTTTTAATTTCCATTGTTAAATGTTTAAGACTTGAGTTGCCTCTTTTGGTCAGTTAAATGTCTTAAAATATTATGAGTTATCAAATTTGAAACTTTTTGAGAAACCTCTACTTTTGAGTTCATGTATTATTGAGTAAGTCATTTGCTGAGTATTGAGGCGGGCCAAGGGTTCACTTGGGGACCAACAATGGTTTTTGAGTGCTAGTTAGATTCGGGGTGTAGGCTTGAGGCATGAAAGTTTCATCTGACCGAGTATCTCTCCATGGGGTGCTCCAGTTTTGTTTGTTCGAAAGAAAGATGGTTCAATTTGTATGTGTAATGACTACAGTTAGCTGAATAAGGTCACCATTGAGAATAAGTGTCCTCTCTAAATGATTTGTTTGACCAACTTCAAGGAGAAAGTTACTTCTGTACGATTGACCTTCGGTGGGGTTATCACCAATTGAGGGTGAAGGAAGATTACAATCCAAAAATGGCTTTTCGAACTCGGTATGATCATTATGAATTTTGGTAATGTTATGTTGCTTGACTAATTCTCTGGTGGAATTTATGGATTTGATTAATAGGGTGTTTAGACAATACTTTGATATGTTTGTGATTGTGTTCATTGATGACATATTAATAAATTCGAGGATTGAAGACGTGCATACTGATCATTTGAGGATTGTGCTGCAAGTTCTCAAGGACCAACAACTCTTTGCAAATTTTAGCAAATGCCAATTTTGTTTTAGGTCCACAACTTTTCTTGGTCTCATTGTTTCCGATAAAGGTATTGAGATAGATCCTAAGTAGACAGATGCGGTCAAGAGTTTGCCAAGACCTCTATCCCCTTCTGATATTGGAAGCTTATTGGGTTTCGCTAGTTACTTTTGAAGGTTTGTTGAAGGGTTTTCTTTGATCTCCTCTCCATTGAAGACATTGACCCAAAAGAAGGTTAAGTTTATATGGTTGAAAGCATATGCGAGGAGTTTTCAAGAATTGAAAGATAGACTTACTTCTGCTTCGGTGTTAAATTTACCAGAAGAAACTGATGGATTTGTTGTTTATTATGATGCCTCGATAATTGTGTTAGGATGCGTACTTATTTAAAATAGGAAAGTCATTGCCTATGCTTCAAGGAAACTTAAGATTCATGAGAAGAATTATTCTACCCATGACCTTGAACTAGCGGCGGTTGTGTTTGCTTTGAATATTTGGAGGTATTACTTAGATGTTGTTCATGTTGATGTCTTTACTGACCACAAAAGTTTACAATATGCGTTTAATCAGAAGTATCGCAATCTTCACCAAAGAAGGTGACTTGATTTACTAAAGTACTACGATATAAGTATTCTCTATTACCACAGCAAGGCAAATGTTATTGCATAAACTCTTAGTCGGTTACCAATGGGTAGTGTTGCTCATGTATAGGATGATAAAAAGGAATTTATTTGAGATATTTATAGATTGGCCGAATTGGGTATTCAGAGAGTTGACTCTTCCAAAGCTGGTGTTATGGTTCATGATTGTTCAGAATCATCTTTTGTGGAAGATGTGAAATACAAGCAAGCTCTCGATCTAATTTTGGTTGACTTGAAGGAAGCGGTGCTTAAAAAGTCCGTTGAGGCTTTCTCCCAAGGGGGATATGGTCTGCTTTAATATCAGGTTCATTTGTGTGTTCCCAATGTACATGACTTGAGAGAGTAGATTTTATCCAAAGTGCATAGTTCCTAATATTCTATTCACCCGAGATCCACCAAGATGTACTGTGACTTGCAGGAGTTATATTAGTGGAATGCGATAAAGAAGGATATTGCAGAATTGTGGCTAACTATCCTAATTATCAACAAGTAAAGGTTAAACATCAAAAATTTGGAGGTTTACCTCAAGATATTAGTATTCCTACTTGGAAGTGGGAAGGTTTGAATATGGAATTCAGTGTCGATTTACCATGCACCTTACAACAACATGAATCCATTTGGATTATAGTAGATCAAATGAGGAAATCAAATCATTTCATTCCCGTTAGGGTTTCTTATTCGGTGGAGGACTATAGAAAGTTGTATTTGACAAAAATGGTGAGGTTTCATCGAGTACCCTTATCAATTATCTACGATCGTGGTACCCAATTGACTTCACAATTTTGTAAATCTTTCCAAAAAGGTTTTGGTACTAATGTCAAGCTTATTACGACCTTTCATCCGCAAATTGAAGGGCAAGTGGAGCGTACTATCAAACTTTGAAAGAATGGTTAAGAGCGTGTGTAATTGACTTAAAGGGTAATTGGGATGATCACTTGTCTTTGATTGATTTTGCATATAATAATAGCCCTCACTCAAGTATTGGTATGGCTCCATTTGAGGCTCTATATAGGCTGGTTTAAGGTGGGTAAAGTTGCTTTGATACATTCTGAGTTGGTTCATGAGGCTATGGAGAAAGTTTGGCTTATTAGAGAAGGTTGAAACGACTCAAAGTTGGCAAAATTCCTCTACCGGTGTTAGAAGAAGAGACTTTGAGTTTGATGATAATGATTGGGTATACTTGAAAATTTCACCCATGAAGGGTGTAATGAGATTTGGGAAGAAAGGAAAGTTTAGTCCCCATTATATGGGCCCATATCAGATTTTGTGGTGAATTGGCAATGTTTCCTATGAATGTGATTTACCTAATGATTTTGCACAATTACATCCAGTTTTTCATGTATCCTTATTGAAGAAATGTGTTGGAGATCCAACATCCATTGCTCTCTTAGAAGGTTTGGGAGTCAAGGAGAATCTTTCTTATGAGGAAGTTCGAGTAGAGATTTTAGACCAACAAATTAAAAAGCTACAGAACAAAGAGATTGCTTTAGTAAAGGTTCTTTGGAGGAATCAATTAGTTGAGAGTGATACTTGGGAAGCCGAGGCTAATATGATATCCCAATATCCTCATCTCTTTCCCTCCATCCCTACTCTACCTTGACGTATTTAGTTCCTCATGGTTTACTCTTTCTGGTGTCATGTGTCTTAGATATTCCCATGATTTCCTCATATATGAATGTTCATGAAAAGTTTAAATTGTGAGAAAAAGAGTTAGTTGATTGATTTATTCATGTTTATTTGAATTTGAGTAGGAGTTGTATATAGACCATATGAAATGATATTTTGAATGTGGTTTAGCTTGAAGTTGATGTTTCCTCCTTGGATATGTGCATTTATGTGATTTGATACATGTTGGGCTGCTAGGTTTGAGTTTCTACCTTCCTTATGATGTTTAATATCTCATTCCAAGATGAATGTTCCTAAGGGAGACATATTGTAACACCTCAAAATCGAGAAGGCTAGAAAAGGGGCAAAGCAGGCAAGTCACCAACCTAAAATCTGGGCCATGGGACCCTCCGTGGAGTCCTTGATAGGCCTTAATGGGGACCATAATTGGTTATGGGGCTCGTGAAGACTGACAAGAAACTGCCAAGGCTAGTGTCTCTCTCACAGAGGCCTCGACGGCCCGTGGTGAGGTTGATTCGCCATGGTTGGGGTCATCAAGTGGCCCAGATGGAAGGGTCCCTCCCCTTGCCATTGGTCAAGTACCACAATGACCATAACAACCTGTGGTGCCTTAGACAGACCGTTTAGGTTGCCGTCAAGTGAGTTTGTCAACAGTTAAGTCAGGGGCTTTTGAGTCTTTTCCTAATTATTTTAATTCAATACCATGTCATTTTACCCTTAACACAAAGCCCTATATAATGATTTTTATCTCAAAAATCACCAAATTTAATTCATTCTTTTAATTTCCCAAAATAAGAACAAGTTCATCCTCCCCAAATATTTCTCTCTCTAGAAGTTTTAATAAGAAAGCTAGGTTTCAAAGATCAAGTTTCCTAATCCTATATTGAAGTCAAGCTTTTGACATCAAGGTATGATATTTTTTATCTACAAAACTCTTTCCTTCATTGAGTTTCTATATTCTCTAATTTACAAAGCTAGAAACCCCCAATTGAAGTTACGGTATTCTACTATATCATGGATTTCTTTCAATATTGATTTATTTGGTTGTTTTATAAAATATTATGCATGAATTTAGATAATTCAATGTTTTTAGGATGATTCCCCATGAACCCATGCATAAACCATATTTTCTAAGCTAGATGATATATAATGTGTGTTTTGAATCATCAAAGATGTGTTTATGAAGATATGGATATTTTTAAATTGATGAAAATTGATTTAAGTTGCTTTCAGAGTAAAGCATGAACGTTATGGGAAGGAGCCTGATTTAAATTGGTTTGAGAGTAAAGCATAAATGTTATCATTATTGTTGTGTTGTGAAAGGATTTCTCATATACACAAGAAAGCATGATTGTGAAAGAGTTTTCTCAAATAAGGATTTTTAGTGTTGAAAGGTTTTTCTCAACATTAACTTTGAATCAAAGATTTATGAGCTATTCTAAAGAAAATTAGTTTGAATTGGCTATTTGATGAGCCTTCTATGAAAGATAAGTCAAGTAAAGAATTAAGACTATTCCGTGGGATTTATGCTTAGAGACGAGAGGATATTGAGATGGAAGCTCTCTCATAGCTAAAGGTTGATTTTCTAGTAGTAATTTGCTTATCCCATACTGATGTTCCACGATAGGATAATTGTCTTAGATAGATGATAATTGTCTCAGTTAGACATTAGCAAGTGGATCCACGGAAGCTCAAAGTTAAGGTTCTTGCCTGGGCAAGTAAGGACACCCCTTTTCGGTGTGGGACAAACACTGGATTGCATTTTATAGCTCAAATGGTATTATATGTCGGTTAAAGCTAATTCCCACACTAATGATGAACTAAGGTTACTTTAAGAAGAATTTCCCAAGTCTAACTTACCCTGCCCTGGCGCTGCCACCCTAGCGGCATATGGCCTGCTATGGCGGGACAATGGCTCATATTTTTCCTGGATTTTTGTCCCTCCTAATTAACGATGGTTCGGGTTATTACATAGTTATTTATTTTTTCCTTGAGACATTTTACCTACGCTTCATTTGAAAGTTATTGCACCATTTTAAATTTGAGAATTTCACATCTCCTTCCTCATTTCCATATTCATCACCTTCTTGCCCTATTATTTAGTTATTCAAGATTTTTTATTAAGTTTGCGTAGATTTTCTGGTATTAAATATTTGTATAGTTCTTCCATTACTTTTTTGAGGTACCAGGTAAAAGTTATAACCAATAATCTTATTAAAAGCATGAAAATACAAAAATCTTTGTGAATTTATGACCTAAAATCCCAAACAATGAACTTGATCCTTCAACATGCAATTACAATCTCAAACAAACTTCTGCACAATTTGAAATTGGAGCTCCAAAGTCTGAATAACAACTCAAACAAGAACAATTAAAGAATTATATTTGATAATTTCTTTTTGTGATGGGGATGAACAAGGAAGAACAACATTATTGAGAGGAAAGTATTTTTGCCATGTTGAACTGCCTAGGTGGATTGTCATGTCAGCTATAATGGCAAAGATAACGTTTCAAGGGTATTTGTGGTCCAAAACATAGATGGCAAGGGTGGTTTTGATCCCAAACATAATTAAAGGATATATATGAGCTTTTTCGAATAGTTTGAGGGTAATTTTGACCCTTTTCCATATATTTAAAGAGGACCTAACTACTATCCGGTTGTATTATTCTTTATCAATAACAATACCAAGGTGACATTTCCATAATCTATTCACATCACATTTTATACTTTGATTATGATCATCTTGTCATTATCTGTGCTCATCAATTCAATTTTTTTGTTATAATGTTTCTACATTCGAAACTTAGATGTAAGATGTGTATCAAGAAATTTCTTCTTGCTGTTATTTTCTTTAATTTTTAGACATACACCTTGAATCACATTAATATACTTGGATGTTGTCACTACTATTGATCTTATGAACCTAAGGAGCAAGTACTTAGATCCTTTCAGATTTTAAGGATAATACTGAATTGAATTGAAAGTGCACAATACACCTGATCTAACATTCACCCATGAAGACAACGAAAAATGTTGCAAATTGTCATGGTACTGAAATTTTGCGAACAGATAGCTTCATGCCTATATGATTGTTGCTTCAAAGATACTATACGTTTCTAACCCATCAATTTGAATAGTAAATCTTTTTTGATGATATTATTTATTGATGATTCGAAACAAAGATTCAACTGGCTAGGTAATGTTGTCTTTATCCCTATTTTGTTTTTTTCAGTAGAGAAATTTTAATAAAATTAGTCTGAAATATATTTTGAGCATGTTATTTGATTAATTATTTTCCTGAAAATACAAATGGTGAATTGACCTAGATATGTTTTCCAGTGATTATGTGTTGAACTGTTTATCAAATTTCAGTGTGAATTCTTATTTTAGTTAAACTTTCAACAAACAGGAAAAGGGCAATTGACATTCCTCCATATCTGAGGAACTTTTGTAGTATCTTTATAAATATAAATATGCATTCCTTACAACTTTGTAATACAAATAATTAATTTCATATATCTCGTAATAATTGAAATTTTCTTAGTATCAAAATTTTCAATAATCAATTTTGTTAGGTGGGAAAAATCTAGTGTGTGTATATATATATTATATTATATTGTATTACTAAAATTGGGAAGCTCCAAAGATGAAAAGTTAGATTACCATTTTACCCCTAGGTTAAATTAAAGATCTAATTAATTTAATATTAAATGATAATATTTTACTTATTATAAATTCTTAGTTATTTATTATAAAGACAATGAAAGTATCATTATATTCATTTTAATATTATTTGACCTTTCAATTTTCCATGTGACTTTTCATGTTTTCATAATTTTTTTAAAGTTCAAAATATCAAAAGTTAGATTCATTTTACCCCTAGGCTAAATTGAACATTCTAATTAACCAAATATTAAATAGTAATATTTTAATTATTAGTTATTTATTATAAAGACAATGAAAGAATTATTATATTCATTTTACCCCTAGGCTTAATTAAATATTTTAATTAATATAGTATTAAATAATAATATTTTAATTATTATTTGAATTTTTAGTTATTTATTATAAAGATAATGAAAGAATCATTATATTTATTTTAATAATATTTGACCTTTCAATTTTCCATGTAACTTTTCATATTTTTGTAATTTTTTGTAAACTCCAAAGATGAAAAGTTCGATTCATTTTACCCCTAGGCTAAATTAAACACTCTAATTAACCAGATATCAAATAATAATACTTTGGTTATAATTTGAATTATTAGTTATTTAAAGACGATGAAATAATTATTATAGTTATTTTACCTCTAGGCAAAATTAAACATTCTAATTAATTAAATAATAATATTTTAATTGTTAGTTATTTATTATAAAGATAATGAAAGAATCATTATATTTATTTTATTAGTATTTGAACTTTCAATTTTCTGTTATTTTTTATGTTTTCGGAACTTTTGTCCTATAAATTTAACTTTTTCAAGAAAGTCTTTTATTTACTACTCCGACAATTCTTTTGTGTAAGAGCTCTAAACAAGTGAAATAATATCACAATTTGTGGTGAAAGTTGTGAGATCCCCTTATACAATCATGAAAATAGACAAGTATTCAACTATTGAAGCATTAGAGCTTTGTGTTAGTTTTATACTTAGTTGTAGTAATTAGAATTATAATAAGACTTTCTATCTCTCTTCATACAGTTGAATTGTTGTTTTTGTTAGCAACTTGCTTTAATTTCATATTTTTATTTTGTATGCTCAAATATTCAATTTTCATTAAAGAGACAAAAGCAAAAAAAAAAAAAAAAAAAAAAAAAAAAAAAAAAAAAAAAAAAGCCTAATTGTCTCACTAATGTGTATCTTTTTTTTTTTTTTTTTTTTTTTTGTTCTTCATAATAATAATTTGACATATACATTAACTTTCATCTTTAAGAATGAATGTGATAAAATGTTTACTTATTTTTTGGAAAAAAAAAAAGAAGAAGAAGGTGAAACATATAACATTAGATTAATGGTGGATAAGTTATGTATGAAGAAAAAATTAAATTCTATATAAAAATAGTAGTTATGTTCATAAATATCCTAATTTTCAAAATATA
This sequence comes from Solanum bulbocastanum, assembly GCA_037074985.1. Classification (NCBI taxonomy): domain Eukaryota; kingdom Viridiplantae; phylum Streptophyta; class Magnoliopsida; order Solanales; family Solanaceae; genus Solanum; species Solanum bulbocastanum. The sequence continues at coordinate 22,570,729 of CM073605.1, forward strand.
AATAGAAAATGGTCTAAACCCCCCTCCCCCCCCCCCCCCCAATCTATACCTGAAATCCCAAATACACACTCCAACTTTACAAGAGTCCTATCACCCACCTGAATTATTTAAAACTGTAATAATTACATCCCTCAAAAGCCACAACCAGATCTGTGTTGGCTTGTGAACTTCACGCATTTTATAGGTGAAAATTCAATCAATTTATTATTTTTTTTCAATTTTTTATAATTCCTTTCCACTCTTTCCTATACTCTCCCATTTTCTTCAAATCTCTAAAGTAACTTCTTTCCCCAATTCTTTCAAATTCCTATGGAACTGTGAGGAACAAAGATGAATATTAATATGTGCATATCGCTGCTACGTCGAAGTTTTGCTTGCTTCACCGGAGCTCGCTAGTTGGAGTAGTGCAGCTGCAAGGTTTTGTTGTTGTTGGTGTAGTCGACCTTGTTGTGAGAACAGAGGTAAGTCTTTATGGTGGTTGTCTCAGAATGGGAGAGAGATAAAAGGAGAGGGGAAGAGGAGAACGGGGTTTTGTTGGTGGTTTGGGTTTCGTCAGAGGCCGCGACAGTGGTGGCTGATGGTTGGGAGGCTAGCAATGCCATTAATGGAGGTCAAAATTAACCTTCTAACGCGCCTAGAGGAGGTGAGAACACCTCCCATGACAAGTCAGCACTTAGGTGTGTATAAAATAGAGAAATATAAAGTTCAGGTGGATAATAGGACACCCGTAAAGTTGGAGTGTGTAGTTGGTATTTCAGGTATAGGTTGGGGGGGGGGGGGGTGTTTAGACCATTTACTCAAATATAAATAATAGGAACTTTTACACCTTAATTTTAAATATTTATAATTAACTAATTAGTTTAAAGTTCTTCTGGATAAAAATTTAATATAATATTTTGAACACACTCATTATAATTATCAACAGATTCAAATGACTAAGTAAAAAAGTTGAAAGGCTTTGTTTTCCTTTCATTGAAAATTAATCTTACACCATTTTTGGTACATAAAGTAAATAACTTCCCCCCAAGCTTTTAAGTGAAGAAATATTAATATTGCACTACGATTTGCAGAGGATTAATCTCATGCAATCTTATGATCTTCTAACATTATTCTATCAACAAAAATGAACTTTTAACACTATTGATAAATTTAATTTAGATAGTTGTTATATTTTCCTTTTTGCTTCACAAGCTTTTTTTTTTTTGACCTACAAATAGAGTTTATTTTATTAACTTCTTATACTCCCTCCATTCCATATTATTTGAATTTTTGAGGCACTGTCCATTTTTTAAATTAACATAATTTTTTAATCTTCAAGACTATTTTTAAAATATTCTTTCAATTTTACCCATCACTTGGATTTTCAATGTGATGTCTTCGATAAATTTGACAATAATTAATAAGGGTAAAAATGGAAAATTATGTTCAATTTATGTCTTAATCTACTTTTTTAAAAAAGTGTGAAACATCTCAAAAATTCAATTAATATGGAATGGAGTGAGTATTATTATCTATGTACATTAACTTGGAGGTCATGAAATTGGTGTGTCACAATTAGTAATAAGATAAAGTATGAAACCTCATTAGACATATTTTATAAAAAAGAACTCATATCATATTTTTTTATAGTGTTTATATTCATTAATACGGGTTACAAGCGCAAATCGCGTTCCGTGAAACTATTATATTATAAGTGGGAAGCCTCCAAGTGAAAAGTTGAATTAGGAAAATGTCCTTATAATGTCATAATATTGATGGAAAAAAATGTAAATACACACTAATTATTAATAAATATTAGCATATTCTATTAAACACTATACTTATATATTTATGGACAAAAATATAATAACAATAACAATAACAATAGCAATAGCAATAGCAATAACAATACCAACAGCAGCAGCAGCAGCAATCGACAATGGAAAACCCCATAATATTACTTCAAGTTTTCGGAAGTTAAAACACAACTTATGACCTGAATTAATATAAAAACAATGAATATTTATATTATTAAATGATAGAAGAAAACCAAAAGTTTTGCAATATTTAAAAAATATCTTTAGATATTCCTACCGCGCACAACTATAAAAAAAAATATTCAATGAATTATATTCATAAATTATCTTAAATGTTAAGTAATAAATACAATAAACATTGTTGCAAAACTTTTGATTTCCTTCCATCATAATTAGCATAAATTAATGATGAATTTTCTACTTGATAAATTAAATTTATCTTATATAAATGGACTATTAGCATATAACTAATTCTCACTATTTGGATGAAACTATATAATATATCGTAGGTGTAAACTTACCAGGTATGTAACAAAAATTCAGCCTTCTATGTTTAAATATGAGTCATTTAGTTATTATTTCTAAAAAAAATTATTGTGCTTCTCACATGAATGAAAGAATAAGATAATTTTTTTTTGGAATGCTAAGAATATTGTCGTCATATATAGTTTCTCAAGCTTTTTTTGGTATCTCATGTGTAGCAATATTTATCGTCTTCTTATTTAGCTATCTCTAGAAGGTAAGCATAGAAAAGTTGGTTCAATTAAGTTCTTAAATTGTATTTGTGTTATGTACAACTTCTTTTATTTTTTTTCTACTCATCATTACATTTTAAAGTACAATTGTGTAGGAATCTTGCAGATATCACTATGTACATATTTCAAAATGATCATGAATGTCGAAGCTTTATGACTCTATTTTCTTTGATAATATCTCTAATTTGTTGATAATGATAATTTCTTAGAAATGATCTTGCCTCTATAATTTGCCTTTTGACTTCTCTATGTTGGATACCTTTAAAAGGGGATTAATTCAATAATATTTAATTTACGATATGCTAATAAGTCATAAAACAATGAGAAGAATCATCTATTGATTTTGGATCTCTAATACATAAATATAAGTCCTATTAGACTAAGAACATTCTATCTTCACAAATTGTAACCTCACCTTCTATCCAATCCAAGATCAAAGGCATGCGACAACTATCGCCTCCTTTATAATTGCTCAATAATTTAGTGATATGACATTATTTTGTTTTATTCCAACAACATAATAATCAAGTCTTCACAATTTATGGATAATAAAGTTGTCAAAAAATCGACTTATAATTTAATTGTTCTTTCGAAGGATTAGTATGGGTTACTAAAAGTGGGAAGCTCCAAAGATGAAAAGTTAGATTACCATTTTACTCCTAGGATAAATTAAAACTTTATAATTTCATATATATATACAGACTTCTATTCTCATTACTTATCTTAACCTTTCAAATTTCTCACATAAATAAATAAAAAAGAATACAAATGAGTAATTATTTCTTAAAGACAATAAATTAAAGTAGATTATGTATTTTTTAAAGTTAAATTTCATGCTCTATCTTTTTAATAGTTATTTTAAGAGTATTTGACCTTTCAGTTTTCCATGCGACTTTTCATGTTTCCGTAATTTTTGTCCTATAAATTTAACTTTTCTAAGAAAAACTTTTATTTACTACTCCTACAATTCTTGTGTGTAGGAGCTCTAAATAGGTGAAATAATGTCACAATTTATGGTGGAAGTTGTGAGATCCCCTTACACAGTCACGAGAATAGACAAGAATTCATTTATTGAAGTATCAGAGCTTGGTGTGTTAGTTTTATTCTTATTTGTAGTAATTACAATTATAATAAGACTTTTATATATCTCTTCATATAATTGAATTGTTGTTTTGTTAGCAACTTGCTTTAATTTCTGATTTGTATTCAGTTTTTATTATAATTATAAGGTCAAAAGCAAAAGGAAATGTCTAATTGTCTTGCTCATGTGTATCTTTTTTTTTTGTCCTTTGTACTTATAATTTTCCATATACATTACTCCCTCCATTTCAAATTAATTTAATTGTTGAGACATTTTTCATTTTTCAAATTAACTTAATTATTCAATTTTCAATACTACTTTTAGAGTTTTCTTTCAATTTTACCCTTCATCAGTTAGTATTGGAATTAGTTATTAATTGATGTGTAGTTGTTTTAATCATAAATTTGATAATAATTAAAAAGGGTAAAAATGGAAAGTTATGCATTATTTATGTTTTTATCTTCTTTTCTTAAAGGGTGTGAAACTCCTCGACAATTCAATTAATTTGAAATGAAGGCAGCAAGTTTCATCTTTACGAATGAATGTGATAAAATGTTTACTCTTTTTTTTTTTTTTTTTTTTGTGGAGAAGTTATGTATGAAGAGAAAATTAAATCCTATATAAACATAGAAGTTATGTTCATAAATATCTGATTTTCAAAATATAAATAATAAGACTTTTTACACCTTAGTTTTAAATATTTATGATTAACTAATTTGTTTAAAGTGCTTGTGGATAAAAAATTAATATAATATTTTGAACATATTCATTATAATTATCAGGAGATTCAAAAGGCAAAGTAAAAAAGTTGAAAGGTTTTGTTTTCCTTTCACTCAAAGTTAATCTTACACCATTTTTGGCACAAAAAGTAAATAATCTTCTCTAAAGCTTTTAATTGAAGAGATATTAATACTGCACCATGGTTTGCAAAGGATTAATATCATGCAATCTTTTGATCTTCTAACATGCATTATTCTACAAACAAAAATGATCTTTTAACACTATCGAGAAATTTAATTTAGATAGTTGTTATCTATTCCTCTTTCCTCTACAAACTTATTTTTGATTTATAAATAGAGTTTATTCTATTAACTTCTCATATTATTATCTTGGTGCATTCACTTGGAGGTCATGAAATTGGAGTGTCACAATTTAAGACAAATTAAGAAAACAAATTAAGAAAACTAATTAGACATATTTTATAAAAAAGAACTCAAATAAGATTATTTAATAGTATTTATTTGTTTAAGAAATAATATATTCATCAATACGGATTACACGCGCAAAGTGCGTGCCTAGAAACTATATATATATATATATATATTGACAGACCACCTAGTTAGGGTTAGTAATATTGTAATTATTTCAAAAGATTTATTTGAACATAAAAATTACTAAGGGTAAAAATATGATATTTGACATGTGATCTTTTCACTACTTTGTCATCCAACTTGGTGACCAAGTATTGCTCTACTTGGTGCCAAAGTATGATTCACTTAGGGACATCATATTCGCAAATCAAGGATTGACGGATCTCCGTTTGAATTTATTTGATCTATTTTAAATTGACACAAAATTTATAAAAATAAAAAAGATTTTTAAATCTTATGCTTATAAATTAAGATATATCAAATGTATTAAAATACTTCTTAATTTTATGATTTTAAATGTTTCATGTAGAAAGTTGAAATTTTTAAAAATGGTGAATAGAGAAAGAGTCATTCACTTTTAAATGGATTAAGAAGAAAAATATGTAAAACAAATTGAAACGGAGGAACTAGTAAATCTTATAAAAGAATTAAGAACCAATATTCAAATGTTTAACAAACTAATTTTAATAATGCATAATAAACTGAATAAGACTTTTTACTATCTTAAACTAAATCCCACTAAGACATCATGTAATATTTGATTTTACTCTTTCATAACAAATTAAAGTTGTTACTACTATATTACTGAAGATTTAACTTCATTTAAAAAAAACATATAAAGATTATAACAAAATGGTAATGAAGTACTCCTTCATTCTTAATTAGAAGTTTTAGATTGGATCTCTAAATATGAGAAGTTTTTTTTTTTGTTAGCATTATACTCTGTAACGTGAAACTTTAATTCAAACTCAATCAAACCCTAGTTTTAGTATCGTTTACCAATTGAGAACTTAAAAAAACCACACTTTCTTCTAAAACTAAAATACCCACCAAAACATGTTATACATAGAGTCTGTCGGATTGACTTAAAAGTTGATCAGACCTGCTTTTAAGTCATTTTTAGTTTTTGAGAGTGTTTGACAAATTTAAAAATAAATTACAATAAGTTTAAAATAACTTAAAATAAGTTTTTAAATAACTTAAAATAAGTTAAAAGTACAAATCTCCCTACTTTTTATTCCCGTCGACCCATATTAGTTGATCACTTTCGTTTTTACATGCATATTAAGAAATCATAAATAAAAAGATAATTTTATTAATTAACCCCTTAAAGAACTTCTTAAGAATTTAACAAACAAATGCGGACACTTTAAAAAAGAATTAATTGCAACAATAATATACGAAAATTTTTATTAATAATTTCTTGATTTAGTAAGATGGACAACTAATATCAGACAACTACTTTTTAGTAAAACGAATAACTAATATGTAACGGAAGGAGTATTTTTTGGCTTAAAAGTCATTTAAGTTTGACTTTAAAAATAATCCAACTTGAAATTTTTAATTTTACCATTCATCAGATAACTTATAATTAAATATTAAAGGGAAAAGGTTCAAGTATTTCCTAGAGTATGACCGAATTCTAGAGAAACACCTTTACTAAACTAAGATCCTATTACCCCATAACCCTTTTTTTTTTTTTGTAATTTTGTACCCCTTTTTAGCCTAGGTGGAATTCAAATGTCTCCCACACACCTCAACTACAGGGTAAAAGGTGTACAAAATAACAAAAAAAAAAAAGTAGGTTCAGGGAGGTAATAGGACCCTAATTGTAACACTCCAAAATAATTTTTTAGCTAAGACTCTAACCATCCTTCGTTGTGAGTATGATTTTATCAAGGAATTTAAAATTTCATAAGTGTTAAGGTCACTAGATGTAGCACCTTGAGTTCCAAAAAGAACTAAAGAGAGTTCATTCAAGTCATTGGGAAGTTCTTTTAACTTTTGGGTCAATTTCAAATGACCATAACTGTAAGCACAAGATGATTTAGGTGGCCCATAAGATATCAAATGAAAGGTCTTTGAATTATCTTTACAAAACCACTGAGCTTGTTAAGTTTCGAGTTTGAATGAGTGAGATATGTCCTTTTGAAGTCAAGCTGTCCAGTTAAGGAAAGTTACCCGAAAATAGTGAGTGGTATTTTTGTCTTTTCCTTCCCCAATAATATTTAATTCATTTTTAGTAGGATTTTAGGGGTATAAACTGATTAGGTTCTGTTTCATAATCCTAATCTACGCTTAGGAATTTAGTTGAGAGTTCAAGAAGTGAAAAGAAGAGAAAAAAGGAGAAAAGAGGAAAGGATCAAGATGTTCGTCGAGATTCTTAAGTTTTGTTGCAAATTTTCGCCAAGGGTTTGATGCCTAAGAGGTATGTAAGTTTCATAGTACTGGGTTCGTTCACCCACACGCCAATCATGATTTACACATTCAAATTTCTTCCACAAGATGGAGTATATTTGACTTTCTTGATGAGTTTCTTGAAGTTTGTGATCTATTCTTTAAGTTTGAGTTTTCGTTGAGTAAATTGATAGTATATGCTGTGGGTTTCACTGGAATTTTTCTTGGTTATATGAATTCCTAAATTTTGACTTTAGATTTGAAGTGGGTATGATTTCAAACGAGTTTGGAAGATGAGGAAATAGATCTGGCAAGAATATATGCTCAGGTCCATGTCGTAGACACGCCTCGGAATTTTTAGTACCCAGTTGAACACTCCCTCTCTGCATCGTGGTGAGGATATAGAGTCCTCTTTCTCAAAAATTCATTTGCGATCAAATATTTAAATCATTCTCCGCATTGGGCCTATGCCCTCCAGATTCGTATCTTCACTCGTTTCTTGTTATAAGATATCTAAACTCTAGTAATTATTGAGAGATCCTAAACGTACGAATCATAACCTTGAATTCATAATTCAAATTCAAGGTAGAGTTAAGAGTTAGGTCTCGAGAGTTCTTTCGAACATTTTGAGAAGGCCCCTTTGAACTTTCTTAAGGTGTCTTCTACAATTCATAATAACTTATTTCAAGACTCTAGCAAGTGTGTATAAGAATGAGAAGAATGTATTCAAGAGTCCACATTATCATCACGATATCCTTCATATCATTAATCATAACTCTTTAATTCATAATTCAAATTCAAGAGAGACTTAAGAGTAGAGTTCAACAAAGCCTTGAGTTCAATTGTGAATCCTCTGAGATCAACTATTGATTTTGAGTTAGGTTTTGAGGAAGTAAGTATGAGATTGAGAAGATTCGTAGACACAAGTTCCATATTGTTATTTAAACCCTTGAGTCGAGTCGTTCATGCCCATAAATTCTATATGAACCCTATAAGTTGAGTATCTTCAAGTTCTAGTATCTTTAAGTTCTAAGTCTTTAGTATTGACTTCCTAATCATTTTGAGATTATATTCCTAATCATGGGACTATTACATGTTACCCATGAAGGTCCTTGAGTTGAGTTGTTGAATCCCATAATTCCGCATGAACCTTATGAGTTGAGCATTCTTGCGATGAGTAGAATCATGAAGTCCTTGAGTTGAGTTGTTCATGCCCATAATTCCGCATGAACCATCTGAGTTGAGCATTCTTGAAATGAGTAGTATCACTGATGTTCTTAAGTTATGGAGTTGTTGAATTCTGAGTATTGAGTTCTACGTATGGCTATTGAAAACCTTTAATTGAGTCATTCACGTCCATAATTCTACATGAACCGTATTTTAAGAAGTCTTTACAATTTTTTCTAAACTTCTTTTAAGACTTGAGCACTTGAGTTGAGAAAGAGTAGAGTCGAGTTCATTTTCTTTACAATAATATATGGGAACTAAGTATTTCCCAGAGTAAATGTTTCCTCATTTAAGATGAAAGGAAACACCGATTTCCTAAAGAATTTTGAGCAGTTTTGAGTACAATCTCTTTTAAGAGAAAGATTTTTTATTAATAATGTCAAACCATAGAAAGAGTAATAGTTTTAAACATATGATCTAGTTATAGTTTAGGAGTAGTATTGAGCACCCATATGGGGGAGAGTTTAGATAACTCACAACCCCTATAAACCATGTAGCCAATGTGGGTAGAAATGGTCATAATTTTTAGATAATTCCTTAATGTTTTTAGCTAGACTAGTGGATCCACTTAGTAGTAGGTTCTATACCTTTACAAAGTATAGAATAGTTCTGGCAGCGTGGGCTAGACGGTTTATCGTCACATAGCTCATGAAAATGGTTGTTGGTTAGAAAATCTCCCACAGAGTTATATTGTATTTTTATATACAAATTGAATTATTACAGTATTCTTCAATACATTGAGTTGCTATCTACTATTTTAAAAAGCTTTCCATATATTACATCTTTTGTTGTTGCTTTACATTAAGTTGAGTATCCAGAGTTGAGTATCTTATTGTTGGGTTGAGCCCTATTTTCTCTGAGCTTAGTTGAATAGTGTTTCGCAATGTTGAGTATCTAATTATTGAGTTGATCCTTATTTCGTAGAGTTTAATATATTATTATTGAGTTGACCCTTATTTCCCTAAGTTGAATATCTTAGCGTTGAGTTGAACTATTTTCTGAGTAGAGTTGAACTGTGTTTCACAGAGTTAAGTATCACTTTATAGTGCTGAGCCCTATGTTCTTTGTGTTTAGTTGAACTATTTTCTCTTAGTTGAGTTGAGTTGAGTGACTTGAGAAGAGGTAAGTATGTTTCTTTTCCATTAGTTCAAGCTTATGTTTATGTTTTAGAGTTCCCCTTACATGCTCGTACATTCCATATACTGACGCCATTTAACATGCATGGTTTCATGATGAAGATATAGGTATTCAGGATCATCAACAAGCGTTTCGTTGATGTCATATGATATTCTAGTTAGGTTTGGTGAGCCTTCTTATATTCCAGTAGACTTCACCTTTATCTTACAATTAGTAGTTTTGAGATGTCATGGATCTTGTCTCGATATCCTTTTGTAATAGTAGAGGCTTCATCAATAGATAAAGATAAGTAGTTTTTAGTATGTATCTTCCTTTAGTTGTTTTTACAAACTCTGAGTTATCTATTGAGTATTGTTTAGATTATTTTAAAGTTGAATTTATTGAATTTAATTAAGCTTTTAAGCTTTTGTATGCTTGAGCTAGTCTTCCGCTTGTAGTCAACCAGGATGAGGGTTCGCTTGAGGACCACCAATGGTTCTCGAGTGCTGGCCACGTCCAGGGTGTAGAATCGGATCGTGACAAACTTTGGTATTAGAGCACAAAGTTCAGGTGTCCTAGAGTGTGTATGAAGCCGTGTCAATAGGATCTTGTTTATGGTTATGAGGGCCCCTCTTCTATAAATGAGGGACTATAGACACTGAAGAAAATTTTACCTTCTTTCATACTCTAAATCATGCAATAGAGATATGTCATAGAGATTTATTCATACTCATGCATTTTTCAGATTCATTCAACTACCGTTCATAATAGAGGTGGTTGAAAAGAAAATTCAGTCCTTTATCGATGAGTTGTTCTTAGCAAGAGTTTTGAGAAAGTCATGAGACTGTAGAGGGGCTTGAGAGAACCGTGTGAGTGAGTTAACTATTGAGTTTTGAAACAATGCACCCATAATTATATAAATCGTGCATTTGAGCTAAAAGCGGGTTGTACTCTTTTCCTTAAGCCTTGTTTCAACTAAGATCCTTATGAGGAAGTAAGACTAGATCTTGGGTAGTATTTTGGCCCTAAAAGGTAACATGAGTGACGAGATCATGAGTAGTAGTACTGATAGTAACCAGAATTAGAGGAAAGTATGCAGAGGTTCAATTATCTAAGGAAGGGAGATTATGATGGGGCATATTATGTTATTGCAATCGTGTACCCAGTCAGTTATAACTAATGAGCTCCTTTATGAGTAGAAGAAGGAATAATAAGGTTATAGAGAGTTCTTGATAGAATGAAAAGGAATAGTTACTAGTTAAGATAAGTTATAGCCTATTGTTAACCAGTATAGAGTTGATGTCGATGTAACATCGTATCAGAAGAGACTACATATGTATGTGGAATCAGATAGCAAAGTACTCACGAAGTGATAGACCCAAGCTAGGCTTATGAATGTTGAAAGGAGAACCCCATGGTAATTAGAGGAGGATAGAACTTTTAGAGAGAATGCGCAGTAAGAGAGTAAGTAGTACTTAAGTTGTGAAGTGGAATGTGATGGTATTTTGTGAATATGGAGACTAAGAGGCAAGGATTGACTATTTGTAATAAGTTTCTAGTGGACGAGTGTTTCTAAAATTTGCGCATAGTAGTGGTGAGTTGGTATAGTAGACAAGAAATCATAATGATATTAAGGTTTAGTAGTAAACATTAACCTTGAATTTGAGATGAGTGTCATGACAAAAATAATGACAACATAAGGGTGATGATGTTAGTATTGAGATTTGATCTAGAAGACTTAACATAGTTTAGGTGATAAAATGAGATTTTAGCTGCAATGAATATGACTAGTACAAGTGAAAGACCCTAACTTTTAGATAAGAGCAGTGAAGTGTGGCTAAGTCACAAGAGTAACAAGAGCATTAAGAGGTGTACCAAAAGGGTATGTAATCAGAAGAGGTTAGGAGAAACACCTTAGAAAGTGGTCTCAGTACCTACTTAACGAGAGCTCAGTAGTCATGAGGTAAACTCTCCCGAGTGTTAGAGAAAAAGTGGATGTAGACCAGTTTAGAGATGATTGAATTGGTCCATAGCATTCAAATGTAAGCTTTAGACCTAAGGGGGAGAGGACAAGATGTGAAATCAAATCAAGTGTTTAAAAATAAGATAGTAATGAGTTCCAAATAGTATGGGAGATATCTTTTAAGAGGTCCTTTGAGTAATAGAGTGATCTCAGAAGAAGAAAGTTAACGTTCTTATCAAGATAATGATGATATGATAATTCCATCTAAGGTTAGGAAGAGGAGGATGAGGTTTTGCTATGAGAAATAGCTAAATGAGAGCCCTTAATAGGTTTCAAATAGTAATGCGGGAAAATTTTAGTTGGTATGATCGAGATGATAAGAGTAACCCCGTTCCATACCCAGTCCAACCGTCATTCGAGGACGAATGATCCTAAGGGGGATATATTGTAACACCCCATAATTTTTTTTAGCTAAGACTCGAATCATCCTTTGTTGTGAGTAGGATTTTACTGAGGAATTTTAATATTTTGAGTGTTAAGGTCACTAGATGTAGCACCTTGAGTTCCAAAAAGAACTAAAGAGAGTTCATTCAAGACATTCAAAAGTTCTTCTAAGTTTTGGGTCAAATTAAAATGACCATAGCTTTTAGCACATGATGAGTTAGGTGGCCCATAAGATATCAAATGAAACATATTTGAATTATATTTCTAACACCACAGAGTTTGCTAAGTATAGAGTTTGGATGAGTGAGATATGCCCTCTTGAAGTCAGGTTGTCCAGTTAAGGAAAGTTACCCGAAAATAGTGATAGGTATTTTGGTCTTTTCCTTCCATCCCCAATCAGATTTAATTCACTTTTAGTAAGGTTTTAAACTTATTAGGTTCAGTTTTATAATCCTAATCTATACTTAGGGTTTTAGTTGGGAGTTTAAGAAGAAAAAAGAAAAGAAAAGAGGAGAAAAGAGGAAAGGATCAAGGCGTTCGTCGAGATTCTTGAGTTTTTTTGTTGATTTTTGACAAGGGTTTGATCCCTAAGAGGTATGTAAGTTTTCATAGTGTTGGGTTCGTTCATCCACATGACAATCATGATTTACATATTCGAATTTCATCGATAAGATTGAGTATATTTGAGTTTATTGATGAATTCTTGATGAGCTTCTTGAAGTTTGTGATCTATTATCTAAGTATGAGTTTTCGTTGAGTAAATTGATAGTTTTTGGTGTAAGTTTTGCTGGAATTGTTCTGGGTTATAAGAATTCCTGAATTTTGACCTTAGATTTCTAGTGGGTATGTGTTGAATCGAGTTTGGGAGAGGAAGGAATAGATCATGCTATGTTATGCACCCAAGTCCGCATTGCGGAGATGCCTCAAAATTTTTAGTACTCAGTCGAGCACTTCCTCTCCGCGTCATAGAGAGGATACAGAGTTCTCTATGTCAGAAATTCATTCATGACAAAATATTTAAATCATTCCCCGCGTCGTGCCTATGCCCTCCAGATTCGTGTCTTCACTCGTTTCTTGTTATAAGCTATCTAAACTCTAGTAATCATTGAGATATCCTAAATATCCCCAAAAAAACCTTAAATTCATAACTCAAATTCAAGGTAGAGTTAAGAGTCGAGTCTTGAGGGTTCTTTAGACCATTTTTGGAAAGTCTCTTTAAGTCTTCTTTAGGAGTTTTCCACAATTTCTAGTAACTTGTTTCAAGACTCCAGCAAGTAAGTATGAGAATGAGGAGAATTTATTCATAAGTCTACAAAATCATCATGAGATCCTTAATATCATGAATCATAACTCTTGAATTCATAATTCAAGTTCAAGAGAGAGTTAAGAGTAGAGTTCAAGAAAGCCTTGAGTTCAATTGTGAATCCTTTGAGATCAACTATCGATTTTGAGTTATGTTTTGAGGAACTAAGTATGAGACTGAGAAGATTCGTATACATGAGTTTCATATTTTTATTTAGACCCTTGTGTCGAGTCATTCATACCCATAAATTCCACATAAACCGAATAAGTAGAGTATCTTTGAGTTGCGTATTATCTTCAAGTTCTAAGTCTTTAGTATTGAGTTTTTTTTACCCTTTTTAGATTATATTCCTAATCATGTGACTATACGATGTTACACATGAAGATCCTTGAGTTGAGTTGTTTATGCCCATAATTCCGTATGAACCTTATGAGTTGAGCATTCTTGAGATGAGTATTATCATGAAGTCTTTGAGTTGAGTTGTTCATGCCCATAATTCCGCATGAACCTTCTAAGTTAAGTATTCTTGAAATGAGTAGTATCACTAAATTTCTTGAGTTCTGGAGTTGTTGAATTTCGAGTATTGAGTTCTATGTATGGCTATTGAAAACCTTGAAGTCTTTTACAATTTTTTCTAAACTTGTTTTAAGACTTGAGTACTTAAGTTGAGAAAGAGTAGAGTTGAGTTCATTTTATTTAAAATAATATATGGGAACTAAGTGTTTCCCAGAGTAAATGTCTTCACATTTAAGTTGAGAAGAAACATTAATTTCCTAATGAGTTTTGAGCAGTTTTGAGGATCATCTCTTTTAAGAGAAATTTTTTGAGTAACAATCTCAAACTACAGAAAGAGATATGTTTTTAAACATATGAGCCAGTTGTTTTTTGTGAGTAGTATTGAGCACCGATATGGAGAAGAGTTAAGACAACTCACAACCCCCATAAACCATGTAGCCAACGTGGGTAGAAAGAGTCATACTTTTTAGATGATTCCTTAATGATTTTAGAATAAACTAGTGGATCCACTTAGTAGTAGGTTCTATACTCAGGCAAAGTATAGGAAAGTTTTGACAGCGTGGGCTAGACGGTGTGTCATCACATAGCTCATAGTGATGGTTGTCGGTTAGAGAATCTCCCACAGAGTTATATTGTATTTTTATATACAAATTGAATTATTATTGTATTATTCAATTCAATGAGTTTCTATCTACTGTTTTGAATAACTTCCCATATATTGCATCTTTTATTATTGCTTTGTATTGAGTTGAGTATCCAGAGCTAAGTATCAAGAGTTGAGTATACAGAGGTGAGTATCTTGTTGTTGGGTTGAGCCATATTTTATCTAAGTTGAGTTGAACTATGTTTCACAGAGTCGAGTATCTCATTATTGAGTTGGGCTTTATTTCAGAGAGTCAAGTATCTTATTATTGAGTTGAGACTTATTTCACTAAGTTGAATATCTTATCGTTGAGTTGAAATATTGTTTGAGTTGATTTGAACTGTGTTTCACAGAGTCGAGTATCTCTTTATTGAGTTGAGCCCTATTTTCTCTGAGTTGAGTTTAAGTATTTTCTCTGAGTTGAGTTGAACTATTTTCTCTGAGTTGAGTTGAACTATGTTTCTTTGAGTTGATTTGAGTTGAGTGAGTAGAGAAGAGGTAAGTACGTTTTTTACCATCAGTTCAAGCTTATGTTTATGCTTTAGAGTTCCACTTACATGCTCAAACATTCCATGTACTGAAGACATTTGGCCTGCATCATTTCATGATACAAATACATGAATTCAGGATCATCAACATGTGTTTTGTTGAAGTCATATGATATTACTGTCAGCTTTGTTGAGCCTTCTTATAATTTGGTGGACTTCACCTTTATCTTACAGTTAGTAGTTTTGAAATGTCCTTGGTCTTGTCTCGATATCCTTCTGTAATAGTAGAGGCTTCATAGATAGACAAAGTTGAGTAGTTTTCGGTTTGTATCTTCCTTTAGTTGTTTTTACAAACTCTGAGTTATCTATTGAGTATTGTTCAGATTATTTTAAAGTTGAGTTTATTGAATTTAATTCAGCTTTTAAACTTTTGTATGCTTGAGTTAGTATTCCACTTGTAGTCAGCCAAGATGAGGGTTTGCTTGGGGACCAACAATGGTTCTAAAGTGCCGGTCACGTCTAGGGTGTAGACTCAGGACATGACACTAATGTTGTTAAGGTGAATCTCCAATATTTCGGTCATAGTCAAGGAGAGTACTTGTGTCCTATCCCAATATTAAATGTTTATACAATATCTCAAAAGTAGTTTTGTCTTCCTTGAACTCTCAAAATAAAAGAACCAAACATGAAAATATAACAAATTCAATAGGAATAATACATAAATGTACCTTTTATGTATTTCTACTAATATACTCAAAAATCGAGTTTAACTATCTTTTAGAAACAAACACTGTCTTGCATTTCTACTAATATATACTCGAAAATCAATTTTTAGAAAGAAATGGAAGCCTTCAAAAGAATTACCAACCCTTTGAGTTCTTTCTATTTTGTATGCATTCTGCTTCTCTTTGCCATTTGTAGCCTTTGCGAAAACTCATCATCATGACTTTGTTGTAAGCTGTCCAAGATTTACTATTGTTATTTTACAAATATGTCGAAAAATTTTAAAAAATTCAATGATACTGACTTTGTTTTTCCTTGGAACAAATTAAAGCAACCCTAGTGAAGAGGTTGTGCAAGACAACCAATGCCATAACGGTGAGTGGGCCATTCCCTGGACCAACATTGGCAGTAAACAATGAGGATACTTTGGTAGTTAACGTTGTTAATAGATCTCGATAAAATGTCATCATTCACTAGTAAAATATTCATGCATTCAAAACTCAAATGAACTGATATACGTTATACTCAATATATTTGATGCGATTATATGTATTGCTATCTTCTACTTTGTTGTGTTTCAAAAGGCACAGGGTGTGCAAAGTCAATAGTGGTGGTGGAATACAAATCCTATTAGCTTATATTCTGTTTGCTAATCAGGTGAGTGGTGGAATACAAATCCTATTGACGTTGTAAGAACTGCTACAAGAACAAGAGAAGGTCCTAATATATCGGATGCGTACACCATCAATGGTCAACTAGGTGACCTCTACAAGTGTACGAAACAAGGTTAGTTTGAAACAGGATACCAATAAATTTACCTTAAAATTAAAAGAAGGTTGTATCTCGACTCTTTTGTAAAAATGTCTGAGTTCCACCTAACGATGATTTGCTAGCACTTACTAAGCTATGACTTGTGTTTTCCTTTTTAGAACATGTTTTCATATAAATCTTATTTATGTAGAGACTACCATAGCCCATGTGGAATCTAGCGAAACCAATTCTACTTTCGAGTTATCAATGCTAGATTGAACCAACAACTTTTCTTTACTGTGGCCAACCATAAGCTTATTGTTGTTGGAACAGACGCCTCTTACGTTATGCCCTTCACAACATCTGTCCTTATGCTTGGGCCAGGCCAGACAACTGGTATCCTAATTAAAGCTAACTAGAAAGAAGCTAGATACTACATGGAAGCACATGCCTATGCAAGCGCTCAAGGTGCCCCATTTAATAATACCATGAATACTACTATCCTCGAGTACACAAAAACTTCCTATTCTTCTAATTTTGTCAAGAGTCAACACCAATCCAGTTTTCCCATATCTACCAGCACATAACGACACAATCACTACTACAACCTTCACAACCAAATTTAGGAGCCCAAGAAAGGTTGAGGTGCCCACTGAAATTGATGAGAATCTATTCTTCACAGTTGGGATGGGACTTAATAACTGTCCAAGAGGTGCAAGCTTTAATAACTGTCAAGGTCCAAATGGAACTCGATTCACTGCCAGTGTGAACAATGTATATTTTGTGTTACCATCAAATTTGTCACTACTATAAGCACATTACCAAGGCATACCTGGTGTCTTCTCAACTGATTTTCCAGGTGTGCCAGCTTTAAAATTGAATTTTACAACGTGAGTTGGTCTCTATGGCAACCTATTCGATGAAAGAAACTGTACAAGATGAAATATGGGGCAAAAGTGTTATGGAATCGAAGAAACTAGAAAGAAAAATTAAAAAGAGAGCGAATGATAACTCTTTGTATTGATTCTTGCATTAATCCAAATAGAAAGAGTACATCACTGGTTGTAAATAATTAAAGAGAATAAAATAAATTATTTTCCTTCTAGATACTAAACTAAAAGGAAATTAAATATTTTGCAATTAATGTAGACCCTAGACTTGAAAGGAAATAAAATATTATCGAATATTTCTAGACTAAAAAGAAAAAAATTCTACCAAATCTCAACATTCCCCCTCAAACTCAAGTAGGTGTATCTAACTTGAGTTTGAACACCTAATTATTCTTGAAAATATGTTCTCCTTGTTTTTATTGTGGCAATTAATAGAATTCATCCTCATATTCTTCTTCTACTAATTGTGCCATTGATTTGTCTTGAGTGTCTTTGATCTTGCACACTTTTGTAACATGACCTGTTTGTTTGCAACTTCCATATAATGCATCAGATCTCCACCAACAAAATTTTTTGAAGTGTGTTTTCTTTATGCAATAGTTGCATAAAAGATACCTTCAACAACTTCATCTTGTCTAAAAGCTCTTCTTTGCTCTTGTTCTTGAAGAGCACATATCAATTCTACAATAGAGATGACAGAGAGATCTTTAGACTATTCCAAAGCAAAGATTTTAGACTCAAAAATCACGGAAATAGTCACAAGAATTTTTCAACTATTTTATTATCTTTAAAATCCTCGCCAAGCAACCTTATTCTGTTGACAGTCAAATAAATTATGTCAAAATAATTAGTGATAGTCTCACCCTCTTCTATCCTAAGATATTCAAAATCTCATTTCAAATTCAGAATATGATTTTGTCTGCATCGTTCACTTCCTCGATGGTCTTTTTCAAGTTTTTCCCAAGCCTCATTTCTTGTCTCACATGCAATAACTTTAGAGAAGATTGTGTCTGCAACTGAATTTCGAATTACATATTTGAATTACAATTTTGGCTTTGTATGTTTTAGTTTTCGTTTCTGAGTGAAGTTTGATTTCAGCGGTAGAAGAATTTTCAGAGAGTGGCTCTATGAGTTTAACTTCCATTACACCTTTCTACAAATCATAAGCCGCAAGATAAGACTTCATCTTAACAATCAAATTTGATAATTTTCACCATTGAAGGTTTGTGGGGCATTGAAAGAGAGAGTGTTGCTTGTCATGGTTTGAAAATAAGGTTTAAAATCGGTTAAAGGTAGCCCTACGTTAAAAAGAAAAGCACAGGTTAAAATTAGATCGAAAATAGGTATTATTTAAAAATGGTTGAAAGTTCTTCTTCAATGAACTCATAGATCCATTAAGATCAAATGAAGGCTTTGATACCACTGTTATGGAAATGAAGAAACTCATTAGAAAAATTAAAGAGAGAGCGAATAATAACTCTTTCTATTCATTCTTACATTGATTCAAATAGAAGAGTATATCAATATTTATAAATAATTAAAGAGATTAAAATATATTATTTTCCATCTAGATACTAAACTAAAAGGAAACTAAATATTTTGCAATTAATGTAAACCCTGGACTTGAAAGGAAATAAAATACTATAGAATATTTCTAGGCAAAAAATAAAAAATAAAAAGATTCTACCAAATATGGGGCAAAAGTGCAAGTTGTGTTACAGGGGACAAGTATCTTCACAATTGAGAATCATCCAATTCATCTTCACGAATATTATTTTTACATTATTGGAGAGGGTTCTGGTAACTTTAATACAAAAAATGATACAGCTAAATTCAACCTTGTTGATCCACCTCTCAAAAATACTGCCAGTCTAGCTATTAACGGATGGACAGTCATCACATTTGTCGCAAACAATCCAGGTATGAGAGAAATAATATGCTAATATTCCCAACTCTTTTCTATACAATGTGACATTTCAATTGTACAAACTTAACAATATTAACTTAAACATGAGTGTGGCTAATGCAATGTAGCTTGGACGTTGGCATTTCATAGGGTTTGGCAATGGCGTTCCTCGTGGAAAATGATGTTAGTGAACTGTAATCATTAGAGGCTCCTCCAGTAGATTATACTGTCTGTTGACGACTACAAGACGCATAATAATACAAGAAATTAGAGTAACATAGATATTATCATGATCTTTCGAGAAATGGCTTTGTTATAGTGATCCATAAAGATTTAGCTTTTTATTGTTCAGATTTGTAAAATGAAATGATGAGTGCACGAAACTTTCATTATAGGAGGGATCATCAATTATCTTACTCAGAATCATCCCAACTTATCATGACCCAGACAGACGTGATTGACACCCACACTAACCCTCTGGTGGGAGAAACATTACTACAACCCAAACTAACAAATTTTATGAAAACTAAGGCATTTAAAAATACAGAAGCGGGTTTAGATGACTATAAAAATTGAGTCCTCATAAACTCCAAGATTTTAACAAACAACTAACCTAACTAATACGGAAGAACAACCCCTAAAACCGTAAAGTCATTGTACTAAAACTCTACTAATGACATGTCTAAGAACAAGGGGTACAACCCCGAAACTAAACAACACCTTAAACAAATAGTGTGAGTCCAATAAGAATGGATTTAAATAAGAGAGATCCATGACAGCCTGAAAGAACTGACTCACCCTTGAATCCGGTCACAATCAATAGTCACTTAGCATAGGTCTATCAATATCCGCTTGAAGATGCCCTATACTCAACAAAGAACAAGCAAGTGCAGTATAAGTACACAACCACATTGTATTGGTAGGATCACACGGCTATCCCAATAAGTTAAAATCATGCAAATAATCACAACATTATAAAACATGCATATACCGAACATATACAATATTATTAATCTTTTCGAGATCAATGTAGCATCACACGTTCTCAATAATACACATTGCTTATCAATTTAGAGCAACATACATTCTTCCAATATGAATCATCATTAGATATAAATGTAATAATCACAATTCGATACACAACACAATTCAATAGTCCTCTCATGGAACGCAATTCAATGGTCCTCTCATGGAACCCACACCCAAATTATTAGCATATCGAAACATGGTACCCGATCCAATATTTATGTCGGAACGTGGAAATCGACCCATGTTTATGCCAGAACCTGGCAATTGATTTAACTTTGTGTGTCGGAATGCAACACACGATCCATTCAACAAACCACAATCAGAATCACAATGTATATTCTCACAATCATACAACAATAGGTGATTCATGATATACACTTATTCAATTATCCTCATTTACGATTAGAGTGATCAATAATGCAACATTCGCATACATATATGCATTATAATGAGCAATTACAAACATATATCATACCAACATGAAATCACAACCATCACCTGCCTCGAAACAAACTTGAAACCCTAAGAAACTTGATCCTTCCCTTTCCGAATTCGTTTCTTGTTCTTGGTCTACAAACAATCATAATAACATAGGAATCAATAAAAAATCACTAATTACCTAAATTGTTAACAATTCTATGAACCCTAGATCATACCCATGATTCCAAGTACCCAAAATAAGGTTTTTTCCACCATAGATTCAAGATTAAAACCATCCCCCATCGATAATTACCTATTAAATTACGTTCTACGGATCAAAAAATGAATTTGGGGAGTTAAATTCTTACCTTTAGCCTCAAGAATGGTGGAAAACTATCAAGAATCACCTGGGGTTCGTTCCTTAGCTCTAAAAATTAAAAAGTACAGAATAAAGGTGTTTTGGGGTTTATTTATGACCTTAAGTCGCGTCGGACTCGCCACAACGGTCCTCACCCCGCTACAGCTACCCCGCCCTGGCGGCATAAATCCTGCCCAAGTGGCTTGCACGGAACCAGTGAGCTATTTTAATAATTCCAATATCCTTATTTCACAACACACCTTTAACCAACAACGTTAAAAAAATACCGTCCATGCTAAGATCGATTTCGGGAGTTCTACTCACCTAATTTTATTCTGTAAAGTCATATAGATTCTTAATAACTTATCTAACCACTCATGTAATCAAAATCATAAATAAGTAGCCTGATTGCTACTAGATTTCCCTATACCTTAACAACTCTGATTTCGTCCAAATCTGGACTAGGTTGGGAAATCCAAAGTTACTACTCTAAAGTTTTCTGGCCCCAATTCTTTCCCCATTGCTTTTCAATAACGACGGAAACAAGTTGTTACAATAGATACCAATTTACCCATCACTTATCCCCGAGTGACAAACTAGGAGAAAAGGGCTAAAGCAAGAATAGAGTGGTATCTGAATCGTCTAATAACTAGGGATACTTGTTGCATATACTTTTATACCGAATCTCATTACCCACTAAGGGTTTCACATCTCCAACCTTAAACCAACCAATTGAATACCTACACATCCTCCCTTACAATGCCTCGATGAAGTCATCTCAATACTCGAGTGATAAGTATTATTGTATGTAAACTTAACTAACATAAAAAATGATTCCCAACAACCACCAAGGTTGATCGTACATATGTCTACAACATGTTATCAAAGACATTGACACAATCATCCAAACGAATCCTTTAGCATTTAAGCATGATAAAACTCTAAGTCAATACTCTCTACAAATAGCAGTGAACCTTAACCAACCAACACACACTCATTATACCCAAACAATCATAGTTCTTATCAACATCTTCTTCTCACAACATAAATTTCCATATGCTTAAGTTACAAAATTTTGGTCTTTAGACATTAGATACTTATTGAGGGATATGTCCAAGCATACAAACCATCTAGCAACACTATTGAAATGCTAGATGTAGTAATTATATATTACCTCTTAAGAAAATTAGAATTGGATTCAATGATCCACACATAATCAATACATGACCTTGACAGCTAGATAAATGTTAAGATTGTCGGACAACCATAATTATACATGGTAGCTTTTCTATGAACTCTCATAAACAAGGCGGTACATGTTGAACCACTAAAATACTTTTAACAACTCAAAGATAACAACAATTATGTCTGAAATAGCCAAATCTTCCCAATCTCAACCAATAGAACATCGCAGTATTAGTACCCATGATCCACCACTAGGGATCCACCCATAAAAATGAAAACACACGTAATTATGGCTAGTGAAACATACTCACTACCGTGTACAAAACGAAAGAGATGGTCACGTAAGAATTTCACGGAATAACACTAAAGGTTTTCCTATGAAGAGTCGATACCAGCCACTTCCATTCATTTGGCTCTATATACTCTGCACATCCTTCAATTGAAGCCCACACTCTTAATACTAACAACCATCATAACCACTCCGACCACATACCTTACTCTAAACCAACACTTTTTAAATGGAAACCTTTCTTAGGTGCTTAACAATCAATAGTAGTAAGCTTACGACTCACCCCAAGTGTAAGTCCTTTCAAATGCTCAATACTAGATACAATTGATCATTTATCACCTTGCCAATTCATACCTTGAAAAAATACATCACCACGAATGTAGACTTTGAATGAAAAATCTAAAATTTAATTTCCACCATATAACACAATCCCTTTCTCTATCAACATTAGCTTGTACCTTGAAGACTTTTATGAATTCATAGATCTCCGTTTATCATTGAGTGCATCTCCATCAATCTTACCATATATTTCGCTAAATTTTCAATCATGATCACTACTAGACTCAAAAACAAAACCAAGCACTTGTCATAACACTCAAACTAATGTCCGTACACTTCTTTCTCAAGTCTTTTTCAATAGTTTTTGACCAACCTGACGGACTTGTAACACTATTACCATAGCCACAACAAAACAAATGAATTCACGCATTTCTGAACCCAATTATCAACTCCTCTGAAGATTTCTCTTTAGCCTTTACAATCAAATAAAATATTCTTGCTCTCGTCTCTCTCTAAAGGTTGTACTGCATCCCACTATTTTTTTCATTATGACTCTAGCACTTTAATTTCTATTCGAATGGTGTCCAACCATCTCTTAAAACTTTCCATACATCTACATTACTCACCAAATAGTAGAAAACCACAACCTTAGATACTAGCAAGTCGTAATTACTATACAAAATTCGCGTAACAAACAATCTTACTATACAGTTGCATCCCATCACAATCGATCACGAACTCTTATTACCATTATGCTTAGTTAGCCTTGACTATCACTACGAAGTCAAACTTTTCATCAACACGACACCTCAAACTCAGGTATACTTATCAAATTCAAAGGACTAACCCAATTTTTATACGTACTTTCTTACTAATATCACCAATTGCCAAAACCCAAGTATACTCATTGGAACCTTCTTTATCAATAAGTTTGTCATTCCGATATTAATCCACTTCCTTATGGCTTAAGATAAAATCAGCAGTTCTCATAAAACCCTCCTTCTTCTTAAAAAACAAGACAGGAGCACCCCACGGGAAGCACTAGAACAGATGAAACCCTTATCAAGAAGCCTTTAGATTAAGCTCTCTCAATTATGACACCACATGAACAGACTCAATAGAGGGAGACTTAACCTCAACAATCCAAACATAAGCCAAATAAGTCAAACAACCCTCCCTTACCAGTTTCCTAGCCTGCATGAAGGATATCATCTTAGCTAGCTTAGGCTTGTACACCCCTTCCCAGTCTAATATTTCCCTACCATAGATCTTTAGAGTTACCGACTTAGTATTACAATTAAGCCCGATATAATAAGAGGACATCCAAGTCATGCCTAAGATTATATCATGCCACTCATCTCTAGCATAACCAAATAAACCCAAATCAGAAAATCCATAAACACAACAGGATAACACGATATACATGGGTTACTATGACTGTCTCATCAACTGGGTAGAATCATGGATGGGGGCATCAAGTATATAAGAAATCATATCATATCCCAAAGAAACTAAACTGATATGTACGAATAAGTAGAACCTAGATTACACAAAACAATAGCAATCCGGGCACAAACAAGAGTAACACTAGTGACCACTACATCACACACCTTAAATTCGATCTTGCCCAAAAAAGCATATAACTGAGCCCTGTCGTCTTAGTGGGCAACCTTCTCACCTGGCTGCACTACTCCTCTATCTGCATTACCATTTCCCCGGCCTCTACGACCTCACTGATTTCCTCCTCATATGCCTATGTTCTCCATAATTTTAGCACATATTATAGCTTATATTCTATTGCTCAACACTGCATTAGATAATGAGGGTTAGTTCGGGTACAATTTGGGGTCCATAATTGTGACTAGGGGAAAATAGGGGAGATAGTGCTGAGATTCTGTCTCGCCCTATTCCACTCTGGTTGGAGAAATCTAGCATTAGCGATCTCACACTGGTGAGATTATCCCGCCCTAGCGGCTCTGATGGGAACAGAACCCCTGCAAATAATTTTTTAGATTCCTCTATTTTCTATATTTGCCCTAGATTTCCTGGCTATAACTAGGCATTTAAGAAAATCCTTTTAGCTAGGACAATCATTGTCTACCTCCCGGCCAACCTAACGAAGTATGCCCTTTAGAATACTTTTACATCATTTCAACACTACCATACACATATCCCCAGGATATACCCAGACTCTCACACGATTATCAGTTTGTAGCAACACACATCTAGATTTCTCTCTTACAAACCACATCATAATTTATCTAGACTGTCATGATCCGGAGCACCCCTTAGTCGTAACACGGCGTGCTCGACCTTGAAGGGGTCTAATACAAGCCTCTTAGCATTCATAACATTAGATTCATAGGAATAGTGCAGAATTTAAAACTTTTCTTTGATAAATCCAAATTATTAAAACTCGTTTATAAAGAAGCGGAATAGTAAGTCTGACATAGCCATCTTAGACAAACTTTAACAAGCTAGGGTGACGGCCCTTTACAATTGAAGTCTTAACAAAGTCTTAAACATAAAATCTAGAAACATAAATTCCTTTTCCTCGACATATGAGGACATACCAAAAGTGGTCTTGGGAGAACTCTAATCCCAAGCTTCCCTAGAGAAAGCAATCACTTGCCGAAACCTACACTTGTAGTAAAAATAAGAAAATATAGGTTAGAACACAAAAATGTATTAAGTATGATGACCATGCAAATACATGCTTTAAAAGGGATATTTTTGTTGAATGTCATGATTTATGCCATTTTTGTAAAACTTCAAGAACATTGATACAAGAGGCATAATATAAGTCACAACCAACATACAAAGTTACATAATTCACATTTGAGCAAAATCACATATAAACCTTTACCTTCACTTTGAGCCTCCACCTCAAGTAACCCTCAAGCTATGCCTTGTGCAATGTATGGTAGTGTCCCATACCACCACCCATACTAAGGCACCACCTTAAGGTCACCCAAAAGTGAACTTACCATTCATCATTTCCACCTTTACACAATAAAGCATTTAAGAGACATAAACATTATATGAATCACATCATCACATTAAGACCAACATCTCAGACAAATCTAAGTCATACTTGTGCAATGTGTAAGTAGCATCCCACACTACTACTCACACTAAGTAATCCTTTGAAGTCACCATAGACAAGACACATTCATATAGAATAGACATGACAAGGAAGTAACTCATAATACAATCCAAGTATAGCATGCATCTTTACATTTAAACATTAAAGCCAACATTCTTCATTAGATTTATTTAGGACACATTCATGCATTTAGAGGACTTTCATACATTAAGTTTGGAAAGCTAATATGCATTTTAAAACATAGAAGACAAGCTATAGTCACAATACACTCATAACATAGTAATATCAATACCTTAGCAACCTCTAAGAACACTTGTGCAATGTAATACCAACCTTACTAAGCATTTCTTGAAGCCACATATTCATTTCCATAATCTTCAAGCTTACCATTATCCATAGTCATAAATGAAGAATTATACAAGTACATGAACTAACCATAAGGAAAGTCATCTATTCATATATTATCATACCATAAGGAAAACATTCCATAACATCCTGATAAGTCTCCTTGTGCAATGTAAAAGTAAGTCCCATACCCCTACTTCGACCTAGTAAATCCATTAAGAAGTCATAGTATAGTTACTATCATATTCATTATCTTATTGTTATTAGGTAATATTAGCCATAACCGACATAGACCATATGAGCTACATGGAATTCGGTGTCATATAACTCCACACCGAAACCAGGCGTTCTTACTTGCTAAAGGTAGAACTAATTATATTTAGCTTCTATGTGGATCCACTAGTTATGTCCTATGTTTGGTACATAGTTATGGGATAGGGATATTGCTACTAGAAACCCAACCTATTGTATTAGCGGAGGAGCTTCCATCTCATGAGTTTACTATAGATGACCCAACCTACTGATTAGCGGAAGGACCTTTACCTCAATGTCAATATCCACTCAGTGTTAGGCATTATTTCCCAAATTATACATAATTAGTATAAAATTGTATCTACATGTGTGAAGGCATGCTTTACCCTTCATTCAATACAACTCACTAACTAGCTCATAGATTCATTAGAGGTGAGAGTGTACTTTCAACCCTAGAATCAACATTAGTATGTGAGAATAACTATCACACTAAGATCATGTGTTCTTATGAGAATGGGCTTTCAAACAACACAATAGGATCAACATGGTTATGTACATTTCATGCATAATAATGTGTAAAGGTGCATATGAGAACTATACTTTCAATTACCACCATTGATACATCATGATCATGTTTATGCATGGAGTGTGTGTGTGTAATTGTCCTCGAAATGACACAATCAACAACATTATAATCATCCTAGACCATTCATACAATATCAAGTGTAGGGGTAAGGGAAGAATTGCCTTCTCAACAATACCACAATATACTCAATAGTCATAGGACTTTCAACTTCTAGGTAAATCATGAGTTCACACACAATATTGCCAACATACACAAACCTTCACCATATGCCCTTCTAGGGCTATAGACCAACTAATCCCAAGCATACAGCAACAGCAAAATAGATAAATAAATATCATGATCCAACAACTCATCAATACATTAATCGCATCATTATTGGCACTATATACTTCAAGTATTCATCAGCATGCACATAATATCATGATCAAATCAATTCATGTTTAGAAGCATTACCCTAAACATATTCAAGTCTAGGTGATTTAATCTAAGGAATTACATTGAGAAATTCATCATTCTTGGAGGATCACATTTAAACCCTCAATTTGCCTCTTTCATGACATAACCCTACAATCTTAGGTTAATCAAGAATACATGTAGAATTATACTAACATCAAGTAACTACATCATACCTAAACACCTCCACTTTTCAAGTGGATCAACATCTCTAACACAAGTCTACAACAACAATTCACCATAATTAGGCATTGATGATGATACAGGCCAACAGTCTAAATCAATCTAGGCATAACTCCATCAACATTCATTCATAATCAACAAATCCACTTCATAAAGCACAATTTCGGAATTGAGAAAAATCATAGGTTCATAGAGTATTTTCATCTTAAATCATCAATTAAACATCAATATAATAATAGTTTATCATTTCAAAACTTTGATGCAAGAACCCATGAGGTTGAGTAAAACTTAGGGTTTTGTGTAACTTGAAAACTTTGAAACTTCTTTGAAATTGATACTAGGGTGAAAGCTAACCCTACATGAAGGATCCCTATACCTTATGCTCACGAAAATCTACCCAAAAGACTTCCTCTTCAAGCCCTAAGTCTTCTTCTCCTCTTGGTCATCAATAGAGTTCTTAGAGAGAAGAAATTACGAAGATAGGGTTTTGATTTGGGGAAAAGTGAATAATGAAACCTCAAAATACCATTTGAATGTTTGAATATTCTTAAAATACCTTAAAACACTTAAAATAACCGTTCATACACTACTTGGCACTTGGTGTGAATTTACTAATTCACCCCCACATTGGTCGTATCCCTTGACAGCAAACCAGGTCTCATTCACGAGACCCCTATCCACAGACCGTGGATAGGTTGACGGACCATACTGGTCTTCCGTCAATGGTGGTTGTGTCTTGGTTAGAAGCCCATTGACCTACGGAGGCCATCCACGGGGCGTGGATGGACCTACGGGACGTGGACCCCTTTCGTAGGTCACCCTTTTTTAGCCAACTTTATGGTTTCCTTAGGGTCTGGGAGTGTAGACTTAGGGTCCTCCTCAAGGACCCTTAGGGTAGTCCTTGGGGAGTCGTACCTTTACGTCTAAACCCTAAACACCTCAACCATGACTCGGGACAACATACAACACCATCAAATATCATGACAAACACAAACGCATACACGTTAGGCTCTAGTTTCGCATTTTTAGGGTCGTTAGATAGACCCTTACATGTAATCTTGTGATGACTTTCTTTACACAACAAGTTTCACGACACTCAAGTGGTTACAACTTACAGACTAGTCCAAATTCTTTAATTAGTTCGTTCTATAGAAGATCATTACTGATAATCTATGCATTATACGACCCCTGAGGGTAGATACCAATTGGAACCTTCTCAATTCCAAATAACTTGCTTGTGTCCCATCAGCCGAGACTACGTTATATAGTTCAATTCATTGAGATACCAATTGGAATCGGGAGATACCAATTGGACTCAACTCATACCACAAGCG
The DNA here is from genome assembly GCA_037074985.1 of Solanum bulbocastanum. Classification (NCBI taxonomy): domain Eukaryota; kingdom Viridiplantae; phylum Streptophyta; class Magnoliopsida; order Solanales; family Solanaceae; genus Solanum; species Solanum bulbocastanum. The sequence continues at coordinate 22,599,697 of CM073605.1, forward strand.
ATAGTAATAGCTAGTGAGCCCCATAAAACTGCTAATTTCAATCATAGGACTTGGTCGAACCCAATTCTTAACTGCCTAAATCTTTAACTGACAGTAACCAGACCTTAAATCAAACATAGAGAAAACCAATGCACCTTGCAATTGGTCAAAAAGGTCATCTATCCGAGGCAATGGATAATTGTTTGGAATGGTGACCCTATTCCACTGTCGGTAGTCCATACACATCCTCTCTTGCTAGTGATGGTGTTACCGCTGTTGTTGCTCTAGCTCGGACTATAAAGTGAAAGAGGAAAGATACCAATTTGTATTACTCATATACCAATTGGATTCAAGTCATAACATAAAGGAGTATAAAGAAGTGAGTTTTTGCTAAAGTCCAATAGCCTCTCGAATAATAGTACGAATGCCATCGTACCTTCCACAAGACTCTACTAGACTCTTTTTGGTACATTGAGAATAATGAACATAGGGCTCTGATGCCCGTTTTGTCACAACCCAAACCATCGTGATTGACACCCACACTAATCCTTCGGTGGGAGAACCATTACTACAACCCAAACTAATAAATTTTATAAAATCTAAGGTATTTAAAGATACAGAAGCATGTTTAAATGTCTAAAAAAATGGAGTCCCCATAAACTCCAGGGTTTTAACAAACAACAAACCAAACTAATACGGAAGAACAACCCTAGAACCTGAAAGTAATTGTACCAAAACTCTACTAATGACAAGCCTAAGAACAAGTGGTACAACCCCTAAACTAAACAACACCTTAAACAAATAGTCTGAGTCCAAAAAGAATGGACTTAAGCAAGAGAGATCTATGACAGCCTGAAAGAACTGACTCACCCTTGAATCCGGTCACGATCAATAAGCACTTAGCTGAGGTCTATCAATAGCCGCCTGAAGATGCCCTATACTCAACAAAGAACAATAAAGTGCAGTATCAGTACACAACCACAGTGTACTGGTAGGATCACGTGGCTATCCCAATAAGTGAAACACAAACAAGTAACCACAACATTATAAAATAAGCATATACTGAACATATACAATATTAGTCATATTTTCTGGATCAATGTAGCATCCCACATTCTCAATAATACACATTGGTTATAAATTTTGAGCATGACACAGTTTTCCAATATCAATCATCATTAGAAATGAATGTAATCATCACAAGTAGATACACACCACAATTCAATGGTCCTCTCATGGAACTAATACCCAAATTGTTAGCATACCAAAACGTGGTACCCGATCTAATGTTTAGGCCGAAACGTGGCAACCGATCCCATGTTTATGCCAGAACGTGGCAACCGATTCTATGTTAATACCAAAATGTGGCAACTGATCCCATGTTTATGCCAAAACGTGGCAACCAATTCCATGTTAATATTGAAACATGGCAACCGATCCATTCAACAAACCACAATCACAATCACAATGTATATTCTAACAATCATATAACAAGAGGTGATTCATGGCATACAATTATTCAATTATCCTCATTTACAATTAGGGTGATCAATAATGCAACATTCACATACATATATCCATTATAATGAGCAATTACAAATATATATCAGACCAACATGAAATCATAACCATCACCTACCTCGAAACAAGCTTGAAACCCTAAGAAACTTGATCCTCCCATTTCCGGACTCATTCCTCTTGTTCTTGGTCTACAAATAATCATAATAACACTAGAATCAATAAACAATCACTAATTACCCAAATTGCTAACAATTCTATGAACCCTAGATTATATCCATGATCCCAAGTACCCAAAGTAGGGTTGTTTCTAGCATAGATTCAAGATCAAAACCCTCCCCATCGATAATTACCCTTTAGAGTACGTTCTACGGATCGAAAAATGGATTCGGGGAGTTAAAATCTTACCTTTTTCCATAAGAATGGTGGTAAACTGTCAAGAATCGCCCAGGGTTCATTTCTTAGCTCTAAAAATTGAAAAGTACAGAATACAAACATTTTGGGGTTTATTTACGACCTTAAGTTGTGTCGGACCTGCCACAATGGTCTGCACCACACTATAGTGGCCCCGCCCTAGTGGCAAAAATCCTGCTCTAGCAGCTTGCATGGAACCAATGAGCTATTTTAATAATTCCAAGACCCCAATTTCACAACACACCTTTAACCAATGATGCTTAGAAAACACCGTCCACGCTATGATCGATTTCGCGAGTTCTATTCACCTGAATACAATTTATAAAGTCGTACATATTTCTTAACGACTTATCCAACCACTCATGTAATCAACATCATAAATAAGTCACTCGATTTCTACCAGATTTCCCTACACCTGAATGACTCTGATTTCTTTCAAATCTGGACTAGGTTGGGAAATCAAAAATTACTATTCAAAAGTTTTCTGGCAATAATTATTTCCCCATTGACTTTTTTATAACGACGGGAACAGGTCGTTACACAACTACTTCATAACCTCTTTCCCGATTATGATGATTTTCCACACGAGAAGTCGTGGCCAAATTGACTAATGACGCGGATCAAATATGTTCAAGTGTTATTGTAGTACAAATGTTTCAATGAAATTTTCTGTCAAATTGAAGTTGTTGATGTATTAAGCCTTTAATTGAAAGGTCTTTCATTATAGGGGGATCATCTATTTTTTTACTCAAAATTGTCCAAACTGCTTCATAACCTTTATCCCATTTTTTTTTATTTTCCACATGAGAAGTCGCGGTCAAATCGACTAATAACGTGGATCAAATGTGTTCAAGTGTTGTTGTAGTTCAAATGTTTCAACGAAATTTTCTGTCAAACTGAAGTTGTTGATGTATTCAACATTTAGTTGGAGGATCTTTCATTATAGGAGGGATCAACAAATTTCTTACTCAGAATCATCCCAACTGCTTCATAACCTTTATTCCAATTTTGATGATTTTTCACATGAGAAGTCGCGGTCAAATCGACTAATAACGTGGATCAAATGTGTTCAAGTGTTGTTGTAGTTCAAATGTTTCAACGAAATTTTCTGTCAAACTGAAGTTGTTGATGTATTCAACATTTAGTTGGAGGATCTTTCATTATAGGAGGGATCAACAAATTTCTTACTCAGAATCATCCCAACTGCTTCATAACCTTTATTCCAATTTTGATGATTTTTCACATGAGAAGTCGTGGTCAAATCGACTGATAACATGGATCAAATGTGTTCAAGTGTTGTTGTATTTCAAATGTTTCAATGAAATTTTCTGTCAAATTGAAGTTGATGATGTATTAAGCCTTCAATCGGAGTGTCTTTCATTAAATGATGACAGAATAAGGAATTTAACTACCTTGATTCCCTTATAAGTAGGTGCATTAATTATTTATTTTTCTTTTATAAAATTGATCAACATTATTAATCGAATCTAATTGAACTAAATTACATTTTATATTTTTAATTTATAAATATGTAAGTTTTAATATAAGTCTATTATCACGTCAACTATTTATCCTAAGGTTAATTTTTCATAAAAATGTCGCATTTAAATTGAACATCCTTAGAACTTTGAGCCTTGAGAAATAATAACAGGTATTAAGATTTTTCTAAGCTTGTCAACTTGGTCGGATAACCGGATTTTGATATGATAAGAATGACCCACTAAGGGCCTTACATTGATAAGATTGGACCGACTCTCTGACCTCACTTTCTTGGGCTGGGCCATCAAGCCTAGAAGCTTGGTAGACCGACCTAGTAGCATAATGATATCCCACTGGCATGACCCCATTAAAAAAATTAAAATCTTGTTGGATCCAACATACTATTCAAAACAATGGAGCCCAATTCACTCCCAAATAAAAAAAAATATTTTTAAGCACCTATTTCCGTTGAATGGTCCTGCCATATTGTGATCCAATTGTTGCGAAGGAACATTCAGTCTTATGCTAGTAATGGCCTGAGTAAATTCATCCCTTGTTATAAGACATGGGACTTGATATTCTTTCGCAGCTTGTCGGACTTTTCCCAGTGGGGGTGGTTGCCCATTTTTTGTAAACTTTAAATACTTCACACATGTCATAATTTTTTATAACAATCTCCTTATTTCTTATAGAGTGTTGGCATTCTCTTATTATTTTGCAATTTTCAACATCAAGTAGAAGTTTTCAACATTCGAGTGTTCAATGCATTAATTTATGGTTGCCTAATTACTTCTTTGTCTTCGATAACTTTGTATATTCGTCCATATCTTATTTTTATTTAATATATTAATTTTTAAACTAAATTATATTATTTTGTGTATTCACTTTTTGTTAATTCAATTTTCATAATGGATAGAATAAGAAAAGTAGGTAAAAGTGTTAAAAATTTATGTTGCAAAAATAAATAGTAGTAGTAGTAAGAAAAAAATGGATTCTGATAGAGGTAAAACAAATACTAGAATACATCTCGCATCCCTGAAACACTACCTAGTGAAATAGGAGGCATTGGTGTGGGTGCTCATGATATGAACTAGTTTGAGGCCCAAAGAATTTCTGGTATCAAAGAAGGAAAAACTATCTAAATACACTACTTATTTTACTATATTCTCAAAAAGTCCATACCATTTGAAAACAATATAAAAATCCCTACTTTACGCGATGTATCATTCGGATACACCACTTTACATGATGTATCGGTCGGATACATCACTTCATATGATGTATCGAGACGTTGGATGATGTATCCGAAATTGAGACGTGGTTTGTCAGGATGTTGAAGAATGTATCCAAAATCAGAATGCAATGTATTGGGATATTTTGAGATATATCCGGATTCCACCAAATTTAAGGAATTTTTGTAATTTTGAAAAAGTAGGAATAAGATGTAAGTATCTCTATGTCATTTGCGAAAAATCACCTAAAAGAGAGAATAATGTAAAGGTAGACGTAGATAATAATAATGATGTTGATACATTCACTAGTCCCGTTATTGCTCACGCTCACTCTCAAACTCATAGTCTTCCTCTACTGCCTATAAAATTATACCTTTTTTTAGTATTGTGTGGAACTATTTTATGCAAATAGAAGAAACAACTATGGTTTAATGTTATACTTGTCAGGATAAATATGAGCATAAGACCGGAGATAATCTTGGGGGGATGAGTCAATTGATTAAAAATTTGAATTATAACCAAAAGGGTTATAAAGAACTATTAAAACAAGTTAGAGATGTTATTGAAGTAGTGACCCAAACTATATTCACCCCATGTGTCATGACCCAGGGGTACCACCTAGATGTAACAAGGCGTACAAGACCCCGAGAGGGCTCATACAAGCCACTTAGCATATCATAACATAAAGCAATAGAAAATGGTGCAAAAATTTAAAACATTTTCAATATAATCAAAGTCTCTATAAAACGAGTTGTAGTCTAATAGACATTGTCTCAAATCATCTAAAACATGAATATCTTTGGGACACAGCTCATACAATAGTCCAAAGCATCGGATGAAAGACATAAAGGAAGTGGTGGTCAAATCCTTGAATGCTATGAGGACTCACCAATCTTCGATCCTTGCTCTACTATGATCCTAGCTACAGGGATGAAAGTCAATATCATCGGACCTTACTTTTGGTTAAGAAATGTAGGTAAGAGTGTGTGTTAGTACAAACATGTACTAAATATGATAGTTGACATAAACATCAACAACATAAACATAATAGTTACAAAATCTAAGTCATAAGCATAATCAATGCATATAAATCATCATAGCATAGGAGTAACACTTTTCAAAATAACCTGAATTTATCAAAAGTTAAGACTTATGTCATTTGCCCCTAGTTATGCATATCATGGAAGGCAACTCAAGCAACAATCCAACCTAATCAAGCCACATAACATAAAATCCTCAACTTAAAAGATACTGACGATACATCCTTGAAGTAACCTCAAAGCACACTTAGCCAAGACATGGGTAATCCTCCACTAGTCTTACTCATCATAGTAGGCAACCTTAGACCATGATCAGTGCTTATCACATAATCTCACATGTTTAGTTTACCTTGTATAGATATGGGAAATCGCCACTTGCCTTTTAATAAAGGATCATGGTCACCTATTGCCTTACATATAGGCTAATTGGTAGTCGCCTCTTACATATATGGCCATGGATATTGGCCTCCATGTCCATTTTATGGGATTATAGGTATTGTCCTCCATGCCCAATATCATATGACACATGTATTCACCTCCACATTATTCCAAATACGATATGGGCATTCACCTCCACATGCCTCTAACATATATGGTCATGGATATTTGCCTCCATGTCCATTTTATGGGATCATAGGTATTCTCCTCCATTCTTAACTTAACATCATATGACACATGTATTCACCTTCACGTTATTCCAAATACGATATGGGCATTCACCTCCACATCTTTCATTAAGGGATCATGGAATTTGCTTCCATGTCCTAGTTATAAAGGCAAATGGGTAGTCGCCTCTTGCCTTGCTTCTTTGAAATCATGGAATAAGGGTAGTCACCTCACATTCATCAGCATATGACATGTGTAGTCACCTCATGGTTTCTAGCTTAGGAATATGGGATATCACCTCATATCCTTCTCATGTATAGGTCAAGGGTAGTCGCCTCTAGCCTCATCAATTACTTAGTCTTTTAGTCTAGATTCACTTTAGGTGAGCAATCCTTTGAAACTAGAATCATTCAATGTGAGAAAAACTTTCACATTCATTGATTCATACTTAAGCAATTCATGTGAGAACTATCCCTTCCACATCAATTACATCAATAATCAACAATTCAAAACTTAAGCTTTACTCTCAAAGCACTATATCTCATAATCATCCTATATGTTTCACTCTCAAGCAATTCAATATCATAATCATCTCATAAGCCTCAATCTCAAAGCAATTCTAACTATAAATCATCATAGAGGCTTCAATTCTAATGTATCGCATCAATCCTAAAAGAATACCTCTAAACACACAATTCTCATTTCATGACATCAAACCCAAGTATATCAATTCTCTCTTAGAAACATGCGTTAAGCATGGGTACTTGTAAATTTAGCCTAAAAGCATGTATTCATATCAATTCAATCATAAAAAATCATAATCCACTCAATTGGATCAACATTTATCAAGACCTACAACATTAGAAGAAAACCCTGACACAAATTGGAGAATTTTTAATTTCAATTGGGGAATCTTGGGGACTCCATGGATGCAAAGCCATCATACCTTAATCACAAAGTCCACAAAAGCTTGAGGATTGTAGACTTGACTTGACCCAGCATCAATTATTCCTATTTCTTCAACCTTTAGAGAGATAATATTTGAGAGAAGAGTTTTTGGAATTTTGAGAGAATGACTTGAATGAGTGAATTTAGGGGTTAAATATACTTATATAGGTGTTCTAGACTTAGGCCAAATGAAACCACTTTGATTTAATTAAAATCGGAAAAGATCCATGTGCCCCTAAAATAAATGCTAGCTACAGGCCCACGAGACCCCACTGACGGACCGTGGTCAGGACGACTGACCATCCTACATGGTCATCGATGGTGGTCAGAGAGTTGGGAAATTGGGTCTTAGACCTATGACCCCAACCACAGACCATGGTCTGACTGACGGTCTGTTTGTCAAGCCGTGGTTCCAGCCCATGGGCCGTGGTAGGCCCCTTGTGGATGGCTACCTTCACTTCTGAAAAATGGCAGCTCTTCACTAACTTGAATCCGGGGTGTTAAACCACGTCCGGTAAAATAATTGGACCTATAATAAAATGAAGGAATATAAAGATTTAGCAAACATAGCAACTTTCAGTTGTTTGCCTTTTACATATGCTTCTTCTTATGCTTATGTTCATTATATACAATCAACTTCTAATTCTTTATCTAAAGGTATTATAAACACATAATTTTTTTACTGAACTTAAGATTTCACACCATTTTTAGTGCTCGAATATTTTTTAAAAATTTAAATTAAATGTTTTTATTTTTATCTTATTTTATTAAGTTTATTTTAAAAGATTTGAAAAGTACTAAAAATAGAGTCACACTTTAAGGTACATTTTGTCTTCAATTTATTCAAATGAAAACTTACAAAAATATACGTAATTCTTTTAATTCAAGTTTTAATGTATAAGTTATTGTTTTAATATTTTCTTAATTACATTTTTAGTTCTAATTATTTAAACTTTTTTATATTTGCATTTTATTCAAAATAATTAGTTATTATTATTATTATATTTTATTTATTAACAACAAAAAATTTAAAAGAAAATTACCAAACTACCAACACTACCCCCACTACACCTACACTACCCCACTACCCCACCATTTAACCCGCACTTCGCTTCCTATTATCTACACACAAAACTCCCTCACACCTCTATCCTAAAAGAACACACACACCTTCACTACATATATACTTAAAACACACCTTGACAAAGGACACATAAACCATCAAAACCAATAAACACACTTAGAAAAAAATCCACTAATCCGCTCCATCAGTTTAATCATACAACAACACCCTAGCTTATACAACATACCAACATACACACAAACACACAATATTGTACTATACTTATAACTAACACAACACATAGCAAACATAGCCTCAACAAAAAAACAAAAATAGATACTATCGTGGGTGTTCTAATTGAGTTTCATTTTGGGGTACTTATCTTCTTCATTTGAGGATAAACGTTACCTTATCTCTTTAATTTAATTATGAAATTTGATGTAATTGTGTGATTAGTTTTTTTGGGCCATGGGTCCCAGGCTAGTGCTTCCTGCCATAGTGGTCATTTTTCTAAGGGAAAATCATCTCCGGGTTATTTTGACTGTGGTGAGCTAGATCATTGGGCCAGCTATTTCTCTCCATGTAAGAGGATTGCTATAGTCCCCCAAAAAGCTCTACTAGCTCTACTTTATCCACCAGCAACACCTCCAGCAAGGGGTCGAGGTCAAGGTCAGGACCGTCATGATGGACAGTAGGGTATTAGAGGTGGTCCTTGGGGAGGTAGAACATCTAGTAGGACTGATGACCATGGTAGAGGTGGACAAGATCATTTCTATGCTCCTCTAGCAAGGGCGAAGGTCGAGGCATCAAATCATATAATCATAGGTATGATTCTTCTATGCCATTAGCCCGACACAATTTTATTTGATCCTAGCTCTACCCATTCTTATGTATCTGTATACTATACTTCTCGTATGGGTATGAGTTCTGAGCCTATAGTACTACCCTTAAATATGTCGACCCCCGTGGGTGAGTCTTTAGTAGTAGACCGGGTGTTTCAATCTTTCTTAGTTACTATCTAGGGTGCGACACCCGGTTGACCTTATATTGTTAGATATACTTGACTTTGATGTGATTCTGGACATAGACTGGTTATCCTCCTATCGTGCGGTTTAGATTGCTTCTCTAAGACAATTACCTTAGTCGTGTATGGTATTACCCCGATTGTTTGGCAGGGCTACATTAGTAGCACACCAATTGGAGATTTCTCTTTTATTTAGGCTTGAAGGATAGTTGCTAGTAGGTGCTTGTCTTACTTATCTTATGTGTGGGATTTAAGTAGGGACATCCCTATAGTCAAGCCAGTTCCAGTCGTTCACGATTTTGTAGATGTGTTTCCTACAAACCAACCTAGCTACCCTTATAGCGTGATACTGACTTTCTTATTGAGTTTGAGTTGGGTACTCAGTGCATTTTTATTCCACCATATCAAATGGATCCTGTAGACTTCAAGAAGCTTAGTATTCAAATTTAGGATCTCTTAGGTAAGGGATTCATCATGCCTAGTGTATCACCTTGGGTGCTCCTATTCTATTTGTGAAGAAGAAAGATTGTACAATGTGCATGTGTATTGATTATAGGTCATTGAATAAGGTGACAGTGAAGAACTCTTACCCTATATCTAGGATTGATGATCTATTCAACCAGAATCAGGGTTCGATAATGTTTTCAAAGATTGATTTGAGTTTTAGTTACCATCAGTTCAGGATTAGGGCAGCAGACATCCCTAAGATCTATTTAGGACTCAATATGGCCACTATGAGTTCCTAGTGATATCTTTTGGGTGGAATAATGCCCATGCTGCCTTCATGGACTTGAAGATGTAGGTGTTTCAGCCATATCTTGATTTTCTCATCATTGTGTTCATAGATTACATTCTGGTATATTCGTGGAGTAAGAGTAATCATGAACAACATCTGAGGATTGTGCTCAAGACTTTGAGAGATTAGTGGCTTATGCCAATTTCTCAAAGACTGAGTGTTTCCTTGAGTCTGTAGAATACTTGGGGCACGTGGTAATAAAGGATGGCGCCATGGTAGATTCGGCAATGATTGAGGCTATTCATGAGAGGGCTAGACCTACTTCGGATACTGAGGTTTAAAGCTTCGTCGTATTGGCAAGCTAATATAGACGCTTTATGTAGGGCTTCTCCACCATTGTAGCACCTCTGTTCGATTGGCTAAACTTGATGTTCCTTTTCAGTTGTTTGAGGAGTCTAAGTTAAGCTTTTGAATGAATAAGGAGTTGATGACTACCGCTCCTATATTGACTATTCTAGTTGAAGGTTAGGGCTTACGGTCTATTATGAAGTATCCGTTATTGGTTTGGGTTATGTACTGATGCAATGAGGTCGAGTTATTGCTTATGCATTGAGAAACTTAGGCTACATGAGCGAAATTACCCCACTTATGACTTGGAGTTGGCGGTGGTAGTCTTTGCGCTTAAGATCTAGAGGCACTACCCGTATGAAGATTGTTGTAAGATCTACACTGATCAAAGGAGTCTTTAGTACATCATGCGCTAGAGGGACCTTAATTTCAGACAATGTTGCAAGATCAAGCTTCTGAAGGACTATGACCTCTCTATTCTCTACCATCTAGGTAAGGTAAATGTGGTTGCAGATGCCTTGAGTTGGAAGGAAGTGAGTATGGGTAGCCTAGCTTTCTTATCAATTATGGAACGACCTCTAGCATTGGAAATTCAATCTTTAGATAATCAGATTGTTCAGTTGGATGTTTCAGATTTAAGGTGTGTTTTAGCCTATGCGGGACTTTAGTACTCTCTACTTGATCAAATCTGTAGCTACCCGTTTGAGGATGAGGCCTTGCTAGCACTTCAATATGGAGTGTTAGCAGGTGATATTAGTCAGGTTACCTTGGGTTCAGACTGGCTTTAAGGTTCAAAGGTCGTATCTATGTTCCAAGAGTTGGGGGTTTGATCCAACTGATACTTTGTAAGGCACATGATTCTAGTATTACATCTATCCGAGTACTGTGAAAATGTATTGTGACTTGAGGCAGCATTACATGTAGGGTGGCATAAGAAATGATATTGCGGAGAATGCATCACATTGCCTTAGCTGCCATCAAGTGAAGGCCGAGCATTTGATTCCTACTGGTGAGTTTCAGAGATTACTATTTCTAGAGTGGAAGTGGGATTGCATCATTATGGATTTTGTGGAAGGTTTTCCTCAGACTTCTATATGTGTTGATAACATTTGGGTCATTGTTGTTCCATTGACCAAGTCAACACACTTTCTTCATGTTCAGTCTTCATTCAATGCTAGGAGGCTAGCCCTTATCTATATTCACAAGTTGGTTCATCTTCATGGTGTGCCAGTCTTTATAATATCAGATTGGGGTTCTCAATTGACTTCTAGCTTTTAGAGGACTTCTTAAGGATTAGTTGGGCACTAGTGTTAATGTTACTACAACTTTCCACCTGTAGACTGATGGTCAATCAAAGTGTACTATTCAGGTCCTCAAGGACATGTTGCGGGCTTGTGTTTTAGAGTTTGGAGATTAGTGGGACTAGTTCATGCCATTGGCGGAGTTTGCATAAAAACACAACTTCCATTGTAACATCCAGATGGCCCCATTCGAGGACTCATATGGAAAAAGTTGTTGCTCTCTAGTTGGTTGGTTTGAGTATACAAAGCATAGACCTCATGGTATCGACTTGATTCAGAAGGCTTTATAGTAGGTGAGGTTGATTCATGATAGATTTTAGACAACCTAAGTTAGGCACATGCATTATGCTGATCGTAGGCGGCGGCCTTTAAGATACTCTATTGGTGATAAGGTGTTTCTCTATGTCCTTATGAAGAGTGTGATGAGGTTTTGGAGATTGGGCAAGCTTAGCCCTAGGTAAATTGGGCCTTTTATGATCCTTCGGGTAGTAAGGGAGGTTACTTATGAGTTATCTTTGGCCCAGATGTTCTCAGGTATACACCTTGTTTTTCATGTTTCGATGCTACGCCGGTATATTCTTCATGAGTCTCATGTGTTTCAGCATGATGAAGTAGAGTTGGATTAATGTTTGAACTTAGTAGAGGATTTGATTGCCATTCTTTCTAGAGATGTTCGGCAGTTGCGTTCGAGAGTCATTACTATGGTTAAGTCCCATTGGAGGTAGTGTCTAGTTGAGGAGGCTACTTTGGAGACTGAGCATGATATGCAAAAGCAATTTCCTCAGTTGTTTGAGCCTTCAAGTATTTTATGACTCTTACTTTCATAGAGGAAAGTCCTTTTTAGTAGTGGATATTGTAATGACATTTAGGTCATGTTTGTGTTATGCCTCATGTTCATCATTTAGAGCTTTCCTGTAGCAACCCAAGTAATTTGTGACTTGTTGAGACTAAGGGTTTGGTCACCCTGTCACTCGTTTAACAAGTTTTAGCATTTTTAAGCTTCTGAACCTAAACAACTAGTTTTGACCAATAGTTTGAGAAGATGACCCTATAATTCAATTCTAACAATTCCATCAGCTTTGGAAGAGTCATTTTAGGCTTGTAGAATTGTTGGCATGACTCTCAAGGCTTTTAGTGCGAGTTTGTACAATTAGGCATTTTAATTTTCAAGTTACAACCTGTGTTTGACTTTAGTTAACATTCTGAGTAAACGATTGAGATAAGAATTCCATCAACACGATTAGCTCAAGAATATTGAATTTGGTCGAGAACGACCCTTCGTTTGGGTCCCGAGGATACTGGGATAATTCTAACCTAATTCCAAGACCATTTGTGGATTTTTACTTAAAATGGAGTTTGGGCGTGGGACCAATTTTTTGTTAAGACGACCTCATATATGAATTTTGACTGCTCTGTTTATTTTGAAATGTCAAATTTGGTAGGGTTTCATATCTCATTTATGTGTACGGGGTTCCAAATGAATTTAGAACATCATGTTGGAGCTTTGGGCTTGCAAAAAAAACTAGATGGCGTGTATCAGCCGGTACAGGCACATTTTTTCCTTCCCAATAATAGGCCACCTTTGTTTTGGTCATGGAGAAGCAAATTTCTGGCCTCCGCATTCACGTGAGCTTGCTGCGTTCGCAAAGATCGGGCCTGTGAACCCTTACAGTAGCGAGACCTTCTCCATGTTCGCAAAGAAAAATCCTCCGAGCCCTACATTCATATGCCCTCTGGGCCGCTTTCGTGAAGATCATTTTAGGCCTATCTTTAGATATATAGATAGAGCTATTTCAGCATTGGAGTTCCAACTTCAAAGTTGAATCTTTCTCGTTTCTACCCCCATTTTTGTTTATTTGAAGTCCCACACATCCGTAATCGTGGGGGATACATAGTGGAGTGATCAAACTGTGTTGGTGAGCCCCTATTTTAGGTGAATTCTTGTTTAGAGTTGTTTTCCCACCTTTTGTGAAGGTTTAGTTTGTGACTTCTTTGCATGTTGTGGTTGTTTTTGTTTTAGGCCTCGAATTGTGTTCCATTTTGGAACACAAGATCAATTGCATAGTTTAGGACCTTTTGACATAGTAGATTCTGTATATTCTGGCGCGATCCCTCAATTACCGTTTGCTTTTGAAATTGGTTAGTTTCTATTTTATGTGTTTTTAGTATCTTAATGACCGTACTTACGTTGTAATCCTATTCATGATAGCATGGCAACGTTCAGAGGCCGGTCAGTAGAGAAAAGCTTTGGTCACGCTATTTGGAGCGCGCGCTATCAGCCTATAGGTAGGTTACAACTTCATTTTTGTTTATATTGAGCATTAATGTGTAAATTCACGATTATTAGTGTGAATTAGGGATTAGTACATAGTTATTCCTACTTTTCTTCATAGAAACCATGTTTTAGGATTTGTTGATACAATTTCGAGGGTCGTACCATGCTAGTTGGGGGTTGTATGTGTGCTGCATCATACGATGTGATTTACTTGTATTATTATCTATTTTCTAAAGTAGGCTTGGCCTTAGTATATGATAGAATAGTTATACCTTAGACACGCGAGCTTTGTAGCTTTATTATGTTTCCGACGTATCTCGGACAGACTAGGTTCTTGTAGACTAGAATAGCTGACTTGGGTCTGATAGTATGAGCCTTAGCTTAGGCGCTTGCATGGCTTGGTAACCTTTTCTATCTTCTCTCTATTTATGTGACTCCGATGCCATATAGGAGGTTGTGTTCTTTCTCGTAGGCTTAGAGACTTTTGTGATATCTTTTTTCCTATGAGACGACATGTTGTTGTTACGATCCAAAGTATACCCTAGGCGAAACATGACACATACAACCCCAGGAGGCCTTACACAAGCCACTTAGCAAACATCATAGAAGATAATAGAAATAAATATTTGAAAGAAACAATCTTATATCATAAAAAGGAGTTTGACAAAAGCGGAAGTCCAACATAAGTCTCAATAAGCCATCTATTACATCAAAAGAAGTTATTAGGATGTAACCATACATCATATACAAGTTGGAAAACTGAAATTACATAAAGATGCAAAATTGTCTCGGTTCTCGAAACATGAGGACTCACGAATACTTGAGTGCCACAAGATCAAGTAGCCACGAGTGTTAGAGGTAGGAGCGTATGACCCTACATTAGTGAAACAATATAGGAACAAGTATGCATTAGTATATGGATGTGTGATAACTATGGATAATAGTTAGGCAATCATGCTAAAAAAAAGACTTAATAGTACATGTAATTAACAAGTTGAATCATAAGATAAAAGTGTTAGAAAACATAACTTATAATCATGGCCACTGCAAGCTAAACATCTTTAAATCATTTGTGAGATACTTTAGAAGTAACCTTAGTTCATTAATGTGGGAAGTTGACCATGTAACCGACATAGATCATGTGAGCTATAACATGGAATCCAGTGTCTTCCCCACACCGAAAAATGGTTTCCTCACTTACCAAGGTAAAAACCATGAGTCTGAGCTAAAGTGGATCCGCTAGATAATGTCTATCTAAGACAATCATCCTATTATGCCATATAGTTATAGGATAAAGAGATTGCTACTAAGACCCGACCTCTACTAACGTGACAGACTCAATCCAATATTCTCTCGGTGCTAGGCAAAATTCCCACAGAATAGTCATTTATCTTATGAATTTCATCATCCAAGGGAAGGCACAGTTAAGCGACAATTCCAAGATAAAGTTCCTTTAGAATAGCTCCTTAATCTTGATTTAACATAGGTGAGAAAACCTTTCAACCTTATGAATCCCTTTGTAAGAAATCCCTTCACAATAATATTCTTAGTAGTATGTGAGAAAACCATTCACAATAACAAAATTGATACTTTACTCTTCAAGCAACCTTAAATCATTTATATCAATTCCATAAAATGACATGCATATTTTCATAAATTCATCTTCCATTGTTCATAAGATTCATCATATGATCATAGTCTAAAAATCATGGATCATGCATGGGTTCTTGTGAATTCAACTTAAAACCATATAATTACTTCATTCATGCATAAAAAGATAGGAAACAACCAATTGAATCATATTTGAAAAGAAACCATAAAAATTGAATAAAACTATAACTTTGATTTGGGAATCTAACTTATAGAATTGGAGATTTTAGGAACCCTATGGACGAAAGGATTCCATAGGTGAATACTTACATACCTTAGTAATCAATGCCCATAATCCATGGTGATTTATAGATCTTCAAGACACACCCTAGCTTTCTCCTTCCTTAGCTCTTGAGAGGATTTAGGGGAGATCTTGGAGGGAATTTAGGAATTGAGGAGAATGGTTTAGAATGGGTAGTTTTTAGGCTTGAAGTACTTATATAAGGCTTACTATTAGGACCAAAATTACCTATTTTAGGCATTAATCACTTAGGGAAAAGACTTAAAAGCCCCATAAAAATAACTATCGGACCCTTCTATGGTTCTGACCTACGAACTGTACTGGTCAATCGTAGAAAAAACAAAAAACTTTTTATTTTGGACTCGTTTTGATGGAACATGTCTACATCTCATAGGTATTCCTATAGTACGAAGAAATCAACTGTAGAAACCAACTTAACCCTCAAAATTTCACTAAGTCTGGGACTTACCTACGAGACCTACCTACGACTTGTATAAGGATTGATGGGCCATCCTGGTGAATTGTAAAAAGGGGTACTGGGACTTGATTTAAAAAAATTATTTTCCCTCTTTCTATGGTTGCCTTCTACAGCCCATACAAGCCCATACAATTTGTATATGGGGCCCGTAGACACAACCTGCAACCCAAAAACTTCTTTTCTTTCTCAAATTCCGATGTTTTACAGTTGTGGTCCACTTTTTGGAGGTCTATTTCATCTTATGAGACAACTCTATAATCATGAATTCCATGTTATGGGAGGGTTTCCATTGTATATAGTTTTGGTTTGCTCATGTTTCTGTCTTTCTGTGTTGTTAGTGTTATTTATTAGTTCTACCCTTGTACCCATTACTTGTTGTTTTGGGTTATAGGCTTACTTTCCTAATGGTGGGTTATGATAGGTGTCATCATGAATTGAGGGATTGGGTCGTGAAAAAATAATTAGTTGTTATTATTACTATATTTTATTTATTGAAAACAAAAATTTTGAAAGAAAATAACCTAAACTACCTGCAGTACCCCCACTACACCTACATTATCCTACTACCTCACCTTTTAGCCCCCACTTTCCTTCACATTTTCCATAACACAACACTCCTTCACAGCTCTATCCTACAACAACACACACACCTACAGTATATATATACTTAAAATACACCCTGACAAATGATGCACAAACCTAAAAAGACCAATATGCACAACTAGAAAAAAACC
This sequence comes from Solanum bulbocastanum, assembly GCA_037074985.1. Taxonomy (NCBI): domain Eukaryota; kingdom Viridiplantae; phylum Streptophyta; class Magnoliopsida; order Solanales; family Solanaceae; genus Solanum; species Solanum bulbocastanum. The sequence continues at coordinate 22,616,763 of CM073605.1, forward strand.
ACTAATCCACTCCCTGAATTTCACCATACAACAACACCCCTAGCATATAACACATACAAAAAGAGACACAAGCATAGAATACCGTACTATACTTACAACCAACACAACATATAGCAAATATAATCTGCAACCAAAAATCAAAAAGAGATACTATCGTGGGTGTTCTAATTGAGCTTCGTTCAAGATTTTGCGGTACTTATCTTCTTCATTTGAGGGTTAAAATTTACCTTATATCTTTAATTTATTTATGAAATTTGATGTAATTATGTGATTAGTTTTATAGTTTTGTTTTATTCATAAATAAATTGAAATGAATATTGGGTTAAGTGTTATATCTCTATTTAATGAATGAACATGGATTTAATTGGTGATGATTTTTATTTGTTTTTTTAATATTGGTTAGTTATGATCTCTTAACAATGAATGCGCCATGGCAGTGTTTTTGTCCTTATTTGCCAATAATGATAAATTAGGGATTATTAGGCTCAAAGAAACTACCGTTGTTTTTATTTTATCAAACAAAATGAGATTTATTTTACCAATCCATCATTATTTTGTTGGATTAGAAATAAGAATGAAATATGTATATGCTTAATTTTGACATTAATATTAAGAGTAATAAAATAAAGAATATAAAATGATCCATAATGTTATATTATATCCTAGAAGCTTAAATTTATTTTATGTTATTTGATTTTCTTTATAAGGATTGAATATTAGATTTTAATATTGGATGAACTTTTAGGCACATTAAAACTATTTGTTTCACTAAATAATGCGGTTGCACATCTTTGAGACATTTAAAAGAAACTCAAGGATGCGGTGACACACCTTGTCCAAAAATATGATTAACTTTCATTAATTTAAAATAAGACTTATAGACCAAATTATTAGGTGCGATGGGAATAAGGCAAATATGCCTCTAAATTTCAAGATCAAGAATGTCGTTACTCATCTAGGTTGTGTCTAAACAAAAGTTCAACAATAAAAAAAAATGTGAACAAATGATGACCAATAAAAATATAACAAAAAATAATTTAAGTATAAGTTGATAAAAGAGACCATGCTAGAATCATGAGACTTGAGGGATGTTTAATACCTTCCCCAAAGTCAACAAAATTCCTTAAGAAAATTTCTAGTTCGCAGACCAAAATAAAGAGTAATTTCTTTTTGATTAGGGATTAAAAAGAAAAGGTGACTTAGAAAATCATAACTCAATTCCAAGCGGTGATTGAAAAAATAAAAATAATTTGTTTTCAATATTGTGACTTACATTGAAAAAACCCTTCAAGTCAAAAACAATAGTGTGACAAGTATTCATAAAAGTAATTGACGATCAAATATTTTTAGACTTCATGAACAATATGCATTGTATTTACGTTAGCTATTAGTAAATTCATCAAGTAGAGTTTTTCTCAACCCTAATCTTGATCGTGCTATAAATAAAACTAATTTAACAATTATTTGTCATTGGATATAAATTAATTTTATTATGCTAATACATATTTTATCATTTTGCTATAATTACGGTCGTAGACCTATTGTACAATTTAACACTACCAGTGCTATTGACAGTTAAAAAATGAGTTTTCTTCCCCTTTAGAAGATATTTCCATATTAGTTGTGATTGTCACATATATAACTTAATTGTAAAAGATGGTATAATCATTTAATTTTTTTTTTATATACATATATATATTAATTCATAAAATGATTCAGATTATATTTAATTCAATATATATTAGTCCAAATAAATACACTGGATTAATATAATTAAATTAATTATTTAAATCCAACATATGTGTTTAATTAAATTTCAATTTCCTTGGAATAATGAAAACAAAAAGATCAAGAAGACTCTAGCTCTACTTGATCTCTCTGGTTTCAAGAACTCTATCGCAAAAAAGAACTCTTATTCAATCAATAAGGCCTCTTGACATGTGATGAGTCCACAAATTGGACTCATTTAGGGCTATGTTTTGATAGAATTATTGTCCTCCAATGCATATTTTGTCTCAATAACTGATGAAAACCCATAGGTTTCAGGTATTTGGAGTTTGACAGAAAGCATGGACACTACTTAGCAAAAAGGAACAAAGACAGCTAAAAGAACGAAGAAATTAAGATCTGAGAATCGCCGAACTCATTCAGCGAGTGGCCAAAAGGTCTTATCCTTGCCTTTTGTTCTAGTGTGCTGAGCCCTGAAGGAAAAGATCAAATAGGCAATGAAATAGAGTAGTCGGCGTGTTGCCGAGCAGTTCTGTGAAGCAGTACTATGTCGCCGAATGGTCCAAAACATGACGATGTTAAAGGATAGAGCAAGACGGTGATGAAACCTACCAAGGGCGGATCACCAAGTTGATCGGCTATCTTGACTAACAACGCCGAATGATCCGTTGCAGCACATATTTTTTGAAAACTATAAATACTTGTTGAGAGTTGTTGCTTAATATTAGATTTTTAATATAGAATTTTTAACATAGAATTTTGAGTTCTAAGAATGGAGAGGGCTTAGAAGAACTTGAAGATTCAAAAGGTTTCAACTCCAAGAATTTGGACTTGGGTCTTGTGGATTCTTCACTCTTTGCTTCTTTTGAGACTTAAATTTTCATACCCATTTGAATGCAAATTCATATTGGTATAAATTTCTATCTCTTTTACATGTCTAGCTAAAACCCCAATCCTTGGGGTGTGATTTTGTGAATATGGGTTAGATTATCTATTGGGTCTTGCTTGTTGATGATTTATTAGTTGTTTAGATATGATTTCATTTAGCAGTTGTGGTTGAACTTAATGAAATTGTAGTTGCAAATACGATATCACCTTTGTATTTTGGGCTTGCTCGAGAGAGGTGTCGTAAAACTAAGACTACTAAATTGGTGGCCGGTGGGATTGGGTTGACATAACGTTCAACTCAAGAGAGTGAACCCTAGTCCTTCTCCCACACACTCAGCTCGAGAGAGTGAGTGGGCTAAGGCGGAGGTTGTTCTTCATGCGGTAACTCGGTGTTCGAGAGAAATCGAATTGATTCAGGGTAAGTTGATCGAGAGAGACTTTACCCCCACTATAGTCTAGCCTAGTCACAAATATTCAATGGATTTATTATCAAAAGCATGTACCCAATAGTTTAGTTTATCCCCGCATTCCTATAAAATCCAAAGAATCCCATCTCCCTAATTAGTAATCTTTTCATTTTTTGTTGTTTTTGCTTACTTGTTACGAACCCTTTTCGATAATTAACACTTGCATCACCCATGATTTAACATGCTTATATTTGATAATGTTTTTAGCTATGACTAATTAGAACTTAATTTTATTTTCCTATTAATTCTCAAAACTACTCCCTTGGGACTCTACCCCAACCCTTGGTTATGTTACTTTATTATTATACGATCGTAGACACTTGCATTGGAAGTTGTGTCTTGATTACGCAAACATCAAAATGGCACCGCTACCGAGGAGTGATGTTATTTGAGAATTCTTAGATTAGTAGAATTTTTGTTCTTCTTAATTGTAGTTTACTCACTTAATCTTTTGTTTTGTTTTGTTTGCTTGTGTGAATATTTCAGAAAGCATGAGTGTTAACGGTAGCAACGGTAGCTAGGTGGGCTGCCAAGACGACATCAGAAATCTCAATGATGTTCAAGAGCCCAACATCAATGGGCCCCATCTCATGGGAGGTATTAGAGCTATCCGGTTACCTCTAGCCGAGGGAAATGAACTGTTCTACATAACGAGTACTATGTTGCAACTCTTGCAACTAAAGGGACTTTTCAGCGGGTTAGCTCATGAAACTTCGTGGATGTATGTGGATTGTTCTCATTCAAAAACATCTCTCAGAAGTCAGTCTGGTTAAGATTATTCCCTTTCTCGTTGATGGGAGAGGCGTACAAATGGCTGGCCGAGTTGCCGCATGAATCCATAACTTCCTGGGAGGAATTGGTAATCACATTTCAAGTGCGATTTTTCCCTCCCTCAAAGATGATAACCCTTTAGGATAGCATTCAGATCTTTGAGCGTTTGGAAGGATAGCCTCTGCACGAAACTTGGTTATGGTTCAAAAAATTGGTGCTATAATGCCTAACCAGTGGTTTGCCAAATAGTGTGCTGCTTCTGTACTTTAATCAGAGTTTTGACTCGGTAAACAAAGGGGTCGCTAACTAACTTTCTCCTGGAGGTTTAATGCAGTAGCCATATGTAGTAGCACCCCAACTTTTAGATGGTATGACAACCATTAACAGAGTGTGGTACACTCGCAAGAACTAAGTCTCTCCTCTCACCTTCAAGCTATCTGAGGAGTAGATTGAAAAAGATAATATGGCCAAGATCATGACACAGCTTGACATTTTATCCAAAAATGTCATGGGGGTTGGTGCCCATGGTGTCAATCCCATCGGGGTCGGGTGTGTAAATCTTGAGGAGATGATGTTTGGAGCCTTGTATAACGAGGAGGTAAATTTTCTAGCCCACCAAAGGACCTGGCTATCGTTCAAACTACCCAACCAAGGTTGGGTTAGAGACGAAGGCTGGAAGGATCGAGATCACGAATGGAGGGACAGTAATTCGAATCAGAAGCATGTGGAGAAGTATAGATATGCGCCTCCCCATAAGCGCAAAAAGCCCAAGGACTCGATAGGTGGTAGGTCTGAGGATATACTCTCACGTACTCTCAACAAATTTGAAGGTTTAGATAAAATGTTAAAAGGCATGAAAGAAGATATGTCCACCATTTGCCAGACCGTGACCTCCCATTCAATTTCGATGAAGCAGTTAGAGACCCAAATGGGTCATATCTCGTCTAACCTCAATTCGAGACAACAAGGGGGTTTGCCTAGTAATACTATGTCTAACCCCAAGAATGAGGTTTGAAGGTGGACTAGTGTCATGCCACGACAATAACTAAGGCAATGATTGGGAGGCAACCCGAAACCATTTTATTTCTTTATGTTTGTTTTAAGAATAATGGTGTGTTAATTGTGCATGATTAAGTGTGGGGAAGCATTTGAAAATAAATAGATTGGTGAGAGAAATGTTCAATTGGCAAGTCGCCAAAGTATTAGGTGACCTGATTCACACTGCCGTTTGATCTAACCCAATTTGGGTTTGGGGTTTGTAAAACTTGGGATGCCCAAAGAAATGATTAGCGAGTCACCGATCAACTCAATGAACCCGATTTGTATCGCCGTTTGGATTCCCAAATTAATTGGGGGATTCTGTAAAATTGGCGAAGAATGCGATTGCTTAGCGTGACGCCGAATGGTTCAGCGATCACGACTAATGTCGCCGAGTGGTCAGGAACTGGGCGGTTTTTCAAGCCAAAAGTTTAAAGGTTTCTATTTCCTATGCTCTCCCTCAATTTCAAACTTTACAAACTCACACCTAGTTTTACTCTCAATATCGTTGCATCTCTATTGTATTTTAGTTGTTGAATTGTGCTCGGATCTAGATTTCATTGCCACCTAGCATCTTAGTAGCATCTTAATCGAAATCTAAGGTTGATTTCTGTGCCCTACATTCCTTTTATCAAATTTGTACTCAAATTCAATGACATTACTTCGATAATGTGTGTTGGTCCTCTCTGGTAGGATTAAAATTTTTATTTGCTGGCTTTGATTCAATGATATTGACTGTACAAAGTTAAATAGTTGATTCTTGAACATTATGCCCTATAGTGGATGAAAAATCATGGTTTATGCATAAGTGTCGTTGGGTCTCAGCATAATTTAGCTATTGTATATTTTTATTTTGCTTTAGGGGGTTGTGGGGTTGAATTCGAGAAGATGGGTTGAAAATAGGTACGTTGAGACATTTGGCGAGCTGGGTTGAGCTCGCGGAACCACTCGGAGGTTCACCTAACGTCCCCATCTCCCTTTACTTAATGATAAATATACTGTTGATTCTGTAACTTTCAGTAAGAAGTCTGATGTAGCCGAACACACTCGGCCTCTCGCAGAAAGACCTCTTGTTCACCCTTTGTCTGTACCCTTGTATCCTCTATGAACTGCACTTGGCGAATCACCTAAGCGGTTGTGCGTTTCGCCAACTGGTTCGGTAGAGTTTTTCTACAACTGAACTTTTATAGTTTTGTTGACATATTTTCTAATTCTCTCCCGAAGTTTTGAAGATATGGCTAGACCAAAAGTAGTTGGATGAAATAGGTCACCCCGATAGATAAGAGCGAAAAATTTCAGGATAGGTAGAAGTGAAGCGAATCCTCCCAAGATAGGAAGTGAGGGCAGAAAGCCTAGTTCCAGCAAGATATCTATCCCCCGATATCCCACTGTCCTTTCGTGGACTCGTGGATTCTTCACAGCTATACATTCCTTCTTGGTGGCTCATGACTTAGATAATTTCAACAAGCCAGTTGACGCTGAACCTTCTGAAGTAGCTCTGGGGACTATTATTCAAGCCTAGGTGGAACACATTGGGCACTTTGCCCAGAAAGATGGAGCGACTGTGTAGATAAGATTTTTCTCTACCTCCCTCTCTGTCTTTCTTTATTCTAACTTCTGGATACTATGTTAATTACATTTGAGGGAATATTTCTTTTATTTGTGGTGGGGTGAGGCCCACCTTTGTATCCTATTCATGAAATGTGTTTCGTTTATGTATTTGGGTTGTAAGCTATAATTGTGTTAAATAGTGCTTTCATGGAATGTTTGAACTTATGGCTCTGTGTTTTAAATTGCAAAATGATTTTGAAACTTCTAAAAAATTTCTGCCACCCCTTCTGTGTTGAATGTGGTTGTTCTTTCACAAATTTGAGTATCGGTTCTAATAAATATCGATAACTTGGATAGTGCTTATAATGGAGAAAACATGCATGTACGGCTACAATGAGGTCAAATGAAGTTGCATAGACAATATGTAAAGTCTTTTCATCTCGTTGTAAGTAGCCAATGATCAAATTCAGTCTCTTGTGATGATCGTTGCACACTAGCGAAAGTGTGGAGTTTGGTTTGACTTATAGTGTCAATGCCTAGTGTGATGAGCTTACCTGTGAACTATGCATGATGGATCCTAAAATTTGCCCCGTTGGTTTGGTCAAGTAAGTGATGCTATCTCTTGATATGATCTGAGGAAACTTATAAGAGTGTGAGCCAATTTGACATATACCTCTTTTGTGGCCTACCTTGTGATTGTGTGAACAACTTTTGAACACCCTTTGAGCTTTACCTTTCTTTGGAAGAAACTTGATGAAAACTAGACCTCTCTTAATCCACTACCTATAGTCCTCTTGATTTGTGATTGATTGAATAGTCAACTTAGGCCAAAAGCCTAAGTTGGGGGTGTGGTGAAAAGAAAAGGGAAAGTCAAGAAGTGTAAGGAAAGTCTCCTTTAACCTATAGTGTTGAAAAAAATGGAACCCCTTCATATATATATAAAAAAAAAAGTTGTGGAATAAAGTACAAAAGAAATGGGGTTTCCAAACAATCTATGGAGAGTGAATAATAGGATGACTTATAAGAAGTAAAGAGAATGATGAAGGAAAAGGAAGAAAGTGTTGTGAACACCACATTTCATGAGGATGAAAGTCACTGAGCCAAAATGACCATACCTTTGAACTCAGCCCCATTACAAGCCTTGAAAAGATCTTTTTGATCTTGAGTGATTTGAAGCAAGTGTTGATTGGTAAATACAGGCAAACTTATGGGTGAAATTATGCATTGTGTTCTTCTTTCTAAGTGTGAGCATTTCATTTGATTTCGAAGCTTTAAACTGTGAACCATTGTGTAAATATGGAATTATTCTTTGTGTGAGGGCATTTGAACACTAGAGTATATCTTGAACTTGCATTTGAAGGAAGTATTGTGAGCTCGAGATTCTTTTATAATCATATGTCACAACTTGAAACTTTGAGTGAACATTTGATCATTGTATAAGTAAATTGAGTCTTGTTGTGTGCATTCATGATTCAATCTTGTGTACGAGACACCTTTTTTGAACGACTGAACTTGAGTTTGCTTGAGGACAAGCTACATTTTAAGTTGGGGGAGTTGATGAGTCCACAAATTGGACTCATTTAAGGTTATGTTTTGATAGAATTAGTGTCCTCAAATGCATATTTTGTCTTAATATCTTATGAAAACCCTTATGTTTCAGGTATTTGGAGTTTGAGGGAAAGCATGGACACTACTTAGCAAAAAGGAACAAAGGCAGCTGAAAGAACAAAAAAATGAAGATCTGAGAATCGCCAAACCCATTCGGCAATTCGCCAAAAGGTCTTATCCTCGCCTTTTGTTCCAGTGTGCTGAGCCCTGAAGGAAAATATCAAATTGGTGGTGAAATGGAGCAGTCGGCGTGTCGCCAAGAATTTTTGCGAAGTAGTACTATGTCGCTCAATGTTCCAAAACACGAATACCCTAAAGGATAGAGCTAGACAGCGATGAAACCTACCAAAGGGCGGATTGCCGAGTTGATTGACGATCTCAACTAACGATGCCAAATGATCAGCTGCAGCACAAATTTTTGAAAACTATAAATACTTGTTGAGAGTTGTAGATTAATATTAGATTTTTAATATAGAATTTTGAGTTATAAGTTTGGAGAGGGTTTTGAAGAACTTGTAGATTCATAGAGTTTCAACTCCAAGAATTTGGATTTGGGTCTTGTGGAGTCTTCACTCTTTGCTTCTTTTGAGACTTAAATATTCATACCTATTTGAATGCAAACTCATAATGGTATAAATTTCTATCTCTTTTACATGACTAGCTAAAACCCCAATTCTTGGGGGTATGATTTTGTGAATATGGGTTAGATTATTTATTGGGTCTTGCTTGTTGATGATTTATTTGTTGTTTAGATGTGATTTCATTTAGTAGTTATGGTGGAACTTAATGAAATTGTAGTTGCAAATACAATTTCACCTTTGTGTTTTCGGCTTGCTCGAGAGAAAGGTCGTAAAACTAAGACTACTAAGTTGATGGCCGGTGGGATTGGGTCGACGTGAGGTTAAGCTCGAGATAATGAACTCTAGTCCTTCTCCCATACACTCAACTTGAGAGAGTGAGTGGGCTAAGGTGGAGGCTTTTCTTCATGCGGCAATTCGGTGTTCCAGAGAAATTGAGTTGATCCTGGGTAAGTTGCTCGAGAGAGAATTTACCCCCACTATAGTCTAGCCTAGTCACAAATATTCAACGGATTTATTATCTAAAGCATGTACCCAATAGTTTAGTTTATCCCATATTCCTATCACATCCCAATAATCCCATCTCCCCGATTAGTACTCTTTGCAATTTTGGTTGTTTTTGCTTACTTGTTACAAACCCCCATCGATAATTGACGCTTGCATCACCCCTTAGATTTAACATGTTTATATTCGATAATGTTTTTATCTTTGACTAATTAGAACTTAATTTTATTTTTCTATTAATTCTCAAAACCACTCCCTTGGGACTTGACCCCAACCCTTGGTTGGGTTACATTACTATTGTATGATCGTTTTTGGAATTAGGTGTAGCTATATCACAAGCTCATGTTTCTACGATCTTAATCTGTATTTACTTGAATGATGCTATAAATCTTCATCAAAGTGCTTATTTTTTTATAATTGAACAAAAGCGAGTCTGAATGGGTATACTTAGTCGTGGAGCATTCCGAGTCTTTGCTTTAGGGATCGTTCCTGCGCATCTCCTTACTTTATAGCAGTTATTGCTCCGGTTCCAGAAGGTATAGCTCTCGCCTTGACACTTGCATTGGAAGTGGTGTCTTGATTACGTAAACTTCAACATGCATAGCGTTATGTGAGCCCTTTGAAGATCAATTTGTGTAACAATTCAAGTACTCTTTAACAACTCTAATGATCATGAAAGAAATGATAACTGATGCTTTATTTCAAGGAAGAAATACTTGCAAAGTTGGCGAAATGGTAGAATTGTTGACAAAGCATATACATTACCAAAATTAACAAGTTGATATGTTGATGGAAAATACGGGCAAATTATTATACGGAGAATCCATCAATGCGCATGGAAATGGTATCAAAGTTCAAAATATTTAAAATTCTGTGAGGCAAGCAACACTTGTTAAGGATATGACAGTTTCTCCTAAAGAAATGATCCCACTCGATAGTTTGAAGGAGTTCATCAAAAGGGATATCAAAGATAAGTATGAAGTCTCCAACAAGTTATCTCTTATGTATGCCAAGTCGTATACTGTAAGGATTGATAGCTTTGATGCCTACCATTATCCGCCTCCCAAATTTCATAGTTTGAAGGAAAATGATATCTGAGGGAACATATTGCATACTTTGTGGAGATATGTAATAATGATGGAACCTATGGATATTATCGAGTCAACTATTTTTTCTATTATCTAAAAGGAAATGCATTTTATTGGTACATAGGCCTTGAACCTAATTTTATTGATAGATGGGAGCACCTAGATCATGAGTTTCTTAATCACTTCTATTGCACAAGCCACTCACTAAGAATAGTAAAACTCATGAATACTCATAAAATAAAGGAAGAACTGGTTATTACCTTTATGAATCAATGAACAAACGCGAGCCTAAATGTCAAACATAGACTTAGAGAAACAATTGCAATATAGATGTGTAACTAAAGAATACACCAGGGACTTTTGTATATATTTTAAGAAATTAAACCAAAGTTTTTTTTTTATGATCTAGCTGCTCGCGCTCATGATATGGAGTTGACCATGTCTTATAATGGAATAGATGTGATTGATAAGTCCAAGATTTGGACTTATTTGGGTCTTTGTTTATATAGATTTAGTGCTATCAAATGCTTAATTTCTGCCAAAAACTGATGCTAAACCTTTGATTTTCAAGTATATGGATTGAGGAACAAAGCAAGGACACTAACAGGCAAAAAGGAACAAAACAAGCCAAAGGAATGAAGAAGGGAGAGCCTGAGGATCGCCAAGAGCACTTGGCATGTCACCGCATGGCTAATCTGACCACTTAGAGTTTCGGTGTGCCAAGCCCTAATGGAAGAAACCATACCAGCGACGAAAAGGATCAGTTGGCAAATCTTCGAGCAGTTCCACGAAGCAAAGATAGATTGCCCAAAGTTACATAACTCAAGGATACTATATGCCAAGGCAAAAAGGTGCTGGAAGAGGTCAAAGGGCACCGAGTGGTTCGGCGACCCCGACTTACTTTGCCAATCGGCCCTTTGTGGCTTATTTTTGTTGACTATAAATTAGATTTTAAACAGTTAATTTCGTATCAAATTTTGTAATCAATTTAGTCTAGAACAATTTTCTCTTAAGTTTCTCGGTAGACTTTCAGGTTTTGAGACACAATTTAGAGATTTTGCAAGTGGGTTTTGAATTTTCTTCAAATTGGAGCATTGTAAAGGCTTAATTACAGTTACACAGATGATGGCTAACTGATTTGGTAACTATTTTTACTCTTTTAGGATGTTTGGCTAAAACCCCAACTCTTGGGGTGTGATCATGTGATTATGGGTTGAATTAGTTTATGGGTATTGTTAATTGCTAATGTAAATGCTATAGTGAAGTGGGTTTAATTAGTAATTGTGGTTTAATTTATGAATTGTAGTGGCAAATGCAGTTCTATCCTTGTGTTCTTAACTTACTCGAGAGAGAGGTTTTAAAACTAAGATTATTGATTAATGATTTGTAGATTTTGGGTTGATTTGGGTTCAGCTCAAGAGACTTAATCCTAAACCCAATCCTACCCATCTTGCTCAAGAGAGAAGATGTATTAAGTTTATGGGTTGTTCTTAATTGCTATGTTTGTTGATGTTCGAGAAAAATCACTTGATGCATAATAGTTGTTCGAGAGAAAGCTATTTCAATTATAGTCTAGCCTAACCACTGATATATAGCTATTTACTAGTAGTTTAAACTACCCATGTACCGAATTTTCTTATAATCGATCACATCCCGAGAATTCCTCTCCTTATTGTTATTTCATTAATGATTGATTGCGTTGTAGTTGATATTTGCAAACCAAAACCCTCACTTGACATTTGTGTCACCCCTTTTGATTTGTTTATACATCTTTTTTCGATAATATCTATCCCTATAGCTAGCTAGATCACATTTGTACTTCATAACTGAACTTTAAACACATACTGCTCCCTGTGGGATTTGACCCCAACTTATTTGTTTGGTTTTATACAGATTAACGATCGCTTGCACCTAGAATTGGATGAGGTGTACTTGAGATGTTAATAAAAATGGCGTCGCTGCCGTGGAGTGGTGTTGTTTGAAATTCTTTTGGTGAAGTTGAATTGTGTTCTTTTTAGTTATAGTTGAATCTACCTATTTTATTTTTGGTTTTGTGTTGCTTGTGTTAAAATATAGGAGGAGATGAGCATTAACAGAAGTAATTGTAGCCAAGTAGGCCACCAAGATGATGTTGGGAACCTAAACATTGTCAATGATCCAAACTTCAATGACCCAGTCCAAATATGTGGTGTTGGGGCCGTTTGTTTACCTTCGACTGAAGGAAACACTATTTTTCACATCACAAGCACCATGCTTCAGCTCCTACAATTGAAAGGTTTATTTGGGGGGATGGATCATGAGGATCCCCATGAGTATATTAGTGGTACACATGTTAAGCTTAGTACAACCTTTCATCCTAAACTGATGGACCAACAGAGTGTACTATCCAAACTTTGGAATATATGTTGAGAGCTTACGTGATTCACTTCAAGGATAATTGGGATGACCATTTTCCTTTGATTGAGTTAGCGTATCATAATAGCTATCATTTAAGCATTGGTATAGCTCCAGTTGAGTCTCTTTATTGTAGGAGGTATAGATCCCCTATAAGTTCATTTAAAGTTAGTCAAATTGCTTAGATAGGTCCCATGTTGGTACATGAAGCTATGGAGAAAGTTTGTCTTATTAGAGAAAGGATGAGAATGACTCAAAGTCGATAAAAGTCCTATGCTGATGTTAGAATGAGAGATCTTGAATTTGATGTAGATGATTTGGTTTATTTGAAGTGATGAGATTTGGGAAGAAAGGAAAGCTTAATCTCCATTATGTGGGCCCATATCAGATTTTGAGGTGTATTAGTAAAGTTGCTTATAAACTTGATTTGTCGAATGACATAGCATTGGTGCATCTTATTTCCACTACTATTTGTTAAAGAAATGTATTGGTGATCTGACATCTATTGTACCATTAGAGAGTCGTGGTATAAAGGAGAGTCTTTATTACGAAGAATTTCTGGTTGAGATTTTCGACCCGCAAGATAAGAATATAGAAATCAGAAAGTTGCATCCATAAAGGTCTTATAAAGAAGTCAAAGGGTTGAGGGTCCTACTTGGGATGACGAGGCCGATATGATGTCCCTTTATCCCATCTCTTTCACTCCAATCCTACTCTAGTTTGAGGTATTTAGCTCCATGTGGTTCATTCTTTCAAATTGATATGTCTTACTTATTCTCATGTTTCCCCAAGCATGTCTGCTCAGGAATATTTGATTTTTGAAGAAATGAGTTAGCTTGATTGATTACTTCATGATTATATGCATTTGAGTATGTTTGGCATGTGTGCCTTATGAAATTATGATTCTCTCAATATTAAGGAAGAAGAATAAGAGCTAGGGTTCATCCAAGTCTCCAATCCTCCATTCTTTTTGGGCTTTAAGTGTATGTGGTATTCACTCATGGAATCAATTCTTCCATAGGGTCCCCAAGTGTCATATTTCTAAAGCTCAAATTTAATTATTTAAGTTAGGGTTTCAATTCAATCTTTATGGATTTCGTTTAATTGTGATTGATTATATTATTTAAGTCTTCTAATGTATGATTCAATGGTAATACATGATACTTAGTTGAAATTATGTTGACCCATGCTGAAATTATGTTTTTTAACCATGAACCCATTATGAACTCATGAACCTATGAATTATGAATTTATGAAGATATGCATGTTTTATGAAATAATTGTAAAAGATTTGGGGATGCTTTGAAAGGAAAGTAACAATGTTATTGTGAAAGGTTTTCTCACATGTTATTATGATCATGATTGTCAAAAGTATTTCTAACATATGAATTCACATTGATGAAAGTTTTCTCATGTATGTTTAATTATGTTTATGGAGCTATTCTATGTTTGTATCTTGAAATATGTGGATTCGTATTGATCATTGCCACTGTATGTTCTAATGATATTTGAATCTTATCTATTCCGTTGGGATTTAAACTTAGCACCAAGAGGGCTTTGAGGTGGAGGCTCAATAAGGGTAGACTCTAGTAGCAACATCTAGTCCCGTAGGATTGTCTTAAATGATCTAGCTAGTGAATCTACCTTAGCGAATTATTATATGTACAGATTCTACCTTGGAAAGTAGATTCCCCTTCTTTCGGTATAAGGGATATACCGAATTGCACATATAACTCTCATGGTCTTAATGTTGGTTCAAGCTAATATCCCACTAAATAACAATGCTTTCATCAATCTTTTCTTATGTCCGTACTAAATTCTTTAAACCATTCATGTTATCATGTCTATTTTATGCATATGGCCCTATACATAGTATATTCCATGTACTAATACAACTTGTGCCTAAATTATCTCATGAATGTAGGTTCCGACACTTCTACCTCACACACTCGTGCCTAGACATCTCTTGGGTTCTTCAAGTATTGGTGAGTCCTCATGTTCCAAGGACTGAGACACTTTATAGCTTTATGTCGTTTCCATTTTTAGAGTTTGTATCTGATGAATGTATTACGTCACAATCACTTTCCTTTTGATATAATACATGGCTTGTTGAGACTTATGTTTGACTTCCTCTTTGTCAAACTCTTTCGATATATGAAATTCTACCTTTGCAAGTCTTTATTTCTTTTATCTTTTATGATGCATGCTAAGTGGATTGTGTAGTGCCTCTCATGGTTCTATACGCCACGTTAAACCTAGGGTATACTTTGGGTCGTGACATAAGGTGGAGATGCAAAAAGACATGTTTAGGAAAAGGATCATCCTAGCAACGAATTAGAAGAAGGATGGTTAGGAGACTAAAGAATAATAAATCAGTCAAACTTTCAAAATATAGAAAGGTAGAAATGCATCACCACCAGAAACCAACACGTCTTGTGACTTAGCAAACTCTTCCCAAGTTGGTTTTGCAAAAAAGACTACTCGAGGCATCATGTTTCAATGATGAAAAAAGAAGAAAAAATGAGTGGAATCTCACCAAAAGTGTCCTTGCTAATAAAGAATAAGCAACAAGTGAAATTTCATAAATGATGTCTCCTTTATCTTTAAAAATCATGTTGAACCCCCTTTCTAAGTTACAAAAATAACATTTAAAGATGTTGATCTTCTGTTTGGTGAAACATTACACAATCGTCTTTTGTATATGGTGGGCCATGTGCTAAGGAAGAAGATAAACATAATGTTGGTAGTTGAAGGATTTGGAGTTAATATTCTACCTATCCACACATTCAGGGAACTCGATATCACGATTGTTGAACTTAGTGAAATTCATTAGTTGATACAAAGATTAAGTCAAGGAGGTCAAAGATCCATATGATCTATCAAGATAGAGTTCCACATGAATGATTTGCGATCAAACTCATGGATGCATGTGATTGATGTTGTCATGACCCGAGGCTACCCCCTTGACGTAAACATGTGACATATAATCATGAGTGACCCCAAGCTAACTTTGAGCTGGCATATCATGAGCAAAACTGAATATATCTATGAAAGATAAATTAATGCGTAAGCTAAATCATGAGATAAATGAATGATGGGAATACCCAATACTAGTTTGAATATATATACATCCTAAATAAGAGTTAATGATACTGGACTATAACTCAAAAACTAAAGCTGAACCTAACTATGTCTGAAATAAAGCCTCTAACTAACTAGAGATGTTGGGACATACCCCCAGCTAACTTTAGCAAAGCTGAAACTGAAATGAAAAAACTAAAATGCGAAAACATGTCTATTGTCCTCAAAGTTTAAGGACTCACTATTGATGCTACTCAGTGTGGATCAGAAACTGATCTACGCGTGATCTAAATATTGAAGAATTGAACCTACATCACCAAAATATGTAGCGTAGATTATGCGTGAATAATTGAAAGGTACTGAGCATGATGGATAGGATAAAGCTAAACAAAAATATAAACTGAACAAGGGACACACTTTGCAATGATATAGTTTAACATGATGAAGATACTAAAATATATTGATTATGAACTAAATTGAATGCAATAACCGAGTACACAACATGCTGAAACTGAATGTTGAAATATAACTGGATACCTGGTCAAATGCACTAGAGTCTTATTATGGGAGCTACTACTAACCGACATAAAACCATATGAGCTAAACCCGGAATCCGATGTATACGCTCCATCGAGAGGACCCAATATACCTTGACAGGGTTATAAAGGCTCGAATGGTGTGATCACTAAATTTGTTGCCCAACAGAGGAGATTTATAAAACTATGGGGGAACGTAGTTCTAGGACTATGAGGGTATCTGAACCCTAGTCCAACTCGGTGTTAAGCCTATTCCTAAATGGAAATGTGTACAATACAACATAACTGAAATGCACTAGATAGCTCAATATTCTGTCATGCTAGGTGAGAATGCAACATTTAAGTACTGATAATGAAACATTTATACTCTGAGGCATGTATATCTTTTTTATTTGACTTAGCTAGTGTAATTCATGAACTAAACGAATCTACACAACTAGGGTTCTTAGTTTCATGAAAGGAACTAAGAAGCAATATTATGAAGACATGATAATCACCACAAGAGATAGAGAATTAAGAATCTGACTGAATTCTAGGGACCTAATGGGTGAAAGGAACCCACTACTGAAATCCCAAATACCTGGTGAGGAAATCTATGGATAAATCCTTTGATTTTGGGGCTGAAACTTAAAAGAACTTCTTGGTCGCTCTTAGGGAAAACTGGTGATATTCTTGCTCAAAGGTTGGTGAATTCTAGAGGATAATAGTTTAGGCCAAAATCTGACTAGAATGATAAGCTAACTAAACAAAACAAAGTATTTTAGGGATAAAATAATAAGGAAAATGCCCTATTACCCCTAAAGTAAAAGTTGACTTGCCCATCGACGGAGTTGACTGATGGGCCGTAAGTCGACTGACAGTACGTCCTGTCAATAGTTGTTTAGCTGTCAAAATGAAAAGTTGACTAGCCCATTGATAGAGCTGACTGATGGGGCATATGTCGACTGATGGTCCATCCTGTCAGTCAACGTTTGGATGTTAGAGGGCTGAAATCTGGGGTCTAAAAGTAAAAGTTGACTGGTCTTTCGACAGAGCTGACTGACGGGCTGTAAGTCGACTTACACTCCTTAGGTTACACCTGCAACTTCTGAAAATCTAGAATTTTTCCTTTCTCGAATCTGGGGTGTTACAATATCTCCCCCTTGGGAACATTTTTCCTCTAATGAAGACTAAGCTAGCTGGGTATAGAGGAAAGGAGCTGCAATCCCTACTACTAAGTACTTGAAATTGATATATGACTGAAATGAGTTTCAAGAAGATGCAAATATCTAGAAAATGCAAGAACAACCGAAGGAACAAGGTACTAAGATTGAATTTGCTCACGAGTAAAGTGAAAGATTGGAGAGGAAACTATTACCTGAAGCTGAAACGAAATTGTAAGGAAAGAGATAAGGATACTTGACCTTCATGGCTGCTTCTGCTTCCAAAGTAGCTCCTGTACAGATGACTCCTCCACAAAACCTTAAATGAAGTGACTTCTTTGTTTCTCAACCTACGAACCTGATGATCAAGAATTTCAACTGGCACCTCCTCATAAGTGAGACTATCCTTCACAACCACACTCTCTAATTGAACTATTGATGCTGGATCACCCACACACTTCTTCACCAAGGAAATGTGAAAGACTGGATGGAATGCTGCTAGTTCTGTTGGCAACTCTAACTTATAAGCCACTTTACCAACCCTTTTCAAGATTCTGTAAGGAGCTACATATCTAGGATTAAGCTTCCCTTTCTTGCCAAATCTCATCACTCCCTTCATAGGTGACACTTTCAAGAAAACCCAATCATCAACTTGGAATTCTAAGTCCCTTCTCCTTATATCTGCATAGGACTTCTGACGACTCTGGGCTGTCTTAAGTCTATCTCTAATGAGTTGAACCTTTTCCATAGCATCATGAACCGAATCTGACACTATCAAGGATGTTTCACCTACTTCAAACCAGCCAACTAGAGATCTATACCTACGCCCATACAATGCCTCATAAGAGGCTATCTAAATACTGGAATGGTTGCTATTATTGTAGGCAAACTCAATGAGAGGTAGATTATCATCCCAACTGCCCGTGAAATAAATCAGGCAATCTCTCAACATGTCCTCTAAAGTCTGAATGGTATGCTCTTCCTGGCCATCTATTTATGGTGAAATGTTGTGTGAAGATTTACCTGAGTACCAAGACCTTTTTGAAATGATTTCCAAAAATGAGAGGTAAACTAAGGACCTCTATCTAAGATGATAGACAAAGGAACCCCAGGTAACCTAACTATCTCATTTAGTAGAGTTTAGTATAATCCTCTGCTGAATCTGTAGTCTTGACAACCAAAAAGTGGGCAGACTTAGTGACTCTATCTAGTATCACCCAAATGGAATCATGTTGTCCGCGATTAGGAGGTAAACCCATAATGAATTCCATGTTTATCACTTCCCACTTCCATGTAGGAATGTTAATCTCTTGAGTTATAACTCCTGGTTTATGATATTCTACCTTAACCTGCTGATAATTAGGGCACTTAGCCATAAAATCTTCTACATCTCTCTTCATGCCATTCCACCAAAAAACATCCCGTAGTTCACGATACATTATAGTGGCATTTGGATGAATAGGATACCTGGAGTTATTGGCTTCTTTAAGGATCTTCTTCCACAACTCACCCACCTTAGAACCACATAAGAGACCCTGGTAACGAAGCATACCATCTCCCCCTTGGGAGAAAACCTCTACTTTTTGCTGATCAACTACACCCTTCAACATAAGAAAAAATGGGATCACTATCTTGTTTTTCCTTAACTTTTGCTGCCAATGAAGATTCTTATCTATTATGAACTATCACACCACCATCTCACATGTCGGTAAGACAAACTCCAAAGCAAGCAAGCCATCTTTTGCTAATTGCTTCCTTTCTCTCAACATGTGCTATACTACCCATGGATAGTTTGCTAAGAGAATTAGCTACGACATTGGCCTTACCAGGATGGTAAAGCACATTCATGCCATAGTCTTCAAGCAATTCAAGCCATCTCCTCTGGCGAAGATTCAACTCTTTCTGGGTGAATACATACTTGTGGCTCTTATGATCTGTGAACACATCTATGTGAACACCATACAAGTAATGTCTCCAAATTTTTAGGGCAAATACTACGGCTACAAGCTCAAGTTCATGAGTTGGGTAATTATTCTCATGTACCTTAAGTTGTTTGGAAGCATAAACTATAACCATACCTCACTACATCAACACATAACCTAGGTCGACTCTGGATGCATCACAACAGATCACATAATCATCTGAACCCTTTGGTAGAGTCTAAATAGAAGTTGTAGTCAACCTAGTTTTCCGTTTGGAGAAGTTCTTTTCACACTCATCTTACCATTGAAACTTAACCTTTTTTTGAGTCAGCTTGGTCAATGGAGAAGCTATGAACAAAAAATCTTCCAACAAATCTCCAATATTAACAAGCCAAACCCAAGAAAGTTCTGATATCTGTTAGAGAGGTGGGTCTAGGCCATCGCTTCACTACCTCTATTTTCTGAGAATCCACTCGGATCCCTTTGCTAGATACAATATGACAAAGGAAAGAAACTAATTGTAAAGAAAACTTATATTTGCTGAACTTAGCAAATAACTGATGATCTTTTAGAGTCTATTGAAAAACTCTTAGATGAGTCGCATGTTCCTCCTTATTCCTTGATTAAATGTGGATATCAATAATAATGACGATACCGAACAAGTCCAAATATTGCTTGAACACCCTGTTCATTAAATCTATGAAAGTTCCAGGAGCATTGCTTAGTCCAAATGACATAATTACAAATACATAATGGCCATAACGAGTTCGAAAGGGTGTTTTCGGGATGTCACTATCTCCGACTCTGAGCTGATGATAACAGGATCTAAAGTCTATCTTCAAAAATTAACTAGCACTCTGAAGTTGGTCGAACAATTCATTAATCCTAGGATAGGGTACTTGTTCTTAATTGTGACTTTATGTAACTGCCTATAGTCAATGCACATCCTGAGAGAACCATCTTTCTTTTTCACAAATAACATTTGAGCAACCTATAGAGAGATACTAGGTTTGATGAAGCGCTTATCTAGAAGATATGTCAACTGTTCTTTTAATTCCTTGAGCTCATTTGGAACCATTCTTTAAGGAGGAATCGAAATAGGTTGGGTATTTTGAAGGAGATTAATTTCGAAGTCAATTTCGTTTTTGGGAGGAACTCTAGGGAGATTTTTGGGAAACACATCTGGAAACTCATTTACTACTAGGATGGACTCAAGATTTGAGATTTGGGAGTTTGAATCCTTAACCCGAACAAGATGATAGATGACCCTTTAGAGATCATTTTTCTGCCTTAAGGTCAGAGATAAATTGACCCATAAGCACTAAGTTACTACCCTTCTATTCTAAGACTCGCTCATTTGGAAAATGAAAATGAATGATTCTAGTTCTACAATTGATTGAGGCATAATAAGAATGTAACCAATCTATGCCTAGAATGATATCGAAATCTAAAATTTTGAACTCTACAAGATCTGCTGAGGTGACTTTCTGAGAGTCTGTGACAAGGCAATTTTTGTATACCCTCCTAGCTAAAACTTGGTGACCAACTGGAGTAGAGATTGAGAAGGGTTCTCAGAGAGTATGTGGACTGATACCTAAGTTTACTGCTAAATAGGAAGTTATAAAGGAAAGAGTATCCCCTTGGTCTAACAAAGCATAAAAATCTAAATGAAAGACTTGTAACGTACTAGTGACTACACAAGGAGAATCTTCCTGATCCTAGCGAGCCTGGAGAGAAAACAACCTATTGTGGAACTGACCGGGACCTGCACCAGATGAAGTACCCTGCTGAGTTGGGCGACTTGCTGGTGCTGCTTGAGCTGTAGACTAGGCCCTATTATTATTACCTCCTTATCCCTATTTATAAGAAGAGGAATCTCTCAACCTGTGACCAGACTGACCACACCCAAAACATCCTTCCTTTCCTATAAGACACTCGCCTGGATGGTTCTTACCACACATTAGACATGTCGGGTAGGTCCTGTTACCTGAAGTACTCCCTTGAGACTTAGAGACTAATACCATACCTTTCTGATCTTGTCGAAACTCGGGGGATGGAGCACTAGTTGATGAAGGTGTTTGGGCTGAAGATTTCTACTGAAACTACAAGCAATTTCCACCATCCGATTTTTGCTGAGAGTACTCATAGTTTCCTATTCTAGACTTCTTGTTGTCCTTAGCTAGTTCTCGAAGCTTATCTACCTCAACCTACTATGCTTGATTCATGAACCTAGAGATATTCATATCCTCCAACAACATAGCATTTTTACACTCTGTCTTCACCAAGTCACATACCCCAAATAGAAACTTACTTATTTGTGCCTTGGGATCAGCAACCATATGCGGAACATACCTGAAGAGCTAAGTGAACTTAAGTCTGTACTGTTGGACCGACATTGAATCTTGTCTCAAATTTATAATGTCATGAGCCTTAGCCTTCATCAACTCTCTTGGGAAGAACCTGTCCAGAAAAGCTCCACTAAAAAAGTCACAAGTCACAGGAGCTGTATTCTCACCTCTATTATGAGAACTATATGTGAGCTACATCCTTGAGCTGGTAGGATGCCAACTCTACCTATCATTCCAAGTAACTTGCATCACTCCAAGGATTTTATTGACCTTATCAATGAAGTTCTAGGGGTCTTTACCAACTTGCGGCCCTAGAAACTCAAGCAGATTCATCCTAACAAAATCTTAGACCCTAACTTCCACTTTATCCATTATTAGCATTAGTACGAATTGGAACTTGTTGATTGTTCTGGTTTGCTACACTCTGAGCTAAAAGTAGGACAACATTCTTAATCTCTTCATTCGAAATCTCATGGGCTTAGACTAGTGGAACTGTGTTAGTGTTGCATGCATTGGCATTCCTTGCATAAGCTCTATGAGGAGGTATGATCTGAAAAACATAATGACATATTAGAAAGGAGAAATTGGATCATACCTCATGCACAATAAGAATATCAAAGAGAGTGAAGTTTTCCTAAAAACTTCATAGCCTCCTTCTCATTAGATGTGGTGCACTTAAAACCCATGAAAAGGACTTTACTTAGTGCAAATTTTTAGACATCCTAGGACATTTAATGCTAATGCTCTGATACCAAGTTTGTCACTCCTCGAGGCTACCCCCTTTACGTAAAAACGAGACCTAGGATCATGAGTAACCCCACACTAACTGTGAGCTGGAATATCATAAGCAATATTGAATATATCTATGAAAGATAAACTTATGCGGAAGATAAATCATGAGATAACTGAATGATGGGGAATACCTAATACCGGTCTAAACATATATAAATATAAAATATGAGTTAATGATACCAGACTATAATTCAAAAACTACAGTTGAATCTAACTATGTATGAAATAAAGCCTTTAACTGACTAGAGATGCTAGGACATGCCCCTAGCTAATTCTAGTAAAACTAGAACTGAAATGAAAGAACTATAAAGCAAAAACATGTCTATTTTCCTCAAAGTATGAGGACTCACCAGTGATGCTGCTGAGTGTGAATTGAGAACTGATCTATCTGATCTGAATGCTGAGGACCTCCACCTACATCACGAAAAGATATAGCGCAGAGTATGCATCAATACTTGAAAGGTACTGAGCATGCATGATAGGATAAAGCTAAACAAACATATAAACTGAGCAAGTCATACTAAGCAATGATATCATCTAAACATGATTAAGAAACTAAAATATACTGAATATGAACTAAACTAAATTCAATGACCAAGTACATAACATACTGAAGCTGAATACTGAAATATAACTCAAAATCTGGTCAAATGCACTAGAGTCTAACTGACACAAAACTACGTGAGAGAAACACGGAGTCCGATGTATACGCCCCATCGAGATGACCTAATATACCTTGTTGGTGGTATAAAGGTATGACTGGTGTGATCACTAAATTTGATACCCAACAGAGGGAACATATAAACCTATGATTCACATAGCTCTAGGACTATAACGGTATCTGAACCCTAGTCCAACTCGGTGTTAAGCCTACTCCCAACTAGAAATGTGTACAATACAACATAACTGAAATGCACTTGATATCTCAATACTCTTTCATACTAGCTGAGTACAACATTTAGGTACTGATTATGAAACATTCATAATCTGAGGCACGTATATCTATTTTTCTGACCTAGCTAATGTAATTCATCAACTAAATGAATCTACACAACTAGGGTTCTGAGTTTCATGCAACAAACTAAGAAACAATAGTACGAAGAAATGATAATCTTATTAAGAACACTATAACAACTAAATCACGACTATTTTATAAAGTTCTAGAAACTCTAGCTAAGTTTAAAAAGAGATTGAGAATCAAGAATCTGATTGAATTCTACCTAATGGGTGAAAGGAATCCACTAGTGGAATCCCACATACTTGGTGATGAATTCTACAGAGAACTCCTTCGATTTCAAGGCTGAAACTTGAAGGAACTTGTTGGCTGCTCATGGAGAAAATTGGCACCTTTTTCTCCTTTTCTTGCTTTAAGCTTGGTGAATTCTAGAGGATAATGGTTTAGGGCAAAATCTGACTAGAATAATAGGCTAAAACTGACCAAAACAAAGTAGGTTAGGGATAAAATAATAAACAAAACCCTATTACCCCTAAACTAAAAGTCTATTATCCAATCGATGGAGGTGATTGATGGGCCGTAAGTCTACTGACGGATCATAAATCGATTGACGGTATGTCCTGTCACTCACCGTTTGGCTATCAAAACTAAAAGTTAACTGGCCCATCGACGAGCTGACTAACTGGCCATAAGTCCGACTGACGGTCCGTCCTGTCTATCGTTGTTTGGTTGTCAAAGGGCTAAAATATGAGGTCCAAAACTAGAAGTTGACTAGCCCATCGATGGAAGTGACTGATGGTCCGTAAGTCGACGAATGGTCTGTAGGCGGCCTCTATCGGTGGCACCTAGAATTTTTGAAAATCTGGAATCTTTCCTTTCTCGAATCTAGGGTGTTATAGATGCAAATAATTCATATAACATATTGCTTGGCAGGTCTCATGTACATGAAAATAAAATTGTCTTATCTTCTATCTATCAACGTTTTTAGTATATTAAAGACGACATTGAAAGAAACATAGTTTTTGATGATAATCCTTTTCATTGAAGTAGTGTCATTATTCACCAATGCAAATCAAAAAAGTCATGGGTGACATTAAAAAACCTTGTTTCATTCTAAACGAAGAGAAGATCATGTCTTCAAAGAAGATGGCAACTTATGTACTGTGCTATGTTCTAAAAGTGAAGAAAGAGAAAGGTAAATCATTTGATATCCAAGGAAATGTACTAAGAGGTCTAACCCATCCTATCAATCTGAGTGATGCAATAAACTTATCTTCAAAGCTACTGAGAAAGTCGATCGCTGAAAATCCACCGCAAGAAGTAATACTCCCTACAAAACGCACAAGAGAAGGACTTGATCCAATGTTAACTAAGAGGTGTATACAACCTTAATGAGCCAGAAACTCCCATTAGAAGATAACATTGTTAAGTATGTGAAGGTTTATGCTATAAATGACCGCCACCAGTTCACATCTCCATAAGAAGGGCAAGTAAAAACTACATCACTATAGAAGATGAATCTGGTGATTGAACAATATGCCATCCATCTTTGATCAACTTGAAAAATTTAATACAAGAAACTACGTATTTGAGTTGAATATGAGTGGAATTTGTTCTTTATGTAAAGAGGTGCTAGAGGAAAAGATACACATGTGGTTTATACCAAGGAGCACGAGGAAGATGAAGAAAGTGTAGGCTCCTGATATCATATTACGACCTAGAATGAGCACAATGCCTTATATCAATTTGTGATTGACGAAGAGTTGGGGGATATTCCCTGGCGCTATCATATAGTTGTGAATGACAATGATCCTTAATAGGAGGAAGATGGTGGAGACATTCCACTAGAACTTGAAGAAGGAGTAAAGACCACAATAGATCCCTTAAAGATAGTTAGACTTGGCACTAGAGAAGACCCAAAACCAATTTCTCTAAGTACCTTTTGAGAAATTGATGAATAAATTGATTATATGGATATACTCAGAGAAAACAAGGATTTCTTTTCCTGGAGTTATAAAGAAATGCCTGGATTGAATCCTAAAGTAGTAGTCCATCAGTCAATCAATAATGGTGTTCGTCTTGTTAAGCAGGCCAAAGACATTTTAAGCTAGATTTGGTTCCATTGATTGAGAATGAAGTTAAAAAAAAATGCATTGATGCATTCTTCATCAGGTAAGTCAAACACTCTACATGAATTCCAAGTATTGTTCTTGCGAGAAAGAAGAATGGCAAAATTCAAGGTTGTTTTGACTTTAGAGATCTCAACATGCATGCACTAAAGATGAGTTTTCGCTTCCCATTTTGGAGCTGATAATTAATGCTACCACTAGTTATAAGGCAATGTCATTCAGGTATGGTTTGTCATGCTATATCCAAATCTGCATGGTAGAAAAGGATGAAAAACTCACTACATTTCGCATGCCTGAATGTATTTATTTCTGTAAGGTGATGCCTTTTAACTTGAAGAATGTTGGTTCCATATATTAAAAGGATATGAAAAATATATTTGATGACTTTCTCCATATAAATGTCGAATTATATGTTGATGAATTAGTACTGAAGTTGAGAAAGAAGAACGACCATTTGGAAGACTGAAGAATGGCTTTTGGGTTGCCCTAAAAATATTAATTGAGGATGAATCCATTAAAAAATGACTTTTGAGTTAATTTTGAAAAGTTTCTTGGCTTCATTGCATGACATCGTGGAATTGAGATTGATTAAGCCATATTTGATACAATTTTGAAGATGCATGAGCTTTTAAACTCATTAATTATAAAGTCTTGAAAATAAACTATCCTACTTGAGGAGGTTCATCTCGAATCTAGCTGGAAGATGCCAACCATTCAACCATCTCACGAATAAGGGTGCTCATTTCAAGTGCGACCAAATGTATAGACACACCTTTAAAAGTGTCAAATCATATCTTGTGAAACCTCCAATTCTAGAAGCCCCTATACTCAGAAAATCATTGATAGTTTATATCAAGGGGCAAGAGATGTCTGTAAAAGCACTATTATCTTAGAAAAATAACAACACAAAGAAAATACTATTTATTACTTAAGTAGAATAATGACACAAAATGAGCCGAATAATTTACAATCAAAAATTCTTGTTTGGCACTAGTCTTCTCAATTTAAAATATGAAGCCTTATTATCAATTTCACATTGTTTTTCTTATTTTAAGAGCAAATCCCATAAAGTTTTTTATGTCTAAACCAATCCTCAATGACCGACTAGCAAAGTGGTACCTTTAGTTTCAACATTTTGAGATTCTATATATGACTTAGAAAGTTGTAAATGGGACAATATTGGCAGGCTTCTTAACAGACCACCCAATACTAGATTATTAGGAGTTAACCAATGATCTTCCTGATGAAAATGTGGTGGTTATTGAAACTCAACCTCTTTGGAAGATGTACTTTGATGGGGCTGAACATTGTGATGTGGTGTTTTTCTCTTAGCAAGAAGTAGTTCTACAATTATCTTTTAATTAAAGATAATGTTGCTCCAATAATGTCATTGAATATCCAACACTAACACTTGGACTCAAAATGGATATCGACATTAAGCAAGTACAACTACATGTCATTGGTGTCAGTCAGTTGGTGATAAATCAATTCTTGGGAAGCAATGAAGTCAAGAATATTGAACCACTCCACTATCATGTTTATGCTCAAAAGTTGATAGGGTGACTTGGATATGTGACCCTCCAACATATACTGAAGAAGGAACACAAGAAAACTGATGCCTTTCTGCTCTAGCTTCAACTCTAACTCTTCCTGATAAGAGGCTAGTTACTATTTACCAAATATAGGTAGTACTGCCATTAAATGAGGATAAATATATAATAAATGTGCTTAATCATATCGCTGTTGTTTCTAAAGCCTCAAAGAAAGATTGGCGATAAACTATTAGTGACTGTTATTGTAATGAGATACTTGTAGAAAATCCAAGGAGAAGGATTTATATTCATTGTCATGCAACTCGATTTCTTTAATACAAGGATGTATTGTATAGACGATCATTTGAAGGAGTACTCTTGTGATGTTTGGGAAAGGAATAAATCCAAGCTATGAAAGAAGCACATTCAGGAGTATGTGGAGCACATAAATCTGGACTGAAGCTCTAGTTCCACATAAAGGATATTACTAGAATACAATTGAAAGATTTGTTTGATTATGGTCAAAGGTTTAAGGCTTGAGAATGTCATGCGAATTGAATATATTTGTTGCCTGATGTATTACATCCAACTATCACATCTTGGCTAGTTAACGCTTCGAAATTGATATTGTTGGACCACTGCCGAAATATTCGGGTGGATACTGTACATCTAAGCTACAACAAATTACTTCTTAAAATAGGTTGAAGCTTCCTCTTAGAATGTTAACTTCATCCTAGTGAACATCATCTACCGCTTTGGAATTTCTCACTACATAATAATGGAAAATGGGAAACCATTTGATAATCAGTTGATGAAAAAGATTGATGATTTCTTTGGTTTCAAGTAGTGTAAATTTTCTTAGTATCATGATGCCATCAACCGTCTAGCTGAAGCATTCAATAAGACTTTGTGCAAATCATAAAAGAAAATCATCTCTAATTACAAATGAGATTGACATGAAAAAACGAAAGAAACTTTGTGGACATATAGGACGACATACTACACACGACTCAAGCAATACATATTCAATTGCTTTTATAGTTGAATTAGGGCTACCCGTTGAGCATCAAATACCTTCTTTATGACTTACTATTTAAGGAGTCATTGAAGATGATAATTCTCGACTACGTCTTGCTAAGTTAAAAACATTTGATGAAAAGGGTTTTAAATCTCATTAAAATCTTGAATGTTATCAAGATTATGTTTCTCGTGATTTTAATACAAAGGTTCACTTGATGTGCTTCAAATTTGGAGATCAAGTCCCTACATTTAGAAGACCCATTAGAACTTAACATAAGTCTAGGGATGGACCATAATGTCATACAATAAGCATATTCAAATGGTGCTTACAAGCTTCATCATGAGGATTGATCCTATTAATTAAAAATTCCTGAAGAGGTAGTACCCCTAAAGAAAGATAATGATCCTTAAGGTATGCCCATAAAGTGCATGTTACTCATAGAACGCAACACTAAAAATTATGCATAACAACCTAAATCAATGTACTCAATATTGAAACTCTTGAAAGGGGCATCCTAGGCAAAATTAAAGACATAAAAAAAATAGCTTCTCCAGAACTACATTGTGACTTGATCCTCTTCACTAAGCTGCATAGGCACTTAGAGTTACATTCTAAGTTCAGTTGGATGAGTGTCAAAAACACATATCCTTACTTGATTTGTCACATAAAATTTATGATCATGAGTACTCTTTCATCAAACTTTCGCCTTACACCAAATGGTGGTGACTCGATGGGGGCAAACCCCTATGAAATATGAGTTTCTTCCATAAAAGTTGATGTTTCCAAATTCTTAATTTTTGCAAGAATGGAGTCTAAAATCAACTAAGTTTCAAGTTGAAGTCTTTAAATACTTTGACTCCATAAGATGGATTATCAAATCAATAAAATTTTCAAGCTAAAGTCTTCAAATTTGGTGAAGTATGTAAGAAGGAGTCTTATATCAATTCAGTTTGCAAGCTAAAGTCTTGATATTCTTCAAGTTCCTAAGTTGGGGTCTTTTTCACGACCCAAGGCCCCCATGTGTAACATGGGGAATAGAACCCCAAGAGGCAATACACAAGCCACTTAGCATGCATAACAAGATATAAGAAATTCAAAAGAGATAAAGAGAAACATTTCAAGTCTAATAGTTATATCTAAGTAAAATGAAAGTCTACTAAGTCTCATTTTGCAATCTAATACATCAAGAGTGACCGGGACGTAACCCTATAATCATCTACAAAGTCTTAAAGTAAGAAGATTGAAAAATGTAATTGCTCTGTCCTCGAAGCATGAGGACCCACCAATGCTCGGAATCTCCTCAAAGAACTTTAGCCACGAAACTGGGAACCCTGAATATCTGACCATACGTTTGGGAAAATTTAGGCAAGAGTATATGTTAGTACAACTATGTACCAAGTATGATAGCCATGCATAAAAACATATATAGCATGCTAAAAAGGGACATTTTCATGAGAGTGCACCGACCAAGATGAAACATTAGTTTAGGAGTTAGGAAACATAAGACATAAAACAAGGTCAATGCAAGAATACATCATCTTAAAACCTATTTGGCGTATTTATTGAAGTCACCTTAGTTCATCGTAGCTTTATTGTGGGAAGTAGCCTTAACTGACATGTAAGACCATATGAGTTATTAACATGGAATCCAGTGTCTCCCACATCGAAAAGTGTTGTCCTACTTGTCAAGGTAAGGACCATAAACTTTCTATCTTATGTGGATCCACTATTTAATGTCTATCTTGACAATCCTATGTTGGCACATAGTTGATGGGACACGAGTAATCGCCACTTGTCCACTTGGTACTAAGCTTAACTTCCACGGAATAGTTCTTAAGCTTATTCATCTTATCTTTTTAAAGGAACATGGGTAACCGCCTCTTGTCCTTGCATCATGTGACATAGGGAATCTTCTCATGTCTTTCAATAGAGGGTATGACTAATCTCCTATTGCCTCTACATTAGAATAGCTCCTCATCATTGGTTCATTTTAGGTGAGAAAGTCTTTTAACCTTAAGAAGCTTTTTTATATGAGAAAACCTTTCAAAATAATGCTTTCATATGTATATGAAAAATCCTTTCAACAACACAACAACAACATCATTGATATTTCACTTTCAAAGTATCCTTAAAACATTTACATAAATTTCATGAGATCATGCATGATTTCATAAAACTAATCCTTCATAGTTCCAGCACCTACATCATATAGTCATGACTTGGAAAAACATGGGAATTACATGGGCTCATTGGGGATCATCATAAAAACATGAGATTAACTCAATTCATGCATAAAAGATCATGCATCAATCGTTTAAATCAATAATTAAGAAAACCCATAACATAGAGGAAAAACCCTAACTCAATTGGGGATTTCTAACTTTCAAAATTTGAGAAGTCGGGAACTCCATGGAGGAAAGGAATCCATGGATGAAAACCATCATACTACAATGCTAATTGCTTGCCTTCAATAGAGGATTAGGATACTTGATTTGAAACCCGGTCTAGTGGGGTGAAGTCTGAGTAACCCCGAATTGTGCCAAATGATGTAATTTGCCCAATAATGGAGCATTTGATGTCATTCTTAAGGGCAAAAGTCATCAAATGGCAAACTTTGGCCAAATAAGGGGAATTCTGAGTACCCCAAAGTCATGGGTCATATGAGTCTGGTATGACTTGCATAGTGTGTGTGTTTGATATTGATTTCGGGGGTTGCGGGCTTGATTGTGGGAAACGGGATTTAAAATTGGCATGTTGAGTAGTTTGGCGAGCTAGGTCGAGCTCACTGCATGGTTCGACGATTCGCCAAAATCCCCCTTTTATCACCCTTAATTTATTGATTTATGTAAGTTGAGTCTGTAAGTTTTTGTGGGAAGCCTGTGCTCGCTGAAATGTTCCTTTAATCACCCTTTATGCGCCCTAACCCCTAAAACACACTGTAATATTCAATGGGCTAGTCTACGATCGCCGATTGGTATTGGCTATTTTCCGAAAGGCCCTGAACATCTCCAACATGCCTTAAATCTGGAAATTTTTCAAGTTGGTCCTTTCGGTGAACCTGATTTTGTTCGCCTCAGTGACTGTTTCGATAAGGCTTTCTGCAAGTTTCTTGAATTATTTTTAACACTTTTCGATGTGTTTTGCAGATATGGCTAGACCTAAACTACCAAGACCAGACATGCCGCCCCATAAGCAAGCAAAAGGGATCATCATAAATAAGGATGCAACGGCATCCAAAGCAAAGGCAACAAACCTATGTACTAGTGGTAGGAAAGGCAAAGGAAAGGGCAAGGTGCCCGCAGTTGAGTAACCGAAGGTCATCTCCGATAGTGAGGGAGTGATACGCTCAAATCACACCTCTCTAAAGAAGTATAAGTGATCGTTATCAAGTAAAGAATCCAACTTGGAAGTTGGGGTCAATCCCACAAGGAATATGGTTTAGACTTAAACATAACTTACGATTATATTCATTTAGTTAACGTATTTCTAAGACAAGTAAGTAAAATTGGTGGGGGGGGGGGTGTTGTGTAACATATAACTGAATGTAGTTGAAAGAACATGTGAGCAAGATTCAAACTTTAGTTGTTATCAATGAGAGAAAGTAACTATGGTGTATGTGTTCCCCATAAGCTCATAAAGCGATAATCCTAGTAATAGTAATCCTTTCCTAGTGTATTACATGCAAAGTGGTAAGTTATGTATCTCTAATTCCTTAGTCCGGCAACTAGAAAATTTCACCCCGCACCTTGGTCCGGCTACATGTGTATAATTTACTAACCCTTACCTTTACCTCATATTAGACATCACATCAATGTATGGCTTAGTTTTAACCCTTGCACCAATTAATATTAGACTATTAGATAATATCACACTAAATCTATGTTGATAATTATTTTCTTATTAACTACCTCATTGTTCCGGCAAGTAGCAACAAGGCGACTTCTTTGCAACCGCTAAAAAGACTTCTAAATGAAAGAATTATCAATGCATGCAATAACACTATTCAAGAATTACTTAATTACTACTCATACTTTGTTAATCGCTCATGGTCCCCACAACCCTAGTTGTGGATTTAGGTACCCATAGTAGAAAGAACACAATTCATATTTGTAGAAGAATAATTCATGAACTTACGTAATGAGAAGAAGAAATCCAAAGACCCAACTTGAATTTCAAAGTTAAAATCTTCAATTCTAACTTAGGAAATCAAGAATTGCTAGAGTTGCAAGTTAATCTCCAAAGCCAAAAACTAGAACTAGAATAATAGTGTCTAACCTCTAAAATTGAGGTTTACATGCCCTATATATAAGAAAGCATTTCCCAAATAAAAAGGAAACAAAATAAGCAAATAAAGTTTTTGGATGCGGTTTCAATCTACAACACTGACCTACGGTCCATAGGTCCCTTCCGTGGTTTGGAACTTAGAAGATTTTCCAAAACTCAAAATCTCCAACTCTCAGTAACAATCGATGGATCAGCAAGATGGACCGTGGTTCGATCCACGATCCATGGATCCTCCTCCGTAGCTCCATAATTAAACTTTCAAAATCAGGTACAGGAACCCTCTTCTCTGAATCATTTGATGGAACTGCAAGACGGCCCGTAGGTTGACCTACAGTCTGTCGTTTGTAATCGTGGTTCCACACTTGGTCAAGAATTCCTTGATTTTCCTTCAAACCTTACCTGTCCATCTAAGCCTACCACTATATACAGAACGTGACTTGACCTATAGTCCGTAGGTCACATCCATAGATGCCCTTTTCTGCACAATTTTTCAGTTGTGTCTCTCCACTTCCATGTCCAAACTTATTTCTTGCAAACATGATAAAAAAAACATTACTACCAATACAACATGGCACAATACACACACAACTCTTAGGTGAAATGTATTAAAAACACCATAAACTCCCGGTATATCAACACACTCAACTTAAATTTGTTGTTTGTCCCCAAGCAACGCACTAAGACTCTAAAGACACTTGTATAGAAGCAAACATTAAAGCACAAGCAATCGCATGGCTTTCTATTCCAACTCCCTTTTCGAGTGCAAATATTTTCTCTTAGACTCAACAAGCTAACTCATGCGGATCAAGATATGACAAAGATCGACCAATAGACACATAACATACATTGTTTCACTATCACCAAGGTACCTACTCTCCGACAATGTAACTAATGCCCTTACTTCAAATGAAATTCCTTTTTCACATAATAAATATGATTTTGATTACAAGGATTCATTCACCACTCACGCTCAGAAGTAACTTCAAGTACAGTTACTGTTCAATGCCATAGGCTTGCCCTTATTTTCACTGCTTAGACTCTCCAAACTAGTTGCTAGGATCACTATGGGACTTTCTTAGCTTGTAACGTAGGCTTAGGGTCAGGTGTGGTACATTTGGGTATTTTTTAGTGACTTTTTTCCCTCCTTGACATTACTTTAGGCTTTTTACCTCTTTTTGCCTTATTTTTGACATCCTCCTTTTTTACCTTCTTTCCCTTGACTCTTTTCAACCATGGATGTGACTTTTTACTTCATAGCTCTTTATGTTTCACTTTCTTCTTTTTCTTGCATTTTGTTTTTTTCTTTATTTTTCAACACTTTTATTTATCATCTTTTGCTTCTTTGGCACAAAGTCACATCCTCTTCTATCTTTTCTTTTTCTCTTTTCAACACCAAACTCTTTTCATACCCATTTTTCTTTCGGTTTCCTCTTTCATAACCACCCTCAACTTATGGATTGTCCATTAGTTGAGGTGCCCAACATCCGATGTCGGACCAGGGACAAGATTGAGGTAACTTTTGCATTAGCAACCCTCAACTTTGCCTTTTGGCCTAAGTTAAGGTGCACATGTCCAAGGAGGGACCAGGGCCAAAACACTAGATTAAGGGAAGGTGAGTTACAAGTTTAGAAAGAAGTGGTCTATTTCAGGCTCAAATCATTTGCATCAATGGGAACATTTATTTCATTTCGTTGGATTTGTTTAGGCAATTAGTGGACTTATTAGAACAAGGGCCTATGATCACTTCCTAGACTCTAGCATAGATAATCTTAGGAGGACTAATCGGGCAAGTTCTAGATTAGCACAAACCTATCTAAACAATTCAACTTATCTCACTCATTCTTGTCACTTTGTTACATTATTAGATTATCAATTACCCAGTTCAAGTTTAGCTTAAGTCATGAGGGCAAGTTGGTTCATTATCATGTCATATTAAGAGCCAACACATTCACAATATTTGGACAGGTATAAATTTTCATTCTTGACTATGCCATCATGCTTCATTCTTTTTCATGCTTCTACACACACAATCCTAACACATGTCGATTCAACAAAACTTTAAAACAATCTCTTGGGGGAAACGAACACAGGCAAGAAAAACCCAAGAGAGGATTATGAGTTGTGTTACTCAAACTTCACCCTATCACTCATAATCCGTTTACTCCACTCCAACAAAATAAATTTTTATTGTCCTCAAATCATACAAAAATAAGCAATAAAGAGTTTGGTTAAGGTGAATTAAACATGTGGCGCAAATGTGCCGAAGAACTCAACAAGCAGGTAGGTCTAATTTCCCAGAGCCCGCTGGATCAACATAGGGAACGCTATCAGTAGGACTCCCATCTATCATCGCAGTACCATCAGTAGTGCTCACATCATGGGGAACGCCATTAGTAGTGCTCCCATCTATCATCGCAACACCATTAATACTGCTCAGATCATCTCTCAAGCAGCAACAGCCTCAGTAACATGCACAAAACTCGAGGCCCCAATAGCACCCTCACGCAACCTCTGCTAGCGCAACTCCCCATCCATAATAAAATTTCTCCTAGCCTGCGTAGTCTGCTGGTGCTCCCTTTTCTTTGCCCTCATATCCTCAGTGGCATCAGAAGTATGGCTAGAACGGTGCCTCTTCCCTCGAACATGGGTGAACTCAGACTGTGCTATGTCATCACTGTAAAGAGCATCTAACATCATATCATCTACCGGTGTATTAGGTGGAGAGTTTGGCATGTCCATGGGTAGAGCTAGGACAGCATCAAGATCGGCCCGAAGACTATCCAACTAAGTTCGGAAAGAGGAGATATCTGTGGTCGAGGCTAGTCGCTCGAGGAATCTCAACTCGAAGGAGTCCAGACACTTATTAATGGCCTGGACCTTCAGGTCTATCATGTGACCCATCGTGGCCTCAGACTCTGATATAGACCATTGCATCCAAGGCTTCATACGCTGAAGCAGTGTGGCCATTTGTGCCTCTAATTTTTGAACATGGGCAAGGGGCACGACAACGGATACTGACGAGGGGGTGGCTCTGGATGAGCTAGGAACCCTACCGGTGGCCTGAGATGAGGACTTTGATATAGACCGCTGCATCCAGGCTAGAGGCTGCAGTTCCTTAGATGATTGAGAAAGCCCTTACCACTGCTTTGACACCCCCTTAGAGATGTTATTAACACCCTCATGGCAAGGGAAAAGGTGTGTGAGAGAGTTCAGGGAGCCACTCATGAGGTAACGGTCTTAAAGGCCGTAATTGCAAAGCTGAGGAAAGATGTGGACCAGCTAAATTCCACTGATATGTTGATGATTTTTAGGACTTTGGAAATCCCTAATGACCTGGACACAGATATTCCAGTCTTTTCTGATATGACTCTGACTACCACTGGAGATGAGGTTAGAGTTGAAGATGTGGTTGCAGAGTATGAGGCTGAGATGGTGAGGAGTAGCTCAGTGTTCAGGAGGAGACCACCTATGAGGGCCTAACTGATGTCAAGGAGGCTATGGTACATTTGGCTATTCAGACATCGGTGAGGGATACTTCTATGGCAGGCTCCAGTGGAGCTAGTGTTGAGGTTACACCAGGTAGTGATGCCCAACCCAAGATTGTACCCCGGGCACTGATGCCCAGACAGATGGAGTGACTCCGATGAAGACTTGAAATGATCTTAGGAAACAATTTTGAAGAGTGAAACAATTTGACAATATATCTCTTTTGTGGCAAACCTTGTGAGATGTGTGAACCTTGCTTGAACCCTCTTGAGCCTTATCCTTTTCTTGGAAGAAACTTGAACAGTTGTGACCTCTCTTTATCCATTCGCCCATAACTTTCTTGAAGTGTGGTTTGTTTTAATAGACAACTTAGTCCAAAAGCCTAAGTTGGGGGTTTGGTGAAAAGAAAAGGGAAATCAAGAAGTGGGAGAAATTCTCCCTTTGAGAAATGGTTTTGAAAAATATGGAGCCCCTCCATGCAACAAAAATAAAAAGGAAGAGGAAAAAAATGAGCTAAAGAAGAATAATGAAAATGTTGTGAAATAAAGTAGTGGAAGTTGCAAAAGAAATGGGTATCCGGTAGTCCATTTGAAGTTGAATAATGGGGTGAATTATGAGCATGATCAAAATGATAATGAAAAGAAAGAAAGTGATGTTCAGACACACTTGGTGAAGGTAGCAACCACTGAGGCTGAATGACCATACCTTTACACTCAGCCCCGTTAGAAGCCTTGAAAAGACCTTTGTGATCTTAAGTGAGCTGAAACGAATGTTAATTGGAAAATAAGGGCAAACTAATGGGCGAAGTCGTGCATGTGTTCATCTTTGTGAGTGTGGGAGTCGTATGTGATTCCAAAACTATAAATTGATGAAAAACTTTGTGTGAATAGGGAATCATTTTTGTTGTGAGGGTATTTGAGTACCTTTGTTGAGCTTGAACTTGCATTTGAAGAAAGTATTGTGAACTTGAACTTCTTTGATAATTGTGAGTCACAATTTTAATATTTCAGTGCACAATTAATCATTGCCTAAGTAAGTTGGGCCTTGTTGTGTGAATTCATGTTGAGTCTTATGTAGCACTTTTTGAGACATCCTTTTTGAACTGTTGATCTTGAGTTTTACTTGAAAGTTTAAGCTGGGGGTGTTAATGAGTTCGAGATTTGGACTCATTTAGGGCTTTGTTTATATAGATTTAGTGTCCTTAAATGCTTAATTTGTGTCATAAAGTGATGTTAAATCCTTGATTTTTAGGTATATGGATTAAGGAACAAAGCAAGGACACTAACCGACAAAAAGGAATAAAACAAACTGAAGAAATTAAGAAAGGAAAGCCTGGTGATTGCCAAGAGCACTTGGCAAATCGCCGAGTGGTTACCTTGATTGCCTAAAGTTCCGGTGTGCCAACCCTGAGGGAAGAAACCAAGTCGGCGACAAAAAGGAGCAATCGAGCGACAAAAAGGAGCAGTCAGTGAATCGCCGAGCAGTTCTATGATGCAAAGAGATATCGTCCAAAGTTACAGAACTTGAGGTTTCTGTGTTCCAAGTGGAAAAGGCAATGGAAGAGATCAATGGGTGGTTTGCCAAGTGGTTCAGAAATCCCGACTTACTTCGCCAAACGGTCCTTTATGGCATATTATTGGCACCTATAAATTAGATTCTGATCATTTTATTTTAGGAGGAAGAGTTATGATGGTGAATGGTAACTTAGTTTAGAACACTTTTCTCTGTAGTTTTTCATAGTTTTGAAGAATTTTAGAGATTCAATTTGGAGATTTTGGAAGTGGGTTTCGAATATTCTACAAATTGAAGCATTGTAAAGACTAAATTACTCTTACCTTCTTGGTGGCTAATCGATTCGGTAATCGTTTTTACTATTTCATGATGTTTTGCTAAACCCCAATTCTTGGGGTGTGATCATGTGAATATGGGTTGAATTAGTGTATGGGTATTGTTAATTGGTAGTTTAAATGCTAAATTGAAGTGAGTTTAATCATTAATTATGGTTCAATTTATGCATTGTAGTTGCAAATGCAGTTCTAATGTTTTGTTCTTGGCTTGCTCAAGAGAAAGGTTTTAGAACATAGATTATTGATTAATGATTTATAGGTATTGGGTTAACCTGGGTTCAGCTCAAGAGAGTGAATCCTAAACCCAATCCTACCCATCTGGCTCAAGAGAGTGGATGAATTAAGGTACGGGTTGTTCTTCATTTTTATGCTTTTTGATGTTCGAAAGAGATCACCTGATTCGGGATAGTTTCTCGAGAGAAAGCTATCTCCCTTATAGTCTAGCGTACTCACTGATTTTTGGTTGTTTGCTAGTAGTTTCAATTACCCATATGTCAAAATTTGCCTATAATCGATCACATACAGAGAATTCTTCTCCTTATTGTTATTTTAAGGTATTTGTGACTGCTTTGTAGTTGATAATTTAAAACCAAAACTCCCCATCTAATATTTGTGTCACCCCTTTAATTTGATTCATGTCTTTTTCAATAATTTCTATTCCTATAGCTGATTAGACCACGTTTGTACTTCCTAATTGAATTTCAATATGTACCGCTCCCTATGGGATTCGACCCCAAATCAATTGTTGGGTTTTATACTAACTAACAATCGTTTGCACCTAGAATTGGATTAGGTGTGCTTGAAACGTTAATCACCTCTACTACGAGAGAGCTTCCATCTCAAGAGATGGACTCTAGAAAATCGGACTCTAGTACGGGAGAGTTCCATCTCACTTCAATATCCACTTGGTGCTAAGCATAATTCCCTTGGAATAGTCAATTCTTACGTGTTCTTATCATTCATGGAATGGCATGTCATCTCGCCAATCCAAGCTAAATTTCATCAGGATAGCTCCTTGTCTTTGATTCAATTAGGTGAGAAAACATTTCAACCTTAGAATCCTTATTATGTGAGAAAACCTTTCACATCATAGTTTTATGTGTTTATGAGAATATCCTTTCAACAACACAACAGCAACATCATCATTGATACTTTACTCACAAAGCATCCTTAAAACATTTCCACAGATTTCATAAGATCATGCATTAATCAATAATTACCCCCTTGAAGTGCAAAACCCATTTTCAATCATCAATACATAGAAAACATTGGTTATATATGGATTTCATAGGGGTCTAAAAAATGAACCCAACTTTGGGTAACCAATCCAGAATTTTAAGGGTTAGGTTCAAGATAATTTCAATTGGGTTCAGTTGAGATTAAGCGGGTCAAATTGGGTGGGTCAAGACCCATCCCAACTTCTATTTCAACCCATTTTAATATCTCCAATTTCAACCCAACCCGCCCACTTGACACCACTAGGATTTCATCATAAATCCATGTAAAGCTAGAAATACATGTTTAATTTCGTAAAAATCTTACTTTAAACTCAAAATCCCACATCATATGATCATTACTTGAAAAAATGGGGACATCATAAAATCATAGCAATTCATCAATTCATGCATAAGAGATCATAATTCAATCATTTAAATCAATAATCAAGAGAACTCATGGTAATTGAAAAAAACCCTCGCAAATTGGGAATTTTTACCTTTGAAAAGAGAAGAATATGGGAACTCCATGAATGAAAGGAATCCATGGATGAAAAATATCATACCTTAAGTCCAAAAGCTTATCTTCAATGGAGGAATAATTTGAGAGTTCTTCTTTTTGGTGAGTTTGGAGAGAATGATTTCTATTGGAAAATTTGGGGATATAATCCTTATATAGTGGTCCTAGACATAGGCAAAATGATGTAGTATAGGAGTTAATTAATTAAGAAAATACCCAACTACTCCTAAAAAATAACTACCAGCAATGACCTACGAGACACAACTGACGGACTCTGGTCTGGACGACGGACAGTCCTGCATGATCGTTGATTGTGATCAGGAACCTGATTTTTAGGCCATCAAACCACGGACTATTTTTTGAACAATGGAACATTAGTCAAGCTGTCGTTCTGGCCTCCCTGGTCTATTTTGGGGAGCACATCCACAAACCACTCCTACGGTCCATGGTCCCATCCACAGGTCGTGGGTTGGCACCTACAGCTTACTAAGAGTGTTATATATCCTTTTTCGGGTATGAGGCATTACAATATCTCCCCCTTGGGATCATTCGTCCTCTAATGAGAATCAAACTGGTTCTAAAAGATTAGGAGAGGAACTAACAACCCAACCTATAATGCAACTTCATCTAAATTCGTATAACCAAGAAGGAACTAATGACTCCAAGCTAAACATACTCAATGCATCAAAAGGAAGTAGGAACAACATGTAGCAACCCAATATACATGAAATTTTGAAATTTTCTCATGTTCAAGGAGTAACTACCCTCTCCAAGCCAAAAGCATGCTTAACACAATCTCATGGAGACAATATGCAATTCATACTCAAAAAGTATAGCTAAAGCATGTTCATCTATTCATCTCATAAAGTCTATAGGCAACTCATACTCAATGCACAACAACATGAGGAAAATCAAACAAATTGACTCGTTTCCTCAAAACGTAATCTTCATGAACATGCATAAATAAGGAAATCATGGAAAACACATAAAATACATGACTACAAAACATTGACAACTCATTATCTCAAGCTAGAGTAGGAGTAGAAGGAAAGAGCTGCGTATATCGGTACATCATATCATCCTCGGCATCTCAAGTAGCACCCTCAAATACTTTCACGGAAGCAACTTCCTTATTCCTCAACTTCTTGATCTGTCGGACTAAAATCTCAACCAGAACCTCCTCATAAGAAAGTTTTTCTTTAACTTCCAACCTTCTAAGGAAACTCTATGTAACACTCCGAATTCAAAATAGAGGATAGCATGTTGGGACTTCAAGGTGCCACCCCACAAGGACAAATTATGGGCCCATGAAGAGGCCCCAAGAAAAAATGCATAAGGCAGTGAACTACAGCCAGGACCCACACCCCATGGATGGATCCACAACTCATGGTTAGGGTTTCGTAAGTGGGGGCAAAAGTCTCTGATAAGAGCACG
The DNA here is from genome assembly GCA_037074985.1 of Solanum bulbocastanum. NCBI lineage: Eukaryota > Viridiplantae > Streptophyta > Magnoliopsida > Solanales > Solanaceae > Solanum > Solanum bulbocastanum. The sequence goes on from CM073605.1 coordinate 22,657,621, forward strand.
CCCTACCAAGACGGACCATAGGTCTATTCCCGGTCCGTCGTTAGGGTCTCATGGTTGGGCCTTTTTGGACAGTTAACGCGGTTAAGATGGGGCTTAAAGGTCCTTTCTAGATTTAATTAGAATTAAGTGGTGTCATTTTAAACTAGTCTAAACCAATTGTATATGTATTTTAGACCCCTAATATAAGTCATTAAAGTCATTCTTTCAACTAACCAAAAGAATTGGGTTCCTTTCCCAAATATTCTCTCTCTAAAAAGTTCAAGAAGAAGAAGAGGGTTCAAGCTAGGTTAAGTCAAGTCTCCATTCTTCCAAGCTTGGTAGGTTTTTTAATCAAGGTATGATGGTATATTCGTCCATGGATTCTTTTCATCCATGGAGTCCCATGTTTTCCCCAATTTAGAAGAAGAATTCCCCAAGTCAAATTAGAGTTTCTTCTAAAGTTATAGGTTATGATCCAATTGAGTGGATTATCGTTGTTTATGATTGTTTATGATGGAATTGCATGTTTTTAGTATGATTGTACATGTATCCATACTTAAACTATTATTCTAAGATGAATTTGATGTAGATGGGTTCTATGCCATGAAAGGGGAAATTGAGGATTTAGATGTAATCTTCTAGGATTGATGATATACATCGTAGATTGCTCGAGAGTAGAGCATGTCGACAAGAATTGAATTAGATTAAAGTATACATGATGAATCATGATTAGTAGTGCTTGAGATTGAGCCTATATGATGATATATGATTAGAATTGTTGAAGAATGAAGCAAGTGATTAAAATGTCTTAAGATCTAGGCATATGTGATGATTATAAGAAGTATTGCTTTGAAATTAAGGCTTGTAGCTATGAATGTTGATTGCTAGGGCTTTGAGAAGTGAAGCTTATATGATTGTTGATTGTTAATATTATGATGTGGAAGAGATACTTCTCATAATGAATTGCTAAGCATGATTAATAAATGTGAAAGATTTACTCACATAAATGATTCTAGGTTGAAAGAATTGCTCACCGAAAATGAATCTAGACTAAAATGCTTAATGAATGATGAGGCTAGAGGCGACTACCCCATAATCTTCATGTGTTAAGGATATGAGGTGATTCCCATACTCCTAAGAACTGAACAAGAACCTTCATGTGTTAAGGATATGAGGTGATTCCCATACTCCTAAGAATTGAACAAGAGGTGGTTCCCCACATTCTTATTATGATGAATGGACATGGAGGTGAGTACCCATGATCCTTATAAAATTATGTGGAGGCGAGTACCCGTGTCATATGAAATAATTGTGGAGGCGAGTACCCGCAATCTTAAAGTAAGGCAAGAGGCAAATACCGGTTAGCCTTTATGAGTTAGGCAAAGAAGGGAATCCCCATGTTCCCTTGATAGACTTGAATTGGTAAATTGTAACCATTCATGAGTAATGATTTTTCTTGGACTAATAGAGAGATACTCTCCCATGAATAGTAAGAATGACTAAATAGGGACAAGTCCCTAATCAAGTAGCATGTTTATGATGAAACAAGATTACTTCAAGGAAGTATTGTAAGTATGACTTGATATGAGGTTCACTTATATGATGTTACATTAGCTTGGATTGTTGCTTGAGTTGCCTTCCTTGATATGTAGGACTAGAGGTGATGACCCAAGTCTTGAGCAAGGATAAATTGAGGTTATTCAATCTTTTAGTATGTTGAGTTATGTGCATTGAATATGCTTATGGCTTATGTTGATGTCTCTTGTGCTTATAGCCTATGTCTTATGTAGACTAATGCCTATGTCATACTTATGTTGATGATTTATGCTAGCCATCATATTTAGGGTCCGGCGATATTGACATCAATGCCCGTGGCTAGGTTCATAGTAGAGAAAAGAGTGAAGATTTGGTGAGTCCTCATAGCATCGAGGATTTGATCACCTTTCCTTTATGTCTTTCATTTTATGTCTAGAACTATTATACGGTCTGTGACCCTAAGACTATTCAAGTTTTAGATGGTTTTGAGACAAGTGTAAAGACTTCCACTTCGTTTTATGAGACTTTGATATTGTTTGAAAACGTTTTAAAGTTCCGTACCATTTTCTATTATCTTATGTTATGAAAGCTAAGTGGCTTGTATGAGTCCTCTCAAGGTCTTGTACTCCATGTTACATCAAAGGTGTACCCCTGGGTCATGACAAACTTGGTAATCAGAGCACAAGGTTTAGAATGGCTGTAGGATGTCTCAAACCACGTTTAGTAATGTCTTGTTCATAACTGTGAAGCGCGCCATATTTATGAATGAGAGACTATTAGATATTTAGGAAACTTCACTTCTTCACTTCTCTAAATCGTGCCACAGAGTTGAACTTTTCAAGGTCCTTCTCCTAATTGGTGCTTGATGGTTTTCAGGATATGACTACAACAAGGGCTAATGCTAGAATGAATGGGAAGACAATATGAATCAAGGAGTTCCTCCCTAAGTTCCTCCACAAGCTCCAATTCTGAGGATGTGACTAAGGCCGAATTTAGGTCTGTTTTTCAAGTGTTGACTCAAGACATGATGGCCCAAGCCAATAGAGAGGTAGTAGCTCTTGTGAACCCAAATGTGGGTATGGCGGCTTCAATAGTAAGGGATTTTATAAGAAGGAGGTCCATAAGGGATTTTATGGTGAGTCCTCATAGCATCGAGGATTTGATCACCTATCCTTTATGTCTTTCATTTTATGCATAAAACTATTATATGGGTTATGTCCCTAAGACTATTCAAGTATTAGATTGTTTGAGACAAGTGTAGAGACTTCTGCATTATTTTATGAGACTATGATATTCTTAGAAAATGTTTTAAATTTCCGCACCATTTTATATTATCTTATGTTATGAAAGCTAAGTGGCTTGTATGAGGCCTCTCTGGGTCTTTTACGCCATGTTACATCTAGGGTGTACCCCTGGGTCATGATACTATAGATGTCGGATCACCAACACATTTCTTCAACATGAAGACATGGAAAATTGGATGCACCGATGCCAACTCATTTGGCAATTCAAGCTCATAAGCAACCTTACCAACACGTCTCAAAATTTGATATGGGCCTACAAAACGAGGACTAACTTTTCCATTCTTACCGAACCTCATTACACCCTTCATGGGTGAGATTTTCAAGTAAACCCAATCATGAATGTCAAACTCAAGATCTCTTTTTCTAACATCGGCATATGATTGTTGTCAACTTTGAGTCGTCTCAACCTTCCTCTAAGGAGCCGAATTTTCTCTATGGCCTCGTATACCAATTTGGGACCAATTAGGGCAATTTCACCCACTTCAAACCATCCTATAAGAGATCTACACCTCCTACCATAGAGTGCCTCAAATAGAGCCATATCAATACTCGAGTGATAGCTATTATTATATGCAAACTCATTCAATGGCAAATGGTCATCCCAATTACCCTTAAAATCAATCACACAAGCTCTCAACATGTCTTCCAAAGTTTGGATAGGATGCTCCGCTTGCCCATCGATTTGGGAATGAAAGGTCGTATTAAGATTAACATGAGTACCAAGGTCTTTTTGGAAAGACTTCCAAAACTAAGAAGTGAATTGGGTACCACGATCAGAAATAATGGACAAGGGAACTCCATGCAACCTTACCATCTCTCTCAAATACAACTTAGCATAATCTTTCGTTGAATAGGAAACCTTGACGGGAATAAAATGAGCCAATTTCTTCATCAAATCTACGATAACCCAAATCGAGTCATGTTGTAGCCGAGTGTGAGGCAAACCAACCATAAAGTCCATATTCAGATCTTCCCACTTCCAAGTAGGAATACCAATGTCTTGGGATAAACGTCCCAGTTTCTGATGTTCAACATTCACTTGTTGACAATTATGACACTTAGCCACAAGTCTGACAACATCCTTCTTCATCCCATTGCACCAGATCTCACGCAAATCACGGTACATCTTAGTGGCTCACGGGTAAATAGAATACCGAGAACTATGAGCTTCGATCAAGATCTAGTCCCTTAAGCCATCAATATTAGGAACACATAAATGACCTTGATTTCTAAGTACACCATCTCCCCCTTGGGAGAAAGCCTTAACGGATTTCTTAAGAACCGTTTCTTTCAATTCAACCAAAATTGGATCAACACTTTGCTTGGCCTTCACATCCACCACAAAAGATGATTTAGAACCATTATGAACCATAACACCACCCTTGGTAGAATCCACTAACTGAACACCCAATCAGGCCAATCTATGCATATCTAGAATCAACTCTCTTTTATCATCCTCAATATGAGCAACACTACCATAGATAATCTACTAAGAGAATCCGCGACCACATTTGCTTTACCGGGGTGATAGAGAACACTCATGTCGTAATCTTTCAATAGCTCAAGCACCTTCTTTGGTGAAGATTCAAATCATTTGATTAAACACATATTGTAAACTCTTATGGTCGGTAAACATATCAACAAGAACACCATACAAATAGTGTTTCCAAATCTTCAAGGCAAAAACAATCGTCGCTAATTCAAGGTCATGGGTAGGATAATTCTTCTCATGGATCTTAAGTTGCCTTGATGCATAGGCAATAACTGTCCATTTTGCATAAGCACACATCCCAACCCAATTCTAGAGGCATCACAATATACCACAAAGTCATATGTTCCTTCTGGTAAGGTCAACACGGGAGCGGAAGTAAGTCTATCTTTCAACTATTGGAAACTTTTCTCACATGCTTTGGACCATATGAACCTAGCCTTATTTTGAGTCAAAGCCGTCAATGGAGAGGCAATAGAATAAAACCCCTCAACGAACTTTCTATAGTAACCAGCCAAACCCAAGAAATTATACTATCCGATGAGATAGAGGTTTAGGCCAACTCTTGACCATATCTGTCTTCCTAGGATCTACCACAATACCCTTAATTAAAACATTGTGCCCTAAGAAAGCCACGGACCTTAGCCAAAATTAACACTTGCTAAAGTTTGCAAAAAGTTGTTGGTCCTTAAGAATTTGCAACACAATCCTCAAATGATCAATATGCTCATTCTCACTCCTTGAGTAAATCAATATGTCATCAATGAACATAATCACAAATATTTCAAGGTATTGTCTAAACACCCTATTTATCAAATCTATGAATGTCACCGGGGCATTTGTCAACCCAAATGACATTACCAAAACTCATAATGAGCATATCGGGTTTGAAAATTCGTTTTCTCAATAACACATTCCTTCACCCTCAATTGGTGATAACCTGACCGAAGATCAATCTTAGAGAAGTAACTTTCCCCATGAAGTTGGTCAAACAAATCATTTGTCCTTAGAAGAGGATACTTATTCTTAATGGTCACATTGTTCAACTAATGATAGTCAATACACATACGAAGAGAACCATCCTTATTTCTAACAACCAACACTGGAGCATCTCATGGGGATATACTTGGTTGGATGAAACCCTTATGCAACAAATCTTTCAATTGCTCCTTTAATTCCTTAAGTTCTATCAGAGCTATCCTATAAGGAGGAATAGATATAGGTTGCATATCTAGGAGAAGGTCAATACCAAAGTCTATTTACCTCTCAAGAGGAATACCGGGCAAATCATCTGGAAACACTTTCGGAAACTCAGTAACAACGGGGACCGACTCAAGAGTAGAAATCTACATCCTCAACCTTACCATATGGTACAAGAAACCCTTAGAAATCATCTTTCTAGCTTTAAGATAAGAACCAAACTGACCCATAGGCATCAAATTTTTCCCCTTCAACTCTAGGACAGGCTCATTTGGAAACTTAAACTTGACTACACTGGACTACAATCAATTGAAGCATAACAAGAGTGTAACCAATCCATACCAAGGATAACATCAAACTCTATCATATCAAGCTCTACCAAGTCAACAAGAGTAACTCTATGGGACAAGGAAACGGGACATCTGCTATAGACCCTCGTAGCCACAACAGAAAAAGGTTCTAACTCACATCTGGAAGAACATCGAACCTTATATCCATATACAGTATCACAAAATACAAGGTAGCATCGAGATCAAGTAAAGCATAAACATCAAGTTGGAAAACTTTCAACAGATCGGTAACCACATCGGTATAACCCTCTTATTCACCACGAGTCTGAAGTGCATAGAATCGGTTTTGCTTGGGAGCATTAGAACCCGAACCACTAGAAGGATCTTGCTTGACCTCTCTCCCTTTAGTTATAGGCATTGGGCAATCCCTTATCTTGTGACCACACTTACCACAACGGAAACAACTATCCTTGCTGGCTAGACACTTACCCTCGTGCTTCCTTATACACATAATAAAAGTAGGCCTAGGCAATGAAGATCCACTGCCATCACCTCCTTGAGGCTTAGGGTTGGACACCCTATCTTTGTTGAACTTAGGAGGAGTATTGGAGGAACCTTGACCAGAAAACCTTTGTCAAAATCTAGGACGACCACGTCCATCGGACCTTGCATGAGAAAACTTACCATCACCGGTCTTACCTCTCTTTGTCTCCTTAGAATTTTCCTTGAGCTTTGACTCCTCAATTTGTTATGTATAAACCATGAAACGAGATATGTCCATGTCATGAATATTCATTGCGGTACGTCACTTATTGACCACCATTTCTCACATACTCGACACGAACTTACTCATCCTTGACCTAGAGTCGGCAACCAATTTTGGAGTATATTTAGACAATTAAGTAAGCTTTAGAGAATATTTCCTCACACTCGTACTTCCTTGACGAAGGTTGATGAACTCAAGCACCTTTGCTTCCCTCATCTAAAGGGGAAAGAACTTATCAAGAAAAGCAGCCTTAAACATCTCCCAATCAAGAGGACCCACATCTTCTGTTCTCCCTTTTTTCCATTGGTTGTACCACACTTTAGCAACACCTTTCAACTGATAAGCGTCCAAATCCACCTTTTCCATCAGTGTCACTCCGCTGATCATTAATACCTTGTAGACCTAATCAATAAACTCTTGAGGATCTTCCTCAACCTTAGAACAATGAAACTCTAGAGGGTTCATCCTTGTAAAGTCCCTCACTTTTAAAGCCGGCATACCCTCATTTGGGTTCACGGGAACCGCAACCTCCCTATTGGCTTGGGCCAACACTTGAAAAGCAGCCCTAAACTCTGCATTTGTAACTTATTCGGTCAAAGGATCAACAGGAACTTGAGGAGGAGCTTGGGGAGGATTTTCTTGTTCCGCATTCTCCCTCACATTCCTTCTAGAATAAGTCCTTCAATAAGCCATATCATGTAAATCATCAGGTAAGGATTAGAAGAGAGACTTTATAGAGTTAAATTCTATGGCATGACTTTAGAGTAATGAAAGAAGTGGAGTTTCCTAATCATCTTGTAGCCTCTCATTCATTAATATGGCACGTTTCACACTCATGAACAAGACTCTACTAGACGTGGCTCTAATTACCCCTACATGTAACGTGGCGTATAGAACATCGAAGGACCCCATACAATCCACTTAGCTCTCATAACATTAAAAATAGAACAATAAGAGTAAAATAATATTTCAAAGTCCAAATATTTTATAAAAGAAAAACGGAAGTCTAGACATCTTATCTCATCATAGCCATCTAATACAATAAAATGAAATTAGGCCTAGCCCATACATCATGTCCAAAAGAGAAATACATGAAAGAATCTGAATACGAAAAAACTCCATCCTCGAAGCCATGATGACTCACCAAAGATCAGGGATCTCGAAATCAACAATAGCCACGAAACTAATGACTCTATCTTTTAGACCCTACATTTGGGGAAAATGTAGGCAAGAGTATACGTTAGTACAAAAAAATATATCCAAGTATAATAGCTATGCATAAAACATTTAAATCATGCTAGTAGGGACATTTTATTTCATGACATGCAATTGACCAAGCTAAAACATGATATGAAAGAAGTTAGAAAATATACTTCATAAAACATGGTAATGAAAGCTAACATCATCTTTAAAACCTATGATCTCATATGAGATACTTCTTGAAGTGACCTTAGTTCATTATTCATATTGTTGTGGGAAATGAGTCTTAACCGACATAGAGACCATGTGAGCTATAACATGATCCCCTGGTGTCTCCCACACCGAAAAAGGTTATCCTACTTTCCAAGGTAGGACCATAAACTTCTAGCTTGAGTGGATTCACTAGCTAATCATCCTATGGGGGCACATAGTTATGGGATAAGGAGATTTCTACTAGAAACCCTGCCTCTACTAGGGAGAGCTTCCATCTCAAGAGATTGCTTCTAGAAACTCGACCTCTACTACGACAGAGCTTCCATCTCACTTCAATATCCACTCGGTGCTAAGCATAATTCCCATGAAATAGTCAATTCTTACTTGTTCTTATTGTTCATCTAAGGGTGTGTCATCTCGCCAATCCAAACTAAGTTTCATTAGGATAGCTCCTTGTATTTGATTCAATTAGGTGAGAAAACCTTTCAACCTTACTATCCTTATTATGTGAGAAAACTGTTCACATCATGTTTGTATATGTTTATGAGAATATCATTTCAACAACACAACAACAACATCATTGATACTTTACTCTCAAAGCATCCTTAAAACATTTCCATAGATTTCGTAAGATCATGCATAAATCCATCATTTACCTCTTGAGCTTCAAAACCCACATTAATCATCCAGACTTAGAAAACATGGGTTAGATATGGATTTCATAAAGGTGTCAAAAATGAACCCAACTATCGGTAACTCGCCCAACCTGTCTAGAATTTTAAGGGTTGGGCTCAAGATAATTTGAATTAGGTTCAATCTCAACCCATTCAAGCCTTAACTCATTTTAAGAGAATACTCAATTGGCCCAATTTAATCTCCAATTATAAGCCATCTTAAGACTCTTTGTTTGTATTGATGTAATGTATGTTCTACATTAAAGGTATGAATTACTATCTATTTTATATCTTTTAGGATTTATCTATCAATTTAACTTCTTTTTTTTAATTTTCTTGAGTTGAAGTTTAAATTGTGGTTAATAAACTTAAATAATATTATATTAAAATTATTGAGATTAAGTGGGTTGGATTGGGCGGGTCAAGGCCCAACCCGTTTGGAAGCCCATTTGAACACAAAGTAAACTTGGGCGGGTCAGGACCCAACCTAATTTTTATTTAAACCCATTTTAATATCTTCAATTTCAATCCAACCCGCCCATTTGAAACCTCTAGGATTTCATCATAAATTCATGTAAAGCTAGAAATGCAAGCTTAATTTCATAAAACTCTTGCTTTATACTCAAAATACCACATCATATGATCCTAACTTGAAAACATGGGGATTACATGGATTCATAGGGGAATTCATCATAAAATCATAGTAATTCATCAATTCATGCATAAGAGAACATAATTCAATCATTTAAAATAATAATCAAGAGAACTCATGGTAATTTAAGAAAACCCTAGCAAATTGGGAATTTCTACCTTTGAAAAAAGGAAAATTTGGGAACTCCATGAATGAAAGGAATTCATGGATGAAAACCATCATACCTCGAGGCCTAAAAGCTTATCTTCAATGGAGGAATTGATACCTTGACTTGAAACCCTAGATGAATCCTTCTTCTTCTTCAAGTTTCTAGAGAAAGAATTATTTGAGAGTTCTTCTTTTTGGTGAGTTTGGAGAGAATGATTTATGTTGGAAAATTTGGGGGTAAAATCCTTATATAGGGGTCCTAGACATAGGTAAAACGACCTAGTATAGGAGTTAATTAATTAGGAAAAGATCCAACTGCCCCTAAAAAATAACTGCCAGCAGTGACCTACGAGACACCACTGAAGGACCGTGGTTAGGATGATGGACCATCCTACACGGCCGTCGCTGGTGGTCAGGAACCTAATTTTCGAGCCATCAAACCATGGACCGTGGTATGACCAATGGTCCGTTGGTCAGGCTGTGATTCTAGCCTTCGTGGTCTGTTTTGAGGCGCACATTCACGGACTACTCCTATGGTTCGTGGTCCCAACCACGGGATGTGCGTGGCCCTCATGGGTTGGCACCTATAGCTCACAAGAATGTTGTATACCTTTTTTAGTATACAGGGTGTTACACTTGAAACCTTAACCATGAACCCTAAAGCCTAAAACCTAAACCCTAAACCCTTGTTAGTCAACTTTTTGCCCCGTGATATATATAATCCCACAAATGAGGTTTTGGGAAGATAGAGTATATCCAGACCTTACCCTTAAAAAAAGACTGTGGTAAAGAAAACTTTACAACTAATAAGGAAATCATTCATAAATAGGTGTTGCAGACTACCACTAAACCTGCCCTGCCGAAAAGCGACAACTGACTAACCTACCTACTAATATTCTACTCTAATCTGCAACCTCAGTACACATTTATCTAAAATTGTGTCCTCGATAATATATTATATAAATATTGAATCAAAAATTGAAATCCAAGAGGAAAGACAACCAAATAGTATACCTTGCAAATTTGAAAAGGTCATGATTTCTTCTTTTTCTGTTGGCTATTAAACTTACCAACATCATCTCTATACATTATTTGTTTAGGGTGGTATGGGGCGGAGAAAGTTTGGGCCTAGGCGTTTATTTCAAGCCCTTTAATAATAAAAAATTACACCATTTACATAAAATTAAAATTATTTTTTATGTATATATAATATATATTAGTTTTGCATTTATTTCTTCATTATTCTATCGTATATTAAAACATAATAACGAAGGAATATTTGAAGCCAAAAAAATAACGAAAGGTGTAAAACTGACTCATTTTGAATAATTAACAGATATCATATTATAAGACAATTTATTGTGCAACTTTGTAGGTGAATTACAAATATTTAACATTTAATGATTAATTATGTTCATCATAGTTATAATTTAATAAGTAATTACGTTACTTAAATAGAGGTTAGTTTTTATTAATAAGGGTAAAATGGTCTATCATCTTTTAATGATGCTATTTAAATAAAATTAAAATTATTTTTTATGTATATATAATTAGTATATATTTTTTAGTTAGTTTTGAATGAAAATATTTTATTTATAACTAGCTATATGTTATTTACGGAAAAAATATACGGCACTGAAGAAAACTTGACAACTAATAAGGAAATCTTCATAAAAGGTGGTGCACAATACCACCAAGCCTACCCTACAACTGGCTAATCTACCTGTTAACATTTTACTCTACTCTAATCCGCGACCTTAGTACACTTATATCTAAAATCGTGTCCTCGATAATATATTATATAAATGTTGAATAAAAAATTGAAATCCAAGAGGAAAAAGCACAAATCAGTATACCTTTGTAAATTTGAAAGGAAGGTCATGATTTCTTCGTTTTTTAGTTGGCTATTAAACTTACCAACATCTCCTCTATACATTATTTGTTTAGGGTGGTACGTGGCGGAGCCAGTTTGGGCCTTGGGGTTTATTTGAAACCCGTTAATAATAAAAAATTACACTATTTATATAGAACTAAAATTATTTTTATGTATATATAATATATTTTTTTATGTATATATAATATATATTAGTTTTGCGTTTATTTCTTCATGATTCGTATCGTATATTAAAACATAATGACGAAGGTATATTTGAAGCCAAAAAGATAACGAAAGGTTAAACTAACTCATTTTGAATAATTAAGAGATATCATGTTATAAGACAATTTATTGTGTAACTTTGTAACGACTTACAAATATTTAACATTTACTGATTAATTATGTTTGACATAGTTATATAATTTAATAAATAATTATGCTATTTAAATAGAGATTAATTTTTATTAATAAGGGTGTCTATCAATTTTTAATGAACATTTTGACAATTCAACTTTTATATAATACATATATGGGGTAGTAAATTAATGAATTGATAAGACTTAGATTTGTGTTGCAGAATTAATTAGTTTCGATATAATATTAGAATTGTAGAAAACTTTGACTATTAATTAATTTCGATATTATATTTTATCATCAGAGCATAATTGATAATAATAATAATAATAATAATAATAATAATAATAATAATAAAATAATAATAATAATAATAATAATAACAATAAAAATAAAAATAAAATAATAATAATAATAATAATAATAAAATAATAATAATAATAATAATAATAAAAATAATAATAATAATAATAATGATGATGATGATGATGATGAGAATGATGATGACGACGACGACGACGATGACAATGACGATGACGAAGATGATGAGACAACGACGATGACGATTATGAAGACGATGATGACAACGATGACGACGATGACGATGACGATGAAGATGACGATAATGATGATGACGACGACGACGATGAGATGATGACGATGACGATGACGATGATGATGACGATGACGATGACGATGACGATGATGATGATGATGATGACGACGACGACAATAACAATAGCAATAACAATAACAATAATAATAATAATAATAATAATAATAATAATAATAATAATAATAATAATAATAATAATAATAATAATAATAATAATAATAATAATAATAATAATAAGACTACAAGTTTGTAACATAATTAATGGAAAAAGAAAAGTGAACCAATTATACATAAGAAACAACATACTCAGTAAAATCCTACAAGTGGGATCTAGCTAGGAAAGTGGTGCATACACAGACCGTACCTTTACCTCCACAAGGTAAAGAAACTATTTTTCGGAGGACCACCGATCATACATAAGAAACTAATAATTTTGGAGAGATTAAGCTTTCTATAAAAGCTACTATGTCCTAAATGCTAGGTGGCAGCCATGACAAAAATGGTCCAACGGATGTACGAAGTACATTCTCACCACTCGGTTCATGAAAGTAACTGAATAGGAATTCACCATTCGCAAACCTATATTTCGAAATGACTCTATAAACAGAGGGGATCTTCTATAGTACACAATGTAGTCTAAGATTCCTTGACACCATAGTCTTTCAATAACCATAACTTATAGGTTTCGAACCCCGGAAGAAAAGAAGTAGACTAAACAGATAGCATGTCGTCCAATACTAAACACCAAGGTAGAAGATGCCCACAAAGGATAATATTTTCTCTGGCAATGACATCTCTCCATACACTTCTTTGAAATACAAAATGAAACGAGAGAATATATCATTGAGTCACCGGTCCAATATGATCTAGGGTCTATTGAGCTACCGATACAATGAAATGTCTCGTGTAGAAATGTCAAACAACTATTACGAGTCATCGCATTGGAAACAACATGAGGAGATTTATCAATTTTCTCCAGGAACCACCTTTCAACCCAATAATTTCATAATATTCTTGATCACAAATTCTAAGGATTTTATAGTTACTGCTGGTTGATTCATAACCAAATCCATAACGAGTGCATTCGACTATTCCAAACTCTGAAGCGGGAAGTACTATTGATTGTCTTGTGGAGGGGCTCCATAGCAAATGTATGGGTGTTTATCAAACATATAACTAGAAACTAAAACAACAATCAAGCCATCACAACTACACAAGGCTATAAAAAATGGTGTAGAGCCTAAAGGGCGATCAATTTTTTGTGCATCCTCACCCATTTGATCTGACGATAAAGAACAACAGTAGCTGGAAAATCTAATTTCATTCAGGCACATGTGAGTAATAAGAATTTTTTGGGAATTTTGGTCATTCTTAGCACGCTTCAAATGCCTCATCTTAAAGTAAGGAACGGAGATCAATGTATTCGAAAATTTTGAAACACATTTGTATCGATGAAGAGATCACATAGATAACCTACTAATGATGTCCATAACTATTTCCTCTTCGAAGCAGTGGCGGATCCAAGATTTAGAGTCCGTGGGTGCCAAATAAACTTATCGATTAATGTGCTAGTTTTTTTCCTTAAAAAAGAGGTGCTTGGAGCCTTTTTTTTTTTTTTTCTTAAAAAATGTCTGTAGCAAATTTCTCAAAAAAAAATAGGTACAAATGAGATTCGAACCCGCAACATTAGCCATCTAAAGTTTCCTCCAACCGTGGCACCACAAGCCAATTTTATTCACTGGGTGTCACACTTTATATTTATATAAATATTACATATATATACCTATGTATATATAGAGTTTCCGTCGAAGTTGGGGGGTGGCGTGGCAACCCCCAAGCCCTTCATAGATCCGCCCATGCTTCGAAGTGAACTGTTAGGGCCTAGATAGGACAATAAAGAGCGATCAGATAATTTTTATATATAAAGCATTCAAATATTAGATATTTCAACTTTTTTCTCTCCCGTCCATCTAACATTTACGATACAAACAGTAAAATTAGTAGTTGTACCAAGTAAGTAACAAACGACTAGAAATACTTAAACTCAATTGTAAGTAAGCAAAACCATCAGAACGGACTTGATCAACATCCATTAGTTTTATATAATTGTTTGAAGACTCCAATACGCTCTTCCCTGAAATTTAATTAAAAATAGTAGTTAGTTAACTCTTATAGAGATCCCTTTGGAGGGCATAGTTGTTTGAACGAAGCAACCATGGGCGTATCTACATGGAATGGTATTGATTCACGACTTCACGTGAACCTAAGGTCGCCTCCTTATGTTTCAAATCAATAAAACTTAAGGTCCCCTCTTTATGACAACTAATAAGAAAAACATTCATAAAATGACTAGTATCAACAAGTGTGAGAATCAAAAGGCAAAAAACTACGAGAATAATGCTAAAACTATTGGCGATAATTTGCTAACCTACCTACTAACATTCTACTCTAATCCACCGTCTCAGTACACTTGTATCTAAAATCGTGTCATCAGTACTATATTATATAAACATTGGATCAAAAATTGAAAAAAAATAAAAACACAAAAGCAGCAGCAGGAAGAAACAAAGGGCATAAATACCTTTGCAAATTTGAAGGGCAGGTCGTGAATAGTATATATTTTAAAGTTATTTTTGAATGAAAATATTTTATTTATAAACTCAAAATATTTTTTTTTATGGAAAATAATGGTAAGAAACCAAACCAAACTAAACTAGGATAGGAAAATTTATTTCAATATAAACTAGGACAAAAATACCTAATTAGACATGAATTAAATAAATATCAATCAACAAATTCTAAACAATTTAGGATTTTCTATTTCCTACTCCAACTTTGAATTATTATTCCAACAGTTATGTATTTATTTCTTCGTATTTTAAACCCCTTAGTAAAACCATAATGACAAAGGTATATATGAGCTAAAAATTTAAAGAAGGTAATGTAAGAATATAAGCTTCCCTATGTAATGAAACAGTCCATAACGATCAAAGTCAAATGTGAGCCTATTAGAGAAGCCAATTAAATGAAATTACAATTGGAAAAGACCATAAATTAGCGAGTTTTGATAAATTTGAAAGATCATTTAATGTAGGAGAAATCACTTAATTTTGGGTTGTTCAATAATTCATACAAACAACAAAAACACACTTTCTTTGTTTCAATTTACGTGGCATTTTTTGTTTTTCGAGAGTAAAACGGTTTAAGTTTGATCGTGAATTTACTCATGAATTTTCAAATTTTTGAAATGAAATTTATATTTTTGTAAGCTAGGTAAAAGGTACTATAATTCACAATAATTGACAATTCGAAATATTTAAAAGATATATAAAAAAAAATTGCGGCCAAGGGTAAACTTGTTTGAATCTCGAAATCCAAAAAGTGTCACATAAATTGAGACGGAGGGAGTACTTATTGATCATGTCATATTTGATTTGATATGATTCCAAATCATATCTTATATGATTCCAAATATTTGTTATGATTCTAAAATATATGGGACGATATTCTAATATAACTAAGCACAATCACACCATTTATATTGTGCAAGATATGATATGATACTGTGCTAGAATCATGCGTGTACCTTTGTATAATAAACAGTGGATAGTTTATCAATTGTAAAGACAAGAAATACAGAATAGTTTTCAACTCGTTTTGGTCTCTGATTTCTCAATTGTTATCATGGTATCAAGAGCCTAAATTTTTTGTCCAGAAACTAGTTTAATTTGCTCCTTATTGTTGTTTGATTTCTATCATCTGATCTCTCTAGTCTTTCTAATGGAGTCACATTCTCACGATATTTTGTCTACCAAATTTGATGGAAAAAATTATCCGATGTGGGGATTTCATTTTCGAATCTTTGTTCAAGGGAAAAGCACGTTTGGAATCTTGGATGGATCAACAACTGAGCCAAATTAAGACAAGGGAAAACAAGTTTGGCACGCTAACAATGCTCGTGTAATTTCGTGGATCCTCAATTCTGTACATGAAAATGTTGCACTCAGTTTGCATCCGTTCAACGTGGAAGCATCCCAAAAAGGTATATTCTCAATGCAATCATGCTCGGGATTTTGAGTTGGAACATATTCTTTCAGAATACAAACAGGGAGATAAAGACATTCGGAATTATTATTCGGGACTTATGGCAATCTGGTCAGAATAGGACCAAAGCTTTGGAGGAAACCTTTCTTCCACAGGCTTCGAGGAAGTTATGTTGGAGAGGAAGAAGACTCGAGTTGTCCAATTTCTCATGAAATTGAGACCTGACTTTAAGCCTATTAGTGCTAACATTCTTAACAGAGAAACTCTTCTAGACATCGATGTAGTTTTTGGAGAACTCATTCGTGAGGAGACACGCATCAATACTCTAGTATCCATGGATTCATCCTACACAATTGACGCGGCTATGTATATATCAAAAGGTACCCATAAATCATATACTCAGATCTCAGTTCAAAAGTCTGGACCACAATGCTTTGTGCAAAAAGTACGGCCATATTGCATCACATTGCAAGAAAAGAAACATATGCTATTATTGTAAGAAGCCTGGCCATATAATTCTAGAGTGCAATTGACACCCAAACACGTCAAACCAAGTACAAAGCTTATCAAGCATCTGAAGCTTATGTGAGCAAAGCAGAGATCACACCATCTTCTTTGGATCTGAATGCACTTTAAAAGATGATACAAGATTTAGTTGCAGTTGCTCTCCCCAAGGCTATTTCTAGTGCTCTCACTGTTGACTATCCTGGTAAGAATTTAATAAGAATTGAAAACTTTGGCATATAGATTCAACTGCGTCTAACCATATGACAGGAGATATCCATAATTTACACTCTTTATCAACTCCATTAGAAAATCATCTTATTTTCACAGCCAGTGGTGATACTTTACCTGCCTCTAAGATTAGAAAATAATCTTGCTTCACTACTGTCCTTTTTGTTCCTAAACTTACTATTAATCATATTTCAGTTGGACAGTTGGTGGAACAAAATTGTCTTGTTATTTTCTCACATCTTGGTTGTGTTGTTTAGAATCTGGAGACAGGGGAAGTGATCGCCAAGAGTCGTAAAGTTGGGAGAATGTTGCAGTTGTCCATATCTAAAACACCTGACCATGCTTGTTATATGCCTGCCACTAAAGGAGACATCACTAACTCAAATAAATTGGGGTACTTGTGGCATCATCGTCTTGGCAGCCACATGCTCAAAAACTTTCTTCCATGTTACAATATTTTCTTCATTTGAATAAGAAATCATGGATTTTGTCATCAAAATTGCCTTGTGAAAATTGTGCTAAATTCAAAAGTCATAAACTACCTTTTCCTTGTAGTAATACTTCATACGACTCTACTTTTGATTTGATTCACAGTGATGTATAGTGTTCTGCACCAATTTCATCTAGATTGGGGTATCGATACTTTATCTTGTTTATTGATCATGTGTCTCTATATGCATGGGTATTATTTTTAGAAACAAGAGTTAAGTTCCTAAAATCATATAATAATTTGCCACCTATGTTGCGACCTACTTCAATAAACGAATCAAAAAATTTTGATTTGATTTAGGTGGGGAATACATGAAGTCAAAACTCATATATTTTTTCAAAGAGAGAGGCATTACTTCGCAACACTCTTGTCTATACACACCTGAGCAAAATGGGGTTGTAGAAGGAAAAAATAGGCATGTTTTGGAAACCACATTAGCTCTTCTTGATACATCAAATGTTCCTAAAATATTTTGGGTTGAAGCCATCCAAACTTCTGTCTATTTAATAAAACAGACACACCATTATCATTGACAAAGATGATAGTCTATATTCCATTATTTTTGGTAAACTCCCTGATTATTCTCATATAAAAGTTTTTTGTTGTGTGTGTTTTGTCCATTTAACAAGACATGAACATCATAAATTATTTGCTAAAGATGTGAGGTGTGTTTTCCTGGATTATAATGATGTTCAAAAGGGCTATCTTTGTTATGATTCTTCTAGATGACATTTGCGGGTTTCCAGACTTGTAATTTTCTTTGAGAATCTGTTTGCTTACCTTATTACCACTTCAACAAAATCAGACTCTGTCTCCTTTCTGTACAAGTTTGAGAATCAGCAAGAACAAAATCTCACATCTCCCAACAAAGAACCTAATGGCATTACTGATAATCCTGGTCAATTAGATGCATTTCCAACGGATAATTCAGGTAATAGTACTTTGTCACATAATTCATTGAATACCTTTTTCACTGACTTATCTGACAACAATGATTATTCTGATGGTGAACCTGTACCAAGTGACCAAATAAATTCTTTCATTCTTTCTCTTCATCACTCTGAACGTAAAACATCTACCCCAGATCAATATGGATACTCTCCAGGTAGATACGGTCGATCGTATGCCTTACTTGCTACGTTGAATTCTATTTTTGTCCCAACTACTTACCAACAGGCATCAAGTCATAACTGTTGGAAAAAAAGGAATGGAAGAGGAACTTTCGGCTTTAGAAGAAAATCTTACATGGGATTTGATATCCAAACCAGTTGAAGCTTTTGTTATTGGGAGAAAATGGATTTATTCCATGAAAATAAAGTCTGATGGCATATTGGAGAGGTACAAAGCTTGACTAGTAGATCAAGGATATAAACAAGAATATGGTTTGGACTATGAGGAGACTTTTGCTCCTGTTGCAAAGATGACGACAATTCATCTGTTGCTCAATATAGCATCCATCAAACGGTGGAAACTTCATCAAATGGATATGAAAAATGCATTTTTACATGGTGAACTACATGATCTTATATACATGAAGCCTCCTCCAGGGTACAACCAAGCTCAACCTGATATGGTTTGTCGTCTTCAAAATTCTCTTTTTCGTCTCAAGCAAGCACCACGTGCAGGGTTCGAAAAGTTTCAATCTACCATCATAATTGTTGGATTTTGTCAATCTGTTTCTATTTATTCATTATTCACTCCAATATTGGTATAACAATTTTACTGTTGTATGTGGATGTTATAAGTATAACCGGCAATGATGAGAATGGAATTGTACAGCTCAAGAATCTTCTTAATGCAACTTTCAAAATGAAGGACCTTGGCAGGTTAACATATTTTTTGGGGTTAGAGGTTGAATATTTGCAGGATGGTATCATGCTAAGGCAAAGGAAGTATACAGAAGATCATGTCACACAAGCATGTCTCACTAATCAGAAGGTAGCTCACACACCTATAGAGATCAATGTGAAGTACAAAAATGATGATGGTGACCCTCCTGAAGAACCAACATTGTACAGGAGGCTCATGGCTGTCTAATTTATTTGACAATAACAAGACTTGACATCTCTTATCCAGTTCAAGTCTTGAGCCAATTTGTTACAAATCCTTTCCATCATCATTTTTCTGCCCTCCTCAGAACCATTCTATTTTTGGAGTACAATTAATCGAGGTATTTTTTTTCATTCAGCATCATCTCTAAATCTTGAAGGTTATGCAGATGCAGATTGGGTAGGACGTTCAAACTCTCAAAAGTCTACGATAGGATGGTGTATGTTAATTGGATCGTCACTTGTCTCGTGGAAGTGCAAGAAGCAGCCAAGAGTTTCAAAATCATCAACGGAGGCAGAATATAGATCAATGTCAGTCGCTTGCTCTGAAATTGTGTGGATACATCGATTGATGGAAGAACTTCATATCTTTGTTGATGGCTCCACTACATTACATACTGGCAATACTAGTGCAATACAAATAGCAACAAATCCGGTCCATCATGAGAACACAAACCACATTGAAGTGGACTGCCATTATATTCGAGAACTTGTTTTTGATCAAGTCATTAGTCTTTGACATATCAAGCTGCATGATCAATTGGCAGACTCGCTTACAAAAGCAATGACAAGGAGCAGACACCAATTCCTATTATACAAATTAATGCTTCTTGATAAGTAGCATCAATTTGAGAGGGGATATTAACCATATCATATATGATTTAATATGATTCCAATACATATCTGATATGATTCCAAATATCTGATATGATTCTAAATATCTGGGACAATATTCTAATTTAACTAAGCACAATCACACCATTGATATTGTGCAAGATATGATATGACATTATGCTAGAATCATGCTTGTACCTTTGTATATAAAATAGTGGATATTTTATCAATTGTAAAGACAAGAAATACATAATAGTTCTCAACTCTTTTTTGTCTCTGATTTCTCAATTGTTATCAGTACTTAGTTTTAATCCTATAAATAGGGTATAGGGAAATACCCTCGACTCTAGAGAGACTATTTTCAAAAGAGCCTTAACTCAAGTGCAGTAAGTCAAAGCACTTATAAAATGTTTTCTGAACTTTTACTTCGTAATCCCAACTCCAACTAAAAGAAACTCTATTCTTTTTTTATTGAGACTCGAGCCAAACATATTTTATGGTTTTAGTAGTCTGACATTTTTGGAATTAAAAAAAATTAGTTTTAGATTATTTTCTTATTTAGTAAATAGAGGTCTCTTAACAGAAAAGTTAAATATGCAATTTGTTAGACAATGAGTATATATGCCTATATTTTTTTTAATGTGATGTATATCCACTCTAAATTGAACATTGAGGAGTATCTTTGCCCATTTTCCTTAGTTTTAAAATATTCTCAGTTATATTTTAGGATTTATTACTAATATAGTGTAACGACTCGAAAAATGATAGGTCAAACTAGAGCCTAACGTGTGTGTGTTTGAGTTTGGTGTGAGGTTTAATGTTGTGTAATGTTGTCCTGAGCTTTGGTTTAGGAATCAACGTCAAGGCATGTGTTAGACTCCGTAGTTGAAAGACCCCCTTTTTCATATTGGTTAAGGGTTGCAAGGGCTTGTGCCAAGCCAAGGGAGCAAGGCCTAAGCCAAAGGCCAAGGCTGCCCAACCTTGTCCAAGCACTGCCTCATAACCACAGACCACTTCACGATCAGTGGTCTTGACCACGGTTAGTAGAACTGGTCGTGAAGATCACTTGGTGGCATGGCAAGCAGGGCAACTTGGCCAAGCTACTGCCTAAGTTCCACGGACCACTTCATTGCCAGTGGTCTTGACCACGGCCCATAGAAGTGGTTGTGAAGATTACTTGGCCATGTGGAGGTTTAGCAAGGTCGAGGGAGCTACTGCCTAGGGACCACGGGGACCACCACGAGTCGTGGTCCCCCTTCACAATCCGTACAAGTGACCTTAGTCACTGACAGGGCTGCCTAAATGAGGGTGTTTTTGGTAAATCCTTATTTAAGTTGTATTGATGTGGGGTCATTTTAAATAGATATATATCATATATATGTATAGTTTTAAGTCTTTAAACACCTATTTCCCCTAATTAATCAAAACCCCAAAGTTCTTCCTCTTTCAATATTTCTCTCTCTAACTCAAGGAAGAAGAAGTGGGAGCTAGGGTTTGGAATCAAGGCATTCTTCATCAAATTTGTTGGGGAAATATTAGTAAAGGTATGGTGATCCTTCATCTAGGGTTAGTTTTCACCCTAGAGTTAATTTCAAAGAAGTTTTCAAAGTTCGTGAAAAATCAAGGGGTTTACTCAATCTCATGGGTTCTTTCATTAAACAATTTTAAAGGTTTAATAATGTCATATTATGATTATATTGATGTTTAATTGATGATTTAAGATGATTTTACTCTTTGAACCCATGATTTCTCTCAATTCGTAAATTGTGACTTATGAAGTGGGTTTGTTATTTATGAATGAATGTTGATAGGTTTATGCTTAGATTGGTTTAGATTGTTGAATTGTAGCATTATCTATTCCTAATTATGGTGAATTGTTGGTGAATTGAGGACTTGTGATTATAGCCTTGAAAGGGCAAGTTTGACCTAATTACTTGTTGTAGTAGAAATTTGATAGAGATATTGATCCACTTGAAAGTAAGAGGTGTTTAATTACTTGGTATATTGTGACCATGGCCTTGAAGGCATAGTTTGATGAATTGAAGTATTATCATGATGTTGTATATACGAATGAATAATGTGAAGGATTTACATGTGATTTCAATGATGGAATGATGATCATGTATTTGTGTTGGTATTGTAAGGCTATTTCTCAATGTGACCCTCATGAAGGGTTTCTATAATGTGAATGATGAATATGAATCGATAGGATATGGCATTCCTTTCATATATGAGTGATGAATGTATCTTGACTTGATGGTTATGAATTGATAGGCTTTAGGCATTTTTTTCATACATGATCTAATGTAATGAAGAGAATCAATAGGCTAGTGGCATTACTTTCTTAATGAGTCAATGAACCATGAATCGATAGGCTAGTGGCATTCCTTTCATGAGTATAAGAATTAAATAAAGGACCATGATTTGATAGACTTATGGCATTCCTTTCATGAGGAGCCTAGAGCTATCCTTGAATGTACCATGGATCGATAGGCTTATAGCATTCCTTCCTTGGTAATGATGTATCATGAGTCAATAGGCTTATGGCACTCCTCCCTAACACATTAATTTAATGTGAATGAATTAATCTTTGGGAATGTAGGCTAAGCACTGAGTGGATATGGTTAGATGGAAACTCTCCCAATATTAGGTTAGAGTTCCAAGGAACATATTCCTATCCCATAACTATGTGCCCACACAGGATTTTTGCCATCGTATTTCATTCAAGCTAAGGATTCATCCGAGCTAATGTTATCGTTCTACCTTAGGCAAGTAGAACACCTCTTTACGGTGTGGGGCTATATGACACCGGATTCCATGTCTATCTCGCATGGTCTATGTCGGTTAAACACTTATTCCCATCATGTGAGATGTGCAATATGGTTTCTTAAGAGGTTCTATGAAGTGTAGGTGGTAGTATGGGATGCCATCTATACATTGCACGAGTAGGATTTGATAGGATCATAGTGAGTTCTCTAAGTCTTAATGACTAATGTATGAAAGTCCTCTAAATGAAACAATTGAAGAATGTGGACTCTTAAATTTTTAATGTGATATACATGCCATATTTGGGTTATATTATGAGTTATTTTCCCTTGTCATGCCTTACGAAATGTTATGTCTCTTATGTATGGATGTGGTGTAAAGGTGAAAACTAATGGATGGTAAGTTCACTTTTGTTGATCTTAGTGTGGTGCCTTGGTGTGGATGGTGGTATGGGACGCTATCCATACATTGCACAAGGTATAACATGAGGGTTACTTTAAGTGAAGGTCTAAGGTAAAGGTAATGGTTTACATGATGATGTTGTCTAAATGTGGGATTATGACTTGCATGATAATTCTACTTTTATTGTATGTCTCTTATGTTATTGTACCTAATATTTCCAAAAAGTCGCCTAATGCATGGTTTCCAACCAAAATATCCCTTTTAAAGCATGTTTTTGCATGGTCATCATACTTAGTACACTTTTGTGTGCTAACCCATATTTTCCTAATTTACTACAAGTGTAGGTTCCAGCAAGTGATTGCTTCTAGCTAGATTGAAAAGCTTGGATTTCTATTCTTCCACGGCTAGAGTGGTATGTCCTCATAGGTCGAGGACAAGTGTTTTTGAAGTTTCTTTCCCTTTTCATGTAATAGACATTTAGTAGCTTTTCGATTGTAAAAGGGTCGTGCCTACTTATGTTTTGAGATTTAGTCTAAGATGGCCATGTGAGACTTAGTCTTCCGCTGTGTCTTTTTAAAGGTTGTTCTCAATAAGTTTGAATGTTTGGATTTAAATAATTTTTTAATTCCACACTATTTTCATTATTGAATGCAATGAATGACTATAAGGCTTGTGTAAGACCTCTTCAGGGTCGAGTATGCGGTGTTACAACTAGGGGGTGTTCTCGGGTCGTCAAAAATATGGTATTAGAGCATAAGGTTTTGGGAATGGTTTTAGGGTTGATGTCTCACAAGACACGTCTAGTAGAGTCTTATTCATCGGTGTGAGTCGTAACATATCTATGAGCTAGAGGCTATAGGACATTAGAAAGTTACACTTCTTTCATATTCTTAAAGTCGTGCCTTAGAGTTTAGCTTTATAGATGTCCTTTTCCTAATCCTTCTCTTGTGTTTATAGGACATGAATACAAGGGCTAACCCCAGAAGGGTGGAACAAGAGATGATCAATGAGGGAGTTCCTCCCCAAGGTGACCAAGTTCCTATAGCCAATCAAGGAAATCAAGTTCCGGTGGTTCCCCCGGACATGACTAATGAAGAGATTAGAGCAGCTTTTCTAAATATAGCTCAAGCCATAACGGCTCAAGCTAACCGAGATGTGGGGCCTAGGGTGAATGCTAATGAGAGTATCGTGGCCTCAAGGTTGAGACTTTGGAAGGATGAATCCTCCTATTTTTCTTGGCTCTAGAGTGGGAGAAGATCCCCAAGAATTCTTGGATGAAGTTTATAAGATAGTCAATGTTATGGGGGTATCTTCTAGGGAGAAAGCAGAGTTGGCTTCCTATCAATTGAAAGAGGTGGACCAAGTGTGGTTCACCCAATGGAAAATCAATAGGCCTTTAGAATCGGGACTGGTAGAATGGGAGGAGTTTAAGGGAGCTTTCCTTGGTAGGTACTTTCCCCTTGAGAAGAGGGAGTGTAAGGTTGAGGAGTTTATCAATCTTAAGCAAGGTAGCATGAGTGTGGAAGAGTACTTGAAATTTACTCTCTTGTCTAAGTATGCTCCATCCTTAGTGTCTAACCCAAGGGATGAGATTAGTAGGTATGTGATGGGTATATCCGACCTAGTTGAGGAAGAGTGTCGAACAACAATGCTCCATAATGATATGGACATTTCTAGACTTATGGTGTATGCTCAATCTATTGAGGAGTCCAAACATAAGAGGAAGGATAAGGAATTGAAAAGGGGTAGATCTGATGAGCAAGGTCAACCTAGGTTCAAGAAGAGAGCTCCTAACCAAGTTTCTTCAAGTGCTCCTAAGGCTAATGAGGAGAAAGGTGGTGGATTTCAATCTTCCAAACCTC
The DNA here is from genome assembly GCA_037074985.1 of Solanum bulbocastanum. Classification (NCBI taxonomy): domain Eukaryota; kingdom Viridiplantae; phylum Streptophyta; class Magnoliopsida; order Solanales; family Solanaceae; genus Solanum; species Solanum bulbocastanum. The sequence continues at coordinate 22,682,879 of CM073605.1, forward strand.
TTTGCACTACTTGTGGGAAGAGGCATCATGGGAAGTGCCTAGCCGGTACTAGTGGGTGCTATGGTTGTGGAAAGCATGATCATCAAGTGAGAAATTGTCCTACTCTTGCGGCTAGAGGAAGGGAGGCCAAACAAGCTTGTTATGTTGGCCCGGATCCTAATGCTCCAAATAAGAACCGTTTCTATGCACTTCAAGCCAATGAGGGCAAAGGAGCTAATCTGGATGAAGGTACCGGTAAGTTATAGTTCCTTTTGTTGTGATGAGGTTCTTAGTGTTTTTTTTTTTTCCTCATGTTTGCCTTAGTTGGGTTTTCCCATAAGTGGCGGATAGTATGTTGAATAGAAAGTTATGGTGAGTTTTGATATCCTTATCTCTTTCCTTCTATTCCTATTCAAGCTTGAGACCAAGAGTTCCTAGTGGCATGTTGCATGTTTGGAGTCATGAATAGTTATGAGTTTCCATGGTCTCCTTATGTTATGCATGTTTTAATGGAAATTATGTTCATATGAGAAAATTGGTTTTCATGGATTTTGTCCCTCATGATGAAGTGCATCTTTGATGAGTTGTGTAAATGCTTCATGAGTTGACTTGTTGTACATGCTTGAATGTGTTCTTGAAAGGGTTGCATAAATTTCCTAGTGATGTTGTAATGAGCATGATGTGAGTTGGACAAGGAAGTTCCTCCAATGAAATGAGAAATGTTAACGTTTTGTGCATATTGAGTTCGTAGATGTAGTTCCTACTTTCTTATATATGCATTGAGTTTATTGATGTGGAGTTGATGTTTCCTCCTATGTTTATGCATGTGTATTGATGTGTCTTTATTGTTGGGCTTCTAGTCTTGAGTTGTTTTTTCCTTAAAAGTGCTTAAAGTGTCATTCGAGGACGAATGCTCCTAAGTGGGGGATAATGTAACGATTCGAAAAATGATAGGTTAAACTAGAGCCTAACGTGTGTGTGTTTGAGTTTGGTGTGAGGTTTAATGTTGTGTAATGTTGTCACGAGCTTTGGTTTAGGAATCAACGTCAAGGCATGTGTTAGACTTCGTAATTGAAAGGCTCCCTTTTGATGTTAGTTAAGGGTTGCAAGGGCGTGTGAAGGCCAAGGTTGCCCAACCTTGGCCAAGCACTGCCTCATGACCACGAACCACTTCATGGTCAACGGTCTTGACCACGGTCCGTAGAAGTGGTCGTAAAGATCACTTGGTGGAATGGCAAGCAGGGCAACTTAGCCAAGCTACTGCCCAAGTTCCACAGACCACTTCACGGCCAGTGGTCTTGACCACAGCCTGTATAAGTGGCTGTGAAGATTACTTTGTCACAACCAGAGATCACCCCCTAGTTGTAACACTGCATACTCGACCCTGAAGGGATCTTATACAAGCCTCATAGCATTCATTCATCGCATAGGTAATAGAAATAGTATGGAATTAAAACTTTTTATTCAAAAACATACAATCTTTCATTTCAAAAGCATTTAAAAGCAAGCGGAAGTCTAACGTCTCACATGGCCATCTTAGACAAACTTATAACAAGATAGGGTCACGGCCCTTTACAATCAAAGACTACTAAATTTCTATTACATGAACAAAAGGAAACATAAAGCTTCTTGTCCTCTGCATATGAGGACATACCCAAAATGAGGTCTTGAGAGAACTCTAATCCCAAGCTTCACTAGAGAATGCTATCACTTGTCGGACCCTACACTTGTAGTAAAAATAAGAGAATACGGGTTAGAACAAAAAAATGTACTAAGTATGATGACCATGCAAAAACATGTTTAGAAAGGACATTTTGTTGGAAGTCATGCTTGTATGCCATTTTAGTAAAACTTCATCAATATTGATACAAGAGGCATAATATAAGTCACAACCAACATACAAGTCACATATTCACATATGAACACAATCACTTATAAGCCTTACCTTCATCTTGAGCCTCCACCTCAAGCAACCCTCAAGCTTCACCTTGTGCAATGTACAGGTAGCGTCCTATACCACCACCCACACTAAGGCAGCACCTTAAGGTCACCAAAAGTGAACTTACCATTCATTCTTTCCACCTTTACACAATAAAGCATATAAGAGACATAAACACTACATAAGTCACATCATCAACATCCAAGACAACTCTAAGTCATACTTGTGCAATGTGCAAATAGCATCCCATACTACTACTCACACTAAGTATTCCTTTCAAGTCATCATTGCCAAGGCACATTCATTTACAATAATCAAGACTTACGTTGTGTCAAGATTTAGGTACAATTGGGGTCCGCCAGAAAAGAATTATTGTGTATAGAAGGTTACTTAAGTTTTTTTTTTTTTTCCTTGAAAAAAAAGGTGCAATATACTCATTGTCTAACAAATTACATATTTAACTTTTTTATTAAGAGACCTACATTTAGTGAATAAAAAATAAAATCTTAAACTAATTTTTTCCGTAAAATTGTATCCATATATCATAAATAGTGTCTAATTTTAGACCTGGAATTGGGCATCTATACACGACAATTCTTTTCTAGCCGACCCCAATTGTACCTAATTCTTGACAAAACCCGTCAATTTGTATTATCTCTAAAACCCATCAAGAACATAAGTAACAAATTTAAGAATCAATATCACAAGTACTGAGAGGACTTTCCAGTTTTCAATATATAACAGTAGATTTCAATCAAAATCTAACAAAATAATAAAATAGTAAATAAAAAACGAAAAAATATAACTAATTTGATTTTTAACCTCATTAATAAATAAATTTCGTTTTCCATTAAATAAAGAGTTTTGAAATTGATGGGAAATATTAATTCCCTTGATTTTCTTCCGGTTAGTTGATTAATCTCTAATTTTCTCCAAAAAAAATAAAATAAAATCTTGTGTCTTCCAATCTATATATATATATATATATATATATATATATATATATATATATATATATATATATATATATATATATATAAAGGAGAAACATAGAGAAGGTGATGTGGCACCTCTCTATGGCCTCCATTCATATTTGTCTTTTTTCTCTTTTTTGGTGTTTACCATTTTTCTTTCATTATTTAATTATTTTATTTTTAATATCTCAAAAAGTCTTTCATATTCAATTACTCAATTTTTCACCTATCACTATATATATTTAATATCTTTAATAAAATAAGAAATACCTATCAATAACTCATCTTCAACTTATAATCTTAATAATATTCATAACTCCTTTTTTTTTTAATCTTTATAACCCCCAAAATTAAATTTATTAGTTTATGACACCTTATGGTATTCCTCCTCTTTTTCTATATAAATTCATATTTTGTAGCAAGAAAAATTTCATTCGAAGTTATTCTTTCACTTCTCCATCACCATATCATAAGTAGGGTGAGGAAGAAATGTTAATCATCACATCATATGGTTGCTTCAAAGTCATAAAGAATCTATGGGTAAACATGCTTCTTTTAATTTTTTTAATTATATTTTTTACTTTAATAATTTCTGTGATGTTATTTATTTTGTTTAGTCAATTTAACTAATCTTTGAAACTAAATTGAATAAACTCAATCCAAATAAAATAATGGAGTAACTAATAATTTCATAATATACTATTTGTGCTTGTAGGGTGAAGAAGAAAGTTGAGGAATACACAAAAGTAGAGAATGTTGGGTTATGAAGGGAGATTCGGGCGTCATGCGGAAGCTTACAATTTACAAATCATATAGTTGATAAATCAAATAACAAAAAAGCTTATACTAAAAATCAAAATACTATTATATCAAAACTAATATAAAGAAAAACATTGAAACTTTAGAGAGAATAAATCTCTCCATAAGCAAGACTCTTGAACGACTACATTGTGGATGTTATTGTTTTTGTGTTAGAAGAAACAAACCTATACTTATAGAGTCCTAAAACTTTTTCTTATTAGAAAAGGACTCTAGCTACTCCAAAACCTTCTCCTAAAAGGAAAGAATAAACCAAATATGAAAGAATATTATATTTTCCTTTCAGGAAAAGTAAAAACATTTATGGTAATGTTTTGTCTTTTCTTTAAGGAAAAATAAATCTTAAATTATGGTAAGAAAATCAGGGAAAACCCTAACAAATCTCCCCTTTTGGCTAGATTTTCTTGACAAAGCTTGATTTGTCTTCTTCATTGCATGATAATCTTGTTCTTCACAAAATCTTCATCATTGTTGCTTGCCATGGTTAAAAATAAAATTTAAAATATATGGATTAAAAATATTTTGTTTTTATTCTTAAAAATTGCAGCAACAGGAATGTTGAAAATATGGTTAAAACTTCTTCTCCACATGTAGCTTGACAAAAATCTTCTTTATCAACAAAGTTGTTGCAAATTGATTTGAAACCACTTGAACATTTCTTCAATCTTATTGAACCATTAGATCATTGAACCATATGCTCTGATACCACTTGTTGGGTTATGAAGGGAGATTCGGGCATCATGCGGAAGCTTACAATTTACAAATCATATAGTTGATAAATCAGATAACAAAAAAGCTTATACTAAAAATCAAAATACTATTATATCAAAACTAATATAAAGAAAAACATTGAAACTTTAGAGAGAATAAATCTCTCCATAAGCAAGACTCTTGAACGACTACATTGTGGATGTTATTGTTTTTGTGTTAGAAGAAACAAACCTATACTTATGGAGTCCTAAAACTTTTTCTTATTAGAAAAGGACTCTAGCTACTCCAAAACCTTCTCCTAAAAGGAAAGAATAAACCAAATATGAAAGAATATTATATTTTTCTTTCAGGAAAAGTAAAAACATTTATGGTAATGTTTTGTGTTTTTTTTAAGGAAAAATAAATCTTAAATTATGGTAAGAAAATCAGGGCAAAACCCTAACAAATCTCCCCTTTTGGCTAGATTTTCTTGACAAAGCTTGATCTGTCTTCTTCATTGCATGATAATCTTGTTCTTCACAAAATCTTCATCATTGTTGCTTGCCATGGTTAAAAATAAAATTTAAAATATATGGATTAAAAATATTTTGTTTTTATTCTTAAAAATTGCAGCAACAGGAATGTTGAAAATATGGTTAAAACTTCTTCTCCACATGTAGCTTGACAAAAATCTTCTTTATCAACAAAGTTGTTGCAAATTGATTTGAAACCACTCGAACATTTCTTCAATCTTATTGAACCATTAGATCATTGAACCATGTGCTCTGATACCACTTGTTGGGTTATGAAGGGAGATTCGGGCGTCATGCGGAAGCTTACAATTTACAAATCATATAGTTGATAAATCAGATAACAAAAAAGCTTATACTAAAAATCAAAATACTATTATATCAAAACTAATATAAAGAAAAACATTGAAACTTTAGAGAGAATAAATTTCCCCATAAGCAAGACTCTTAAACGACTACATTGTGGATGTTATTGTTTTTGTGTTAGAAGAAACAAACCTACATTTATAGAGTCCTAAAACTTTTTCTTATTAGAAAAGGACTCTAGCTACTCCAAAACCTTCTCCTAAAAGGAAAGAATAAACCAAATATGAAAGAATATTATATTTTCCTTTCAGGAAAAGTAAAAGCATTTATGGTAATGTTTTGTTTTTTCTTTAAGGAAAAATAAATCTTAAATTATGGTAAGAAAATCAGGGCAAAACCCTAACAGAGAAAATTGTGAATTTTGAAAGAAGATTATGTAGAGTCTTACAATAAAATTATTATAATACTAATTTGATCTTTTTAGTTTTTCTTTCTTATTCTCTATATTTCATTTATGTACTTTATAGAAGAACTTAAAATATAAAGATTTTCTTTTTCTTTTTATAACTACTAGTATACGTACCCGCGCGTTGCGTGGATATTTTAAAATGAATAATTTTTTAAATTTTAAAATGAATAATTTTTTAATCTTAAAATGACAATTATGAATTATTAGTGAATAGTGAGTGTATATAATTATATATATTATATATTTTTAATTTATTTATTATTATTAATACATAAGGATGCATAAAATTAATTGTGTTTTAAAATATTAAAATTTTGTCCACAATGGTATTTTTAGTTCAATATATTTTGTTAATTACAAATTATTTCTATATATATTTTATAAAGAAAAACATTTAATGTTGATATTACTAAGGATAGTTAGAAATCATGTATCTCTAAAAAAGAGTGTATTTAAGATTAATAAGGATAGTTGCAAATCAGCTTATCTTTAAAAATAAATACAGTTAAAATTATTATTTTTATTAATTAAGCCTTACAAATTTAAAAAATCTATAGATTAATTGATAAGTAAAGATTAGATAAAGGAAAGAGAAATTGAAGGATAGGCTAGTAGGCTACGCGCGTGACATAATAGGCAAATTAGTTTTATTGGAACAATGTTTAGAAATATTTAATATTTAAATATCATTTAACTAATGTTTTATTCAAAAATCAAAAGATTCAATATATTGATATATTTAACTAATGTTTTATTTAAAATTAAAAAATTAAATGACATATTGATACATTAGCAATTTACTATTTTTAATTTGTGTGAATTATAATAAAAAAAATGATTTTAAAAGTAAAAATAATCTTAATTAATATATCCGCTATATTAGGTTTACTCAAAGTGTTTATTAGATATTTTAGCTATTTTAAATTTTGATTTGAATTGTATTAGAAAAGATATAAATGTGGAATAGGGTGTTATGTTGATTTGAACTTTATCAAATTAAGCACATTACATGTAACTACAGTTATCTTGAAATTCAAATATTTTAAATTTCAAATTTCAAATTAATAATTGTATCATATATTTTAAAATTGTAATTCTCAACTTAAATTAATGATGTTATATAATATTGTGAGTAGTCTTAAATTTGCTAAAATGACTTATAGTTATGATACTGTTCAGAATAAAATTTAACATTAACTATAAAATAAATATTATTTATCATAATTTCAAAAGTTTAATTTTTATTCCTCATAAAATTATTTGGAAATTTGATCATCCTTAACAATTTGTTACGTTATTTTTTATTTTGTTTTGTATTATTTTTGGTAATCGTTTTTAAATAAAAAAATTAAGTGTTAACGGTTTTTATTTTATTTTTTTATTTTAAATTAATTTTAATAATTCAATACATTTTACATATTTTTTTAAAATAATTATTTGATTATTTTTTTTAATAAATTGCAGACGTGTATATATATATATATAGAAAGAGAGAAAAAATAAATTGATCATTAATTAAAAAATGCATTTTTTGATAGCCGTAACTTAACATTTTTTCGGCTATCCAAATATGTTACATGTGCTGAATCATGCTTTATATTTTATTATTTTTGGTCAATAATGGGTCATGAGGCTCCTTTTATTTAATTCAATAAGTCTCTAAAAAATTAGGTTAAATAGCCCAAACATTCCTATATATCAAAACATATATCAAAAACACATTAATTTAACTTTAAGCTTTTGTTCTATGTAACATATTAAAGAGAATACACACCATTTACATGTTAATCAATTTGTTGTTTCAAAGCAAACTAAATTTGATCCTCATAATTATAATTGAGAGCAAAGGAAGACATTGTTTGTATATTCAAAAAAATAAGAAGAGGACAGACTATATCCATAATATGCAAAGAAGCATGTAAATTTATGTGGAGACCCAGGTCCCTATATTTGAGATTATTCCTACTTTTCAATTGCAACAAAAAATAGTTACTCCATATTTTAAATTTATCACCAAAAAAAAATAGTGTTCACAAAATAAAATTCCAAAAAAAAAAACTAAAACAACAACAAATCAGTTGTAATATAATTCAATAAATAACTTTAAAAATAATAGATGAAAGAATAACTTTTTCCAGACTATTTGTTGCCGTCTTATCTTGAAATATCAATTCAACAAAAAATAAGATGTATAAATACATGCAATGTGATACGCTTTATGAATTCTATAAATTCCATCTTATATATAATTTGGATAATTCTGATGATTGTTGCAACTCGACTAATTAAACATACAAACTGAATCTAAATATTATTAAAAGAATAACATTCATACAACAAACTTTCAATCATAACAGAAAAAAAACACTAAAATTAGCAGATAATTCATAGATAATTGTTGAAACTCGACAAACTAATATACATATCAAAAGAGTAGCGTTCATGAACCAAAATTTCGAAATAAATAAAATAGCAAACCAGTTATAATATAGTCTAACAGAAAACATTAAAACCAATAAATGAAAGAAAAATTTCTAAAATTTTATTTGCTACCTTCTTACTTTTTTGAGTAGTTGTCTTGAATTAATTATTCAAATCCAGTATGCAGCAAATTCCTTAAATAAAATAAAAAAAATCTGCATATAAATATAATGAATGTGCTGAAAGAGTTCACGACCAAAAAAAAAAACTATGCAGAGTTTCAACCTTTTCAAATGACACCTCCATTGCTTTTAAAAATATATAGTGTTGCCACAAAATGTGGAATTCATTATCCAGTAAAATAAAAACTGTAAAAGTAACCGCTTGGAGGTTTTACATTATTATTTGAATTTATTAAAAATCGTAAGAGTTTAATTGACTGTTTAAAAAAATAGAAAAACTTAAAATACTATATAGATTTTAAAATTAATTTTCTTTATTTAAATTAACTACAAATAATTAATTTTAATTATACATAATTCCGAATTTTTAATATAGTATTATATAAATAGTAAAAGGTGGTTACATATTTGAGCAAAACTATTTCAGTTTTTTTCACGTTTCTAAATTTCCTTTTCATTTTTTTTAATTTATGATATTTTAAGTTAATTTTTCTAATTAATAGTGGTTGTAGTTTATTTTTAAAAAGAACTGCCAAGCGCAGATTCTCACAATAATAAAAGTGAAAAATTGGTGATTTTTTTTTTTGTTGAACTCACGTTTCTTTTCTTTGTTCTTTTTAAAATGAATATTTTTTTCTAATTTTCTTTCATAGGTTATTATCAGAAACAAATATTTTGAAAAAAAAGAGAATTTATTTTTACCCCATTAATATTATTATTATTATTATTATTATTATTATTATTATTATTATTATTATTATTATTATTATTGTTACAACTTGTATATATATATATATTACAATATTTTTTTAAATTGAGATATTTAAAAGGATAATATTTGATAGTTCCACAAAATTGGATAATGCTTGATAGTTTCACAAAATTAGGCTCAATATTTTTTAAATTAAGTTATTTAAAAAGATAATACTTGATAGTTCCACAAAATTAGATAATGCTTGATAGAGTCCCACAAAATTAGGCTCAAAACCAAAATTTTAGCTTGTGTGTTTTTTTATTTTTATTTTTTATATTTTCAAAGTTTAAATTTTTATTTTAAATATTACGGTTTTTTAAAAACTTTTTTTTAGGATTATTTTTTAATAAAAAATTTGAAATTTTATGGTAGTTACTGCTGCGTAACTTTTACACATATACATAAATTTTAAATTGATCTCACTAATTTTGAAATATTAACTTCCAATACACGTGCATTTGTTTGTTTTTTTTAATTCAATTTAATTATTTTTTAATTTTTTGAAAATACATTTTTTTCTGGCGCTGACACGTAGGTGCTATCACCTCTCTTATTATATATATATATATATATATATATATATATATATATAGATAGATAGATAGATAGATAGATAGATAGATTAAGCATTTTAAAGAGAATAGGAAATTTGATAACTTACAAAAAAAAAAAAAAACGTTATCCAAGCAATGAATTAAAAAAATTGACAACTAACTTGAGTATTTGTATAATATATTCTAATGAAAAACTAAAGAAACTATAAACATCATATGTAATACTTCCTTTTTCAAAAAGAAAAAAGAAAAAAAAAGACAAAGATCCTATTTATTTATTTATTTATTTTGATAAATGTCACTATATTTTAATTTATTATTATTAAAAAGTGTCAATTATTACTCTCTCCATTTACTTCTATTACATATTGTAAAAACTTAATTGTCTCAAAATTTATTATTCTACTTATTATTATTCTTTATTGTAAATTTAAAGGCCTAAATATTTAACTCCAACCTTTCATTCTCCAAGAAGAATGAAAAATTCATATGTATCCATATATTATATAAAGCTAAAATATTAAAAATAATGATTTGACACCTCTCTTTAGTCAATGATCCTTATTTATTTATTTTTACTTTTTTATTGTTGTAATTTTCACTATATTTCTATTTATAATTACTATTAAAAAATGTGTCAATTACTATTTGCTTCATTAATTTCTATTATTTATTATAAGAATTTAAATACCTCAAATTTTACTACTCCACTTATTCTTATTATTTATTGTAAATTAAAAGGCAAAAATATTTATCACTGAAATCTTTCATTTTCTCCTTAACGAATGAAAACATATTAAAGTAGATCGGTCTAATGAATTATCATTTCAAATAGCTTGAAAAAAATTAAACCATAATCTTTAACTCTCCTAATTATGAGATCTCTCTTTTTATCTAATTTTCAATAATCTAAAAAATATTTACATAATTAGTCAATTAAAGAATAAGATAATTGCTCTCTAAATAAATTTTAAAAATGGAAAGGCGTAACTCTCAAAAAAAAATTCAAACATTCATTTATATTTATCACGTTTCATGATGAACCCATGATTAAAGTTGACGGTAAAAAATACTCATCGCACTAGCTAAAAAAGATAATTTTTTCCCTATTTTCTTATTTATTTTATTAGTTTATAAGAATAAAAATCAAAATTATTATCATTTATTGTCCAAAATTTTCATATTCTTTATTGAAAATCAAAACTCATCCACATATTGATATATATGAACTCATTGATATTCGCCTTTAACTTCTTCATCTTTATGTAGTATTTGAATTACATAATTTATTCAGTTTTTATACAAAATTGATATTTGAGCTCTCTTGTGTATTTATTATTTCTAATTTTTAATGTAATTTTTTTACGAAACATTAATTTTTATGCCTTTCATATGAAAGTTTTGTGTTTTTCATATATATATTTTAGTATTGCAATTTCTTAATGTCACGATCCAGATCGTCGTGATTGGCACTCACACTAACCCTTTGGTGGGTAAACCATTACTACAACCCAGACTAAACAACTTAACCAAAAACTATGCAGTTAAAGATACGGAAGCAAGTTTTTAAATGCAGAAATTATATAGAGCTCCCATAAACTCCAAAGTTTTTAACAAACAACTAATCAAAATAATGCAGAAGAATAACCCCTAGAACCTGAAAGTTAATGTATCGAAATTGTAACAAGATTCATAAGTCTAAACAAGAAAATAATCTAAAGAACTAGTCTAAGTCAGAATAGGATGAACTAAAGAAAAAGAGAACTCAAGGAAGCCTGGAAGAACTGGCTCACCTTTGAATTCGAATCAGTGATCACTGATCTTCTAAGAGAGGTCTGTCAATAGCTGCCGGAAGATGCCATGTACTCAACAAAAATAAGAGCAAGTGCAGTATCAGTACACAATCATTGTGTACTGGTAGGATCACGCGGCTATCCCACTAAGTGTAACAAACATTAGTCAACACAATAAGATAATCACATGCACATATCGAACATATAGAATATCATCAACATATACGAACAATGAACAACTTCATGATTCTCACATATCACAGTTATATCAATTTAGAGCAACATACAATCTTCCAATATCAATCATCATTAGATAGAATGAACTCATCACAAGTAGATACACAACACAATTCAATGGTCCTCTCACAGAACTCAATTCAATGGTCCTCTCATGTAACCCAAACCCAAACCCAAACTGTTAGCATACCAGTTCGTGGTACCCGATCCAAGTTAGTGTGTCGGAACGTGGCAGCCGATCCTATATTTATGCCGAAATGTGGCAACCGATCCCATATTTATGTCGAAACATGGCAACTGATCCCATATTTATGCCGGAACGTGGCAACCGATCCCATATTTATGTCGGAACATGGCAACCGACCCCAATTAGTGTTGACACCCAATTTTGACCGACCTTTAACCATTTCAGAAATGCTATTCGATTAAATACATATTTTTAAAATATATTTCTAGTTTAAAATTTCAATCAATTTTCGTCTTAAAATTATATATTTTAGTGTGCATGATTTCAAAAAAAAAAATTGTAATTGTTATCAAATTACTTTTATCGATAGTTAAAATCGAAATAATTGCTTTACTTAATTATTTTAAATCTTAGATGTATTTAATTATATATATTTAATATGTGTAATATTTTATTAATGGGATAGCATTTCCTTAATTTCCCTTCTAAATTATTTAAATCTTAGCCTATTCTATTCTAATTTTAGCCATTCCAATTCAAATTCTCATTTCAATTATAGCCACTTTTATGTCAATTCTAGCCAATTTTATGTCAATTTTCAGATTTTTCAATTGGATCTCGTCCGTCCATCTCTAATTTAAATCCTAGATCAAATCCTAACCGTTCATTCAATTTTAATCCTACGGTTCAAATTAAATCTACCTATCCTCCTATTTTCTATTTTTTAAAATCTAACAAAAGACAAAAACTCTATTCATTCTTCTTCTTCCTCTCCTCTCTCTCTCCAGCCGCCTACCCTCCTCTCTCTCTCCAGCCGCCGACCCCCACCCTCTCTCCCTCTCCTCTATTTTTTTTGACAAACGAGAACAACCAGGCGGGGCCACCGGCAAGCAGTGGCTCTAGCTGGCGACGGCCTTGCCGCCTTTTCTCCTCTATTCTCTTTTTTCCAGCGAGGCAAACAGTCGGCGATAACAGCAATAGCAGCCGGCGACGACAAGATCTCCAGCCAGCAGATGCGAGTAAGAGTCAGCCCCGACTTCGGCGAGGTGCCGGTAAGATGCCACAAAGCAGTGGCTGCCTCCCTCTGTTTTCCCCTCTCTTCTCTTCTCTTTTTAGTCAAACAGCCAGCGACGACAAGATCCGGCTAGCGAGGAGAGCAACGACAACTCCAGCAGCCGAGCGGAGAGCAGCGGCAAGGCGAGGACCACCAGCTCCGACTGCCGGCGAGATCCCATGCGACAAGCAGCTTGGCGAGGCGAGGCCAGCAACAGTTCCGGCTCCTCCTCTCTTCTCTCATTCCGTCGAAATAACAACTCCGGTCAGCGTACTCCGGTGAAGTTCGAGTTGGGTCACCCTAAAATTAGAGAGTTGATATAGTCAATGACGGATCATCTTAGATCTGTCCAGGTTCGTTCTCATGATTCGATTATGAGTTTGCTCAAATTGATTATGAAATATATGATTGTGTTATCACGAAAATTATTAATGCTTAGGCAATTTCATCTCAAGCATGAAACGGGTTCTTTGTGATTTTCTGTTGGTTCGATCTGTTTAAGTCGTTCATATTATTACAAATTTAGTGTGAATTAGACATGTTCTAAAATTCTCTGATCCCTGAAATATCGATTTTGTTGTTCTTAAGTTTAATCTGTCAGGATTTGGTGATGGATTTTTCACCTTAATTAATGCAATTAGTGTTAAAACAAAATGACTGTTGGCTTATTAGATTATGTAAGATTTGCCTGTAATTGGATTGCTTAAGTTTTGCATAATATTTTGATTATTTGAATCCGGACAGATTTGGTGGCTCTTGGTAAGGTAAATTTGCTTATTATTTATTTATTATTGTTAATTGATTGTAATAGCCTTAATTTGAGTTGAATGAATTCTTACTTGTTTTATTTTAATTAAGTTTTTTGAATGGAGCTTGATTTTGAGTTATGTGATATTGTCCTTCCTAAATAATACTTTTTCCTTTTGGTTGAACATGTGATTTTGTTAATTGACTTTAGGAGGCTTATTTAGTTTTAGACAGATTTGTTATTTGTTTATTTTTGGCAATAAAATATTTTTCCTTTTGGTTGATGATGTGCAATATGGATTGGTGGTGTTAATTGATATTATGTTCCTTATTTATGCATAATCAAATTTCTTACTTGTTTATATTTGGTAAAAAAAAGGATAGATATGTGATTGATTTTCTTTACTTTACTTTAAAAAATGGGCAGATTTAGTTGCCCATATTTAGTAAGGAAATAAATTAAAATAAATCTAATTTTGGCTCCTTTGAAATAAGGAAAATATTTTAATTGATCCTAAATAATTTTTCTTCCATTAATATATGTGTTCTATTCACTATATAAATGACACCTCTAACAATCATTCACAACACATGTCCTCACATAGACTTCAACATTCTCACATTGGCTGACACACATTCTAATAACTAAAAAAAAAAAAAAAGGAAAAACACTCTCTACTCATAAAAGAAAATAAGAATTCTTGTAATTTCTGGGGATATTCCTACAAATACTTCATTGCCGATACTATAATCTGCTCAACTGGTTAGTTTTCTCCGTTAGCTAATTTCTGTTTTGCATTAGAACTATTTAATTGTGCAATTCTCTATGAAGGTTTTAAGGAAAGCATCTGGGTCAGTTTCGTTCTTCCCTCTCTGTGTGACATTAATGTTGTTATGCTTACTTGTTCAAATGCTTGTTTGTCTAATGTATGAAATAAATGCGTGTACGATGAATCTGTCCATAATTGGTATTCTTTTATTCATATTATATTGATTTATATGCGATATTTGTGTGTATCTTACTTTAGCAGGTTCGGATTTGGTGTCAAGTTTAAAGAGTCGGAAGAGTTACGGGACAAAATCTAATTTTTATTCATAATATTTGTATTATTCTCTATTATTGTTTCGTAATAATTTGTAAACTCTAACTCTATATATGTGATATAATTTGGGGATTGTCTAAGGGGAGGGAGATATATGTGTTAATTGTTTCTTTTCTTTTTAGTTTAGTTTAAATTTTATTATGTGTGGTTGCTACAGATAACAGGCCTGGGTGTAAGCAAACTAGAATATATCTTAATATTGGCTCAAAATCAACCTTTATTTATAACTTTATCAGATTAATCAGTATAGCATGAATATATGTTAAACTCGCTCGATTTTGAACTTGTAGAATCTTGTCTCACGTGCTAATTTTGTTAAAATTTGTAAATTGATTAATAACAATTAGATTCCATGAAGGATTGTTAATCTAATAAATTTGAGCAAATCAATTGGTTATATTGTTCATCATGTTAACTTATTTAGAAGCTATGTCTTTGAGTTTGATTAATGTCAGCATATCAATAAAACATGTCTAGAAATGCATAAATTCACTCTGCCATAAAGTTATGCCTATAGTGTTTAATAATTTGTTTAAATGAAGTAGATATCATGCTTATAGGTTTTCTTAATAATATTATAATTTTCAGCGGATGCATACTTGAAACCATGCCGATAGATTGTAGATTTGATTTTATTTATCTAGAATATTATGCCTATAGGTGTTACGCAATATTTTAATCACCTAGAAATCATGTTCATAGGCGTAATTAAATAATTTTCAGCATGTTAAATAATAGAATTAAATCTATGCATTTTTTGTCCATTGTTAAATAATTTATGCAATGCATTTATTTGCTGACACTAAAAATAAGATAATAAATTGTCTAGCATGCTAAAAATGTCTTAATAAATTTTGCTCTTGTCCCATCTACATGAGGAAATTATTTTCTGCACTTAAACATTCTTCTGCTACTTAAAATCAATCCATTCTGCATGAATGCTTGTTCTGCCACTTAAATTAATTTTCTATATTTGCCACTTACTGCCCTGATTAAATCTTGCTCGGATTAATTAATTTTTGCACTATTTTGCTACTTAAAATCAGCTACTGATTAATTTTTGCATGTGACCTTTTCACTTTGCGTGTGTTTGCCATTATGATTAATAAAACCTAGAGGCCAACTTGAGACTTTACTTGCTAAGTGATCGTCCAACTTGTTTGACTTGGTGTCTAGATAGGCCTATTAGGATATTTATTTGTCTAAAACCGTTCCAATAGAAGTCCAATGCCTCTTGGACATTAAGCAGGGGCGCTAGGCACCTTTTAGGACGAAAAGCATGCGGTGGTGGGGTAGGGGTAGTTTTAGGCCCTATGGATATGATGACATCGACTTGGGCTTAAGCGACAAACCTTGGTTTTGTCTGTCTCTACACGGAAGCCTATCGAAAAATAAACAAAAAGTCGAGTGTTGATCCATAAAGTCCTTCAGAGTCTCCCTTCCCTTTTATCCCTTTATGTGATTATAATTATAATTGTTTGGGGTAGCGTAAGTAAAAAAAAAAAAAAATTGTTTGCCTATCTGATTGTGCATTTTCTGTCTCCTTACTTGTCTCCTTATTAAATGTTTAGTATTTATTTGTTATTATGCTATCACCTAGTTTCTCATGTTTAACTAATTAATTAAAATAACTAAAATGCCTCAAATTGTTTATTTATTGTTTATCACCTAGTTTTACATGCTTTCTTATTTAAATAAATAAATTAATTTTTTATTTTCAGTTATCACCTAGCAAGATTGTTTATTAAATAAATAATAATGAAGTGACCTTAATTGCTACTTGTAACCCCCACATAAACTACATGAGATACGGCCAGGACCCACATTTGTGGACCTCGAGGGATGTCTAACACCTTCCCCTCGAGGTAACTTGAACCCTTACCCGATATCTGGTTCGTTGACCTGTAGTTAGATTAGTTAGGTTAGATAGGTGCCCTAATGCACCTTAACTCGTTAGGTGGCGACTCTTCATCTACCCGAAACCCAAAAGAGTTGTTAGGTCATGAACCAAAACCCGTTTTGAGAAAAATGGGGCGCGACAGAATGGCGACTCTGCTGGGGATTTTAGGTTCTAACCATTACGTGTCTTATGCTTATGTGGGGTTTATTTTATTTGGTCATTTAATTATTTATTTGTTTATTATAGTTAAGTACTTTAATGCTTACATGTCTTATATCTGTTTATTTATGTATTTATTTATCGCTTTCCTTAAAACTGCCTATCTGTTACTGCTTTCCATCTACATGCTAAATATTTACCACTTTGATAAAACTGTCATTCCGTTCATACTTCCCCCAAATTGGGACCCTCTTCCTTCTTTTATTTTCTTACCATGATGTCATGTCTTTGCACCTCTCACAACTACTCCAATTCTTTTCAAACACCTAATTATAGAGAGTCGGCACATGCGTGGACGGAACAGATAGTTTTACTATCGGGAAACCACGAGCCTTCTCGCATAGAATCCCTTTCTAGTCCGTGTTAAGCCAACTCTTAGAAGTCTAATTAGGTCATACATGCTGCATAAGCCCTAGGCGGTTTGACCCTTGGTGTCAATCCGCGTTATTAGTAGCCACCTTATCGTCTAAAGGGCCCCAACACTCTTTAGACAAATTGCATATTAATGTGTCAATGTAATCACAATTATTAAATTAAGCCAAACTTTGCCAAAATGGAGTTTAGAATTTGTCTGTTATTTTGTTTGCAGAGTCATGACATTCCTAAACCCGCAAATGGTCGTAGAGGTAAACTACAAGCTAAAGAACTGGTGGATTAATCTCCAAAGAGATCGTGAAAGAGAGACTCGTCAGTTGTTGGGTGGTCTTACCTACCTCAAACATGCGGTTACGCAACATATTGAAGATCGGGCAGGAAGTCATTCCCTATACAAGAAATCAATTGGCGCCAAGCTCTTGGAATCTATACCTTCAAGATTTTGAGAACTTAGGATGATTTTCCTCATGTTACCCCTTTTCCCTTAGTGTTTCAATTATGTTTTTCAATTATGATGTATTGTTCGAATTTTATAATAAATGAAGTTTGTTTATTTTCTCTAAGCTAAACTCCAATTGGCAAATAAGGCTTAAATTAATCATAGTGCATCACTTATATGTCGTCTTAGGCCTACCTCTGGCTCAACGAGGCTCCTTGCATTTAGGGCATTTATTTTACAACAATATGTTTGATATATCAATTTATGCAATGTTCTAACTTGATTTTTCTTTTGCTTTTGCTTTTGTTTTTACCCTTTCCCAATGGTTGATCTGTAGACCATGGTTTACCACACACGATCGAAGGGCGCTCTTCCTTCTCTTTTAACTGAGAATCGTAAAGGAAAGAGGAAAGTGACTAACGAGAAGGTTATGGGTAAGACTATCGAAAAAAAGCATCCTCCGAGCAAGTCGACCCCAAGTTTAGAACAGAAAATAAAGGATTTAGAAGAAGAGATATGTGCTATGCGTGAGTGGGCCAAGCTGTTACTCTCCTCCAATCCCACTCTGAAGACAGACATAGATAAGCAGCTTGTCACAAGTCAAGCCACTTTCCAAAAGGATCCTCTACCAACTCAACCTACTCCTCGTCCTCAAAACCAACCCAGCTCCATTCATATGCCTCCAAGGAACACTCACATTCCAAATGACCAATATCCTCTTCAACATCTTCCTCATGTTTCTAGACCTCCATATCTCACTCTGCGCTTGCAGAATTCCATCATGCAAGCTCCTCAATATGAAACACTCCTGGACCAAGTTCCTTGGCTTCACACGCCTTTTATACCATTTCAAATGCATCCATATCAAATGCCTCCATCCCAAAAACATTTTCTACCATATCAACAACCAGCATATCCCGTGTCAAATTACTCACTCAACCTCATATTCGCAAAAACCTATTCAATGTTGCGCAGAAGCCCATTAAAGTTTACGCTTCTTTAGCTGAATCATTTGACCAACTCTATACTCAAGTGCATGATTTAAAAAAAAAAAAAAAATTGTTTGCCTATCTGAATGTGCATTTTCTGTCTCCTCGCTTGTCTCCTTATTAAATGTTTAGTATTTATTTGTTATTATGCTATCACCTAGTTTCGCATGTTTAACTAATTAATTAAAATAACTAAAATGCCTTAAATTTTTTATTTATTGTTTATCACCTAGTTTTTCATGCTTACTTATTTAAATAAATAAATAAATTGTTTATTTTCAGTTATCAACTAGCAAGCTTGTTTATTAAATAAATAATAATGAAGTGACCTTAATTGCTACTTGTAACCCCCACATAAACTGCATGAGATACGGTCGGGACCCACATTTGTGGACCTCTAGGGATGTCTAACACCTTCCCCTCGAGGTAACTTGAACCCTTACCCGATCTCTGGTTCATTGACCTATAGTTTGATTAGTTAGGTTAGATAGGTGCCCTAACGCACCTTAACTCGTTAGGTGGCGACTCTTCATTTACCCGAAACCCAAAAGAGTTGTTAGGTCTTGCACCAAAAACCATTTTGAGAGAAATAGGGTGTGACAATTAGTGTGTCGGATCGTGATACCGCCCATTCAACAAACCACAATCACAATCACAATGTATATTCTCGCAATCATACAACAAGAGGTGATTCATGGCATACATTTATTCAATTATCCTCATTTACAACAAGTGTGATCAATAATGCAACATTCGCATACATACATGTATCATAATGAAGCAAGAACAAACATACATCATACAATTATAGAATCACAATCATCACCTACCTCGAAATAAGCTTGAAACCCTAAGGGGTTGTTTGGTGTGAAGGATAAACACAAATAGTCTCGGGATAAATATTTAGTGGCACTTAATTTAGTGTTTGGTTGAAAAGTTTGGGATAACTTATCTTGGGATTAATAACTAGTGCCAGGATAAGTTATTCCTCCAAAAGGGTGGTATAATAATCCCATCACAATTTGTGATGGGATAAATTTATTAAATGACAAAACTACATTTCAATTTCAGGATCTTTTGCATTGGCAGCAATTTCCTGGTTGAGATGAGAAGGCAATTCCATGCTTCTCTCCATATCTTAATTTCACACAACAACAAAGCAGCAGTAAAAGAAGTGTAGTATATATAATCAAAATATTCATCTAATTTCATCACAACTAGCAAGGCATTTGTAGTCCAAATGTCCAATTAAACATTAGTAAATCACATTTGCTATTAACTAACTTTTCAAGTGTCGTAACGGACACTACACGTACTATCCACTGTTTTCATATACTCTATATTTGTAGTACTAGTTGTTCTTAAAGCTATATGAAATGTTTCTTTATCTTTGGATGAAGAAATGATAGCTAGATTTTAATTAACTTCTTAAAATGCATATATGTTCTGATGATAAATTTGTTATGTATTTTAATTTGGGAATGGCAAAAGAAGAGAGTAATAAAAATAAAACTTGTCTAATTTGTGTAATACAACTTGCTAGCTTTAGCTGGTTCTTTCTCACTCTTTTTTTTATTTAATTGCATTCCACTTGTTCACCTTTTGTCTTAAAAGTTCCAAAAGAAAACCAAAAATGGCCGTGTCGATCACCATTACCATGAATGCTTCCATATATTCAAAAGGTGCAATTGCCTTCATGCTCTATTTTCAAGCAATCTTGATTTCTCATATGTAAAAGACTGAAGAGGGTAAGGAAGAAAAGAATGGAAGGACTACGTGGATAGGTTGGATTTTAAAATGCGTTACTGTTGGATTTTCTATCTTGAATGGATTGATAGGTAAATTTGGTTTTAACTAAAACTGTAACAAATATATATATATATATATATATATATATATATATATATATATATATATATAAAGCTAAATAAGAGGGTATTTTTGTAATCAAACCACTTATTTTTAGAAATTATGTAATGGTTATTATTTTTAGTACAACAAACCAAACAATCAATAAGAAATAATGTCAGGATAACTAATCCCAGTATAACTAATCTCAGTATAACTTATCCCAGCATAACTTATCCTAGCATAATTTATATTCAAACCAAACGACCCCTAACAAACTTGATCCTTCCCTTTCCAGATTCGTTCCGCTTGTTTTTGATCTACAAATAATTAATATAATACGAGAATCAATAAACAATCATTAATTACCCGGATTACTAACAATTCTATGAACCCTAGATCAAACCCATGATCCCAATTATCCAAATTAGGGTTGTTTCCACCATAGAATCTATAACAAAATCCTCCCCCATCAATATTCACCCATTCTATTACGTTCTACGAATTAAGAATGGTGAAAAACAAGTAGGAGTCATTTGAGTTCGTTCCTTAGCTCTAAAAATCGAAAAGTGCATAATGAGATCGTTTAGGGGTTTATTAACGACTTTAATTCTCATCGATCCCGCCATAACGACCACGCCAGAGGGGCAAAACCCAGCGCCAAGGCGGCATTCTCAAGACAGAGAGCTAATTCAAGAATTCCAAAATCCCAATTTCATAACACACCTCTAACCAACGACTCTCAGAAAATACCCTTTACACAAAGATCGATTTCGGGAGTTCTACTCGCCCGAATTTAATTACGTAAAGTCGTATGGATTCCTTAACGAGTTATCTAACCACTCATGTATTCAAAATCATACATACTTCACCCGATTGTTACCAGATTTCCCTACACCTCGATGACTCCGATTTCGTCCAAATCTGGACATGGTTAGAAAATCCTAAGTTACTACTAAAATGTTTTCTGACCCAAATTCTTTCTCCATTGGCTTTTCCCTAACGACGGAATCAGGTCGTTACAATTTATTTTTTATATCAATTAATATAAAAGAATATGACCGCACAAAGCACGATTTAGTTAACTAGTTTTCAATAAAGGAAAAAGAATCTCTCATTCTCTCTCCACATACTTTTTACAAAAATCTGATATTCATATTCATCCTCATCTCTTCCGATTTTCTCTAACTAATATATAACAACTTTTTCCATTTATTGAATTATCAGCTCACATGTTTAATCATACAAATTACTTTTAAAACCCAACTAAAATTCTAATCCTATTTTAGAAATATTATTAATCGTGTATTTTTTTTTTTTTATTATTATTCACTTTTTTCTTGGCATTGATATGGGATGAGGACCACATGCTAATGAGACTATTTGTATAAGAGGTGGAGCCAAAATTTTAAGTTTAGTCAATAAAATTAAATGTTTTTGACAATTAATATATGAAATTGATATGTAAAATTAGTTAAAGTTAACCATGAAAATCAGATTATATACTCATTACATATCGTAAATGATATTTCTTTTGAGTTACTATGTGTATTGATAGGTAACAAGGTATATATTCATTTCATTTAGTATGAAAATCGTATACAAACCGTTAACCTTGATTTATTTTAACGATATTTTGATTTAGATTTTCGATTTATAAAATTTGTATATATAAAATGCTAACTGTAAATGATATAGTCCTATACATATTTCTTAGTGTATTAAAATGATATAAAAAGTGGTAACCTTATCTAGTTAAAGTATTTTTTATGCAATCAATTTATATACCAATTATATACTAATCAAGTTGAAACCTGTTTGAATAATTAACTTCATAAACTAAATTCTTTTCTATTGACATTCATCAAATAACAATATATGCACCATTTTATATATATATATATATATATATATATATATATATATATTTAATGTATGAAATTGATATGTAAACTGATTTTAATAATTTTAATTTTACTTAACCATGAAAATCAGATTATATACTCATTACTTACCGTAAATGATATTTTCTTTGGATCGCTATTTAAATTGATATGTAACAAGGTTTTATACGCATTTCATTTAGAATGAAGATTGTATACAAACTGATAACCTTGGTTTATTTTAACGAAAAAAATTAATTTTTCGATTTATGAAATTTGTAATATAAAATGTTAATTGTAAATAATGCAGTCATATACATATTTCACAGTGTATGAAAATCGAACAAAAGTTGGTAACCTTCTTTTAGTTAAAGTAACCTTCTTGCAACCAATTTATATACCAATTGTATATGCTAATAAAGTTGAAACCTATTTGAATAACAACTGCATAAATTAAATACTTTTCTATTGACATTCATCTTTGAAGCGAGGAACACTTTATATATCATATTACTGCTATTCGTTTTTATCAAATAGCAAATTAAACAAACAAAAAAAATAAGATATTTGTGCATATCCAATATAAACTCATCATCAAGTTATAGATGTATTGCATATTTTAGACTAGTAAAAACATTATAATATAAAAATCACTTTACGTAATTGAATCACTTAAGAGAAAAAAACACAAAAATAGCCATTTAAATACCAAATAGTTTTCACAATGCTTTTCAAAAAACTTAACGATAATATCCAATAAAAACTATCAAAAAGCTAATTTCTAACATGATCCGGGTGGTCTATCTGCATACTTTTGATCTTAATTTGATCCTTTGTAACTTCTGACTATCGAAAACATGTTCTCTTAAAATATTTAGTCCACCAAATTTGCTAGCAACATTGCTCGTTACGTCGTTCTCAATGATTGCTCCATTAGCAACATTGCTCGTTACACTGCTCCCAATGATTGCTTCATTACTTTAAAGAAAGAAAATTCCGAAATAAAACTGAAGTAAACTTCAACAAAAATAGCAAAATTAATAACAGGAGAGTCGTCGAACAAAAATTCCACACAAAGTATGACTGAAATACACACCATTAACTTGATAAGAACTATATGGAGAGAGAAATTAAAAAAATTAAGAGATATGAAGATGAATATCAGATTTTTATATGGAGAGAGAGTGAAAAATTTCTTCTCCTTTTAAGAATCAGAAGACATATTGATTATGGTTCCTAAAATGTAGTAAGATGCAAATTAATTGCCATAATTCTCGTAAAGGAAAACTAAATTAAACCGATTCACTCTTTTACAATACATTAAACACAAGATAAAATAAATAAATTTAATTTGATATTAATTAATGTGAATCTGTTATCACTCGTAATTAATTTGTTATATTACAAATTATTAATAAGTAGATGTATATGATGTAATATAGATTCTTATATCATAAATTATATAAGTGGAAAGCTCCAAAGTGAAAAGTTGAATTACCATTTTGTACCTCTACTAAATTTAAATTTGATTAAATATATATATTTTAAGGAAAAATCCTTTTGGCCAGCAATATCAATATACTCATTAATTAAATATTAAATAATCTTAATCATCATATTTATATTTATATATGTATATATTTTTAGCAATAAGTCTAAGTTTAAATAATCTGAAATTCGAAGAAAATGAAAAGTCTATTACACAATCTCATAATAATAATGTTAAAGGAGAGCAGTTACCAAGAAACTCATCATCAACTTTTCCTTTTCGTCTCTTTTCATATGAAACGTTGGCTCTTATTTTTTGGTGAGAATTTATTTTGCCCTGTTATTGCTAATTGTTTTTAGTGATATCCTCTACTGTTCCTTTTCCATGATATTTATCAATTACCAAATAATTGCAAAAGGTTTACTGCTAACCAACTTCTCCGCCATGATGCTCAAATTGCTCACATTTGGTTAAAAGAAACAAAGGTAAGTAACAATCTATTTCACATGGTACTGCTTGCAACAAGTTTATGTAAAGTAACTTTGGACTTTTTATTAAATACCGCGATCGAACAAGAAATTAACTTTAATCGTCATATTATCATTTGACGGTACACATATTGCAACTAACTATTTCTATACACGTTGTTGTGTGGTTGTTTCTACCGTCTAATCCCTATTTAATTGACAAATTGCAAACTTGTATTTGTTTTAATTTTCATTGAATGCTAGAGACTTGGTAATGTAGTTATTTTTCTTTCCATGCATTTATTTCAAAAATTTTGTTTCTTTATTGTGTATCAATTTTATTTAGGCACAACTGTGCTCATATTTTTATTTTAACATAACAACATGCACTGTTGTACTGGATATAACACATTTATGCAATACTTTATGCATGGATGAAGTACTTTAGATTTTTAAAAAACGATCCATAAGATAGGAGTTAAAAATTTATTGTCTGGTGAATACTTTTCAAGTTGTGACTTTGTGGTTGTTGAGGCATCAAAATGATATAAGGAAAATTTGTTGAATTTAAATTATCTATGTATTTGTATGCATAATACTTGTACTACTTCATAATTAACTAATTATTTTTTAATTCATTTGGGTTATAGAAATGAGAGGTATTTTATTTTTTGTGAAATGAAAATGTATCTTTTTCTTTAACATTCAAATGTCATCTTTATGTAAAATGCTTGCTTGGCTGAGAAAAAAGGAATATTTTATCGGGTAGTGCAATTCATTTTATATTTCACTTAATTTGATATAGCATTTTTAAATCTAAACAAACAAATCCTATTTGGGGTTTTGTAAAAAAATATGTTTCTTCATATTTTTCTTTTATAAATTTTTTAAATATTTTTACATGCATTTATAAAAATTAGAGCAAAAATTCTCTTTCATACTATCAGAGGACCAGAGGCTGTTATATCGTCCCACTAATTGTGTTTTTAATGAATAGATTCAAATAGTAAAATCTGCAATATTTTGATGCTAATATTTTCTATTTCATAAGTTAAAACTTTTTAAAAATGTAGAAATTTTATATTAATTAGCGGCTAACGTGTAACGCACGTTCCTAAAAACTAATATATATATATATATATATATATATATATATATATATATATGGGGATTGATTATTCCATTTTTAACGAGAGGTATATTGACTCTAAATTACAAATTCAAGAATATATTTGCCTTTTTCCCCTAGTTTTAAAAGTTTCTTATTTATATTTTAGGATTTATTTATTACTAATATACAATACACATGCGTTGATATAATATGCATAGATACATATTATTATTTTTTTACCAAAAAAAAAAACTAGATTTCAACAAATATTATTCTTTTTTTTTTTTTTAACAAAAAAAAACTAGATTTTAACAATTATATAGGTCCCAAAAAAACTATAGATATCCTTGAACTATGACCAAAATCAGCGACATATCTTAGGGTGCAGTAATTCAACTTTGGACTTATAAAAGCTTCCCACTTATGATAGGGTGCAGTAAAATAATATAGTAAGAAGATTAATATTGTAGAGTTAATTAATTTCGAGATAAACTTAGCATTGTAGAAAACTCTGACTATTAATTAATTCCAAGATTATATTTATTATCAATGCCTTATTGATAATAACATAAAGATCTAGCTAACCTTACAACAGAACAATGCTATCATCAAACAATATAACAAGCACAAACCTTACCCCTACCTTTGTAGGGTAGAGAAACAGTTTCCGATGGACATTGGCACAAAAGAAAAGAAGAATTCGAAAAAATTAACATCAAAGAAACTATTAATTAGTCTATCAAAAAGTTTAATCATGTCCAGCCACAATCCTTATAAGACTACAAGTTTGTAACATAATTAATGGAAAAAAGAAAAGTGCATCCATCATACATAAGAAACAACAACATACCCAGTACAGGAAGGTAGAGCATACACAGACCTTAATCTATCTTTTAGAGGACCATCAATCATACATAAGAAACTATTGATATCGGAGAGATCAAGTTTTCTGTAAAAATTAAACTACCATGTCCTGAATGCTAGGTTGCAGCCATGACACAAATGGTTTACTAGATCTACGAAATTGTGTTCCGTAACTTGGAATATGAAAGCAACTGAATAGCAATTCACCACCCGCAAGGTTATATTTCGAAATGACTCTATAAACAGAGGAATCTTCTATAGTAAACAATGCACTCCAAGATTCTTTGACACCATAGTCTTTCAATACCCATAACTTTAAAGTTTCCAAATCCAGATCCAGAGCAAAAGTAACAGAATAAACAGATAGCATTCCATCCAATACTAAAACACCAAGATAGAAGCTGCCCACAAAAGATAATATTTGCTCTGGCACTGGAATCTCTCCATACACTTCTTTGGAAATACTAAATGAAACGAGAGAATATATTCTTGAGCCACCAGCCCAATGTGATCTAGGATCTATTGAGCTACCAATCCAATGAAATGTCTCATGTAGAAATGCCAAACAACTAGTATGAGTCACCGCATTGGAAACAATATGAGGATGTTTATCAATTTTTCTCCAGGAACCACCTTTCAACGCAAGAATTTCATATATTCTTGATCACAAATTCTAAGGATCTTATATCACCGCTAGTTGGTCATAACCAAATCCATGACGAGTATAGCCGCATATTTTAGACTGTGGAGCGGAAAGTACTATTGATTCTCTTATGGAGGGGTTCCATAGCAAATGTATTGGGTGTTTTTCAACCACAATACCAAAAACTAAGACAGCAACCAAGCCAGCGCAACCACACAAGGCTCTAAAAAATGGTTTTGAGCTTAAATGGCGATCAATTTTTTGTGCATCCTCACCCATTTGAACCAATGATAAAGGACAATAGCAGCTGTTATATATATTTAAAATGACAAGGGAAACCACCAGCCGCTACCCTTTGGGTGCGCAGAGGGTAAAACCCCTGCTCCTATGCAATAGCTCGCAAACCACACAGGAGAGGTAACTCATACTAGGCAAGCCTGGTGCGATGAGCTCGACCCAAAAGGCAAACCCCTTGCTTTCGCTGGCAAGG
Organism: Solanum bulbocastanum; assembly: GCA_037074985.1. Taxonomy (NCBI): domain Eukaryota; kingdom Viridiplantae; phylum Streptophyta; class Magnoliopsida; order Solanales; family Solanaceae; genus Solanum; species Solanum bulbocastanum. The sequence continues at coordinate 22,710,334 of CM073605.1, forward strand.
GATTTCGAACTTGAGACCTCCGACTTGGAAGTCCCAAGTTCAAACCACTGGGCCACCCCGAAGGGTAGTTGTTATATATATTTTCATTCATGCACATGTGAGTAATAAGAGATTTTTGGGAATTTTGGTCGGTCTTGGCACGCTAGAAATGCTTCATCTTAAAGTAAGGATCGGAGATCAATGTATTCCATAATTTTGAAACACATTTGTATTGATGAAGAGATGGCACAAATAACTTAGGAATCAATCAACTTTAATCCACAACCATTATTGTCTTTCTACAATAATGGTAGGGATTTGGTTGATGATTGGAGATTACAAAAGTATATCGACAGTCTATGATAATCAATGTTACCATTAATTACCATAGATGTCCAACCACTCTTGGTGCTCCATTTCGACACCAACGAATATTCAACTAAACACTCTATTTTGTGCTCAGAGAAATTCATTCAAGGAATTTTCCAATTCCTTGACCGGTCTTAACCTGATAAGGATGTTCATAATTATTCCCTCTTCAAACTGAACTGTATGGGCCTAGATATGACAATAAAGAGTGATCAGACAATTTTTTATAAAGCATTCAAATATTACATATTTCAACCAAGATTAACCTCAAAAAAACTTCACTCTTCTATCGAAGTCATTCACACACAAACAGTAACATAGAATACTTCAAGTGGAGAACAATGAAATCACTTGCCAATTAGTAGTTACACCAAGTAAGCAACAGATGACAAAATTCCAGCATGTTTGATTCCTAGGTTGTAAGTTTTGTGTCTAGTTTGACAAAATAACTTAGTGAAAGCATAAACTGGTGTTTGAAGAAATGGCATAATTTCATCTTTTTTCTACTGATGACACAAATGGCACAATTCAGTAATTATTTTTCCGCTTTGTGTTTCGATCTGTCTCACTTAGGTGTATGTGTTCTAAGGTTCTAGGGAGTCCCGATGACTGGACCAGCAAGCACTGTTAGGGAAAAAAGTAGGCATTATTCCTGTTCTTTCTAATTACGTACTATCAAAGACTGCACCTGCGATGCACGTTCAGGTAAGTTATACCGCTAGGGTCTAAAACATTTTAAACAATTTAAGTGAATTAAACAAGGAGTACAGTACACCTCCTAGCCATACCAAAGGCAGGTACCTATAAACAAAATAATTACATTCTCAAAATAGTCCAACCAACAACAATTGTAATAACACCCTGGACTCAAATGATCAACAATTCCAGTAATTTCTCTCACAAGACCACATTAAGAAGTACTGAAAAAACAATGTAGCTTTTTTTTTCTAACAAAGATGAGAAAGAATATATGGAATTGGCGTTGTTAGCTAGCCAACATATCTTCCTTGGAAAACGTTGCTATCTTGAATGCTTGTCATGAGTCTAAAACACCTAGAATCTGAATTCAACGAAAAATAATTGAAGTGAATTGTAAGTAAGTAGGCAACACCATCAGAACTGACCTGATAATATCCATTTGGTCTGCATTGTTGTTTGACAGCTCAAATACACTCTTCCCTGAAAAATTGAGTGTAAGAATTGTAAGACCGGTCTTTACTATGGATAAAGTTCAAGTTGTGAGCAATGTAAGATTAAATACTTTAGGAGCTTAAACACGATAATCTTACATAGAATCGTTAGGGGGCACATACCTGATGAGGAAGATATCATCACAGAGAGAAGCGGAAGTGTTAGTCCTAAATTGGTTTCTACCTCCTTGTCCTAACTTTATGTTACCACAACCGTTAGCGATGGAATTATTGTAGAGAATATGTGGTAACCTTAATGGGTGGAGGGAGGACCAATTTATAGAGGTTATGACTTAATCTGGTACGTCTATCAAGTAACCAATGTACGGGCGAGATCTATTTCTTATTAAATATTGTTTATGGTACTACTTGGGTTACAAGTAAACTTGGGCCATAAGTAAGAAATTATTAATAATAATTACTAATAATCCTTACATTCTCCCACTTGGCCCAATGACCATATAACATTAATATTTCATAAACATTAGTGGCGCATGTAATAAATCTCTTCTATAATGTCCATCATACAGACCACAATATAACAAACTACTAATGCGAGTTATGGCGGTTGTACATAAATTTTAAGCTACATACTTCCTTCCATATACTACTACATTAGCAACTCATCATACTAGATTCATAAGCTATAAAACATATAACGTTAAAGTCCTTATCTTGTAATATCTCAAAACAATAATGTGTACACCATTATGAGAAACAAGAAATTCATTAATGTATATCAGAAACACATAATTTGAGCTCAGAGTGTAAAAACATCATAAATGCATCAATCATAAGTACAACCAAGACCCATTCTTTGAACATGTTCTTTAAATGTCTTTGGTTGTAAGCCTTTTGTTAATGGATCTGCAATCATGAGATCAGTTCTAATATTCTCAAGTAACACTCTTTGTTTTGATCATTTTGAAGTTATATGGACTTTCTAAAAATAAAATGCCACGCGGAGCGTGTCACGAGATATATCGCTCACGGACTTCTTATTGTAAGGCCAATGCACCAACCAACACTTTAATTCCATATGTTTGACACATTTGGAGTACTTATCGTTCTTGGAAAAGAATATTGTTGCAGCATTATCACAATAAACTTTCAGCGGCTTGGTAATGGTGTCGACAACCCCAAGTCCTGATATAAAGTTCTGCAGCCATAATGCATGAATTGTTACGTCATAACGGGTCACAACTTTCTTTGCAGTTTTTCAGTGATCAATTCCAGGATTACTTTGATATCTTCCTAGCATTCCGATCGCAAAACTAATATTGCAAGTTTGAACATACATCAAACTTCCAACACTAGAAGATTAAAGAATTGAGTTCATTTCCTTTTCGTTCTACATCATTCTTTAGGCATTGCATGAGATTAAATTTGTCCCCTTTTGTTTTTGAATAGGGACTATTCCTGCTAAACAATTGTTCATATTAAATCTCTATAGAACTCTTTCGATATAACCTTTTTGAGGCAGTCCCAATAATCCTTATGATCTATCATGAAATATTTCTATCCCTATCACATAGGATGCCTTACCCATATCTTTCATTTCAAAGTTCATAGAAAGATTGTCTTTTATCTCACGCAATATGCCTAAATCATTAGCAGCAAGTAAAATGTCATCAACATATAGGACTAAAAATATAAACTACAGGACTAAAAATATAAACTTACTCCCACTAATCTTTTGGTATATGCACCGATCAACGATATTTTCCTTACATTCAAAAGATGTTATGATATCATTAAACTTTATATACCATTGTCGTGAGGCTTGTTTGAGTCCATATATTGACTTCTTTAGTTTACACACCATATGGTCTTTTCCTTTAATTTCGAAACCCTCTGGTTGGTCCATATAAACATCCTCTTCGAGGTCTCCATTAAGAAAGGCAGTTTTCACATCCATTTGATGTAACTCTAAATCATAATGAGCTATCAAAGCTAAAACAATTCTTAATGAGTCTTTCTTTGAGACCGGTGAAAAGGTCTCTTTATAATCAATGCCTCCTTTTTTAGTGTATCCCTTGGCAACAAGTCTGGCTTTATATCGTTCAACATTACCATTAGAATCACATTTGGTCTTGAAGACCCATCTACATCCGATTCTTTTAGAACTTTCTGGTAATTGAACAAGATCCCAGACTTTGTTGTGTTTCATGAATTTTAACTCTTCATTCATGGCATTAATCCATTTATCAGACTCAGTGCTTTCTATGGCCTGTGGAAATAAAACCGGATCTTTATTAATTCCATTGTCAAAATCCGACTCTTGCAAATAAATCACATAATCATCTGAAATGGTCAATTTTCTTTCTCTTTGAGATTTTCTTAATGGCACTGTTTGTGGTTCATTTGCGTCAGATATTTGTGAGTTAGTTCCTTCTTGAAGTGTTTCACCCAAATGTTGTTCAACATTGTTAAAATGTTCTTCAACAAGAGGAACAACATTTATGATTAGTGCGGAAGTAGGTACATTCATGGGCAATGAAATATTTACCCTTACCTCATTAATTTCCATCTTTTGTCACTCCCACTACTTCACCATTCTCAAGGAATTTTGCAAATGGACCTGGACATTGTTCTGATTCGTTATACTTTCCATAATATTCACCACCTTTATCTGACCTAATGATTTTCACTTTTATCTAATTGTCTTTCAACCTCATTAACGTACACTTTGAGAGCATCCGCTGCTTGAGATTTTTCTTTCAACAAATAGATAAATCAATTACATGAAAGATCATCAATAAAGGTGATAAAATATTTTTCTCCACCAAAAGATGGAACATCAAAGGGTCCGCAAATATCAATGTGTATAATTACAAGAAGTTGAGTGCTTCTTGTGGCACCTTTCTTGGTATGCTTGGTTTGCTTTCCTTTAATGCAATCCAAACAATATATCAAGATCAATAAAATTAAGATTTGGAAGAATCTCATTCTTTAATAATCTTTTTAATCTTTCTTTGGATATATGACCCAAACATTTATGCCACGAATAAGCAGAACTTTCATTTAGTGAAAGTGTCATTCCTTTCTACAGAAACGACGCACATCGGCCTTGAGTTCCTTATAAGCGTTCTATGGAACTTTAGCAAGTGCCTTTTATTTATTTATTTATTTATTTATTTATTTCTTAAACTTGTTGGTCTTCACTTTAAGTCCTTTACCAGCTCCTTGACTCATGAGGTTATTGGAATGACCTCCTTATTTCTTAAGTCTTGACTCTTCTTGAATAAGCATATTGGAAAATTCACTAGCATCCCACTTATCCTTAATAGTGTTATAGATAATTTGGAATGGCCCATACTTAAGAGGCAATGAGTTCAGAATGAACTGAACCAAGAAGGTGTCATCCACTTTCATCCCCAAGGTCCTAAGTCTTGCTTCAATGTTAGTCATCTCGATGATATGATTTTGCATACTACGCGTCCCATCAAACTTCATGGTCGTGAGTTCAGCCATTAGTGTACCAGCGAGAGACTTATCAGTAGAGCGAAAACGTTCTTCCACAAACTTCAGGAATTTCCTGACACTTTCTGTTTGTGGAATAGTACTCTTAATGTTGTTAGCAACAGTCATTCGCATGAACATAAGGCTTAATTTGTTAGAGCGTTCCCATAATTTATAAAAAGACTTCTCATCCTCACTACTCTTATCAGTAATGGCAGTAGGTTTGTCATTCAGCAGAGCCAAGTCAAGATCTATTACACCTAGGTGGAACTGTACTTGTTCATGCCATTCAGAGAAGTTCAATCCATTGAACACAATAACAGTCGAAGCATGCGAATGAAGAGGAATAACTACAAAATAGATATACATGCTCACAAATTTGAAAATAATGTGAATTCAGTAAAGCGATAAAAATATATCGTAGTTCTCCTTTGGGTAGATACTACGACACATTATCATAATTTAAATGCCAATTTTTTTATTTTATTTTTTTATCTTTAATAGGTAATTGAATATTTTTTAATCAAACATATACGACATCTTTGGATATACAATATAGGTTTGACTAAAAAGATTAATTTACCTCATAATTTTCACTATTCGTAGAATGATTGATTCACCTTTGGGTAAATTATTAAGTTCTAGTAATAGTGAAAGTCAATTTATCTATTCATTTTTCAATATATAGGCATTTAATTAACCTTCATAGATAAATAACAATTTTATGAATGCACATTTTTCTTAACCATAATAGTTTGGCCACTTTGGTGACTAACAAACTATATAAATACAAAGCACACATAATATCATAAAATTTTGTGCATGTGAATAATTTTATACATTTTAGTTTGGCCACTTTGGTGACTAACAAACTATAGGACCATAATACATGCATCAACTAATCATAAATATTATATGTGTAGACGTTAATTTCTCTAGTTTGGCCACTTTGATGACTAACAAACTATTTTGCACAAAGTACATATATTATTTATTGCTTAGTATAACCACCACTTTAATTTATTGCATAATTATTACATTATGAGAAGATTAAGATTTTCAGAATTTGTGTAAATTAAACTTTGCTAACAACACTTCATTAGCTTAAAAATTCAAACACCTTAAATAGTAAATTATAAATTTAGCTACTACAAAGGACTTCAACAAAATTTGATTGGACCATTAACTCATTAAATTCAACCGTAAACATGAGCCTATGTTATCATATTAATTTAATACCAGATTAATTTATTACTATACTATGAACTATTAAATATAATGTATCAATGTATGATTGATTATTTAGAACACCTTTTCTGCCTTTCTTTCAACTTTTAGTGGGCTGACTATGCAACACAGCGTGAATCATTAAACAAGCCGTCAATTATGCACGATGAAGAATTTTCATACGCAAAGATTATTGGCTCAACAATCCAGGCTCAGATGCCACATGTAAAATTAAATACTTTAGGATCTTGAACACGATAATCTTACATAGAGATCGTTAGGAGGCACATACCTGATGAGGAAGACATCATCACAGAGAGAAGTGGAAGCGTTAGTCATAAATTGGTTTCTACCTCCTTGCCCTAACTTTATGTTACCACAACCGTTAGCGATGAAATTGTTGTAGAGAATATGTAGTAACCTTAATGGGTGGAGGGAGGACCAATTTTTAGAGGTTATGACTTAATTTGGTACGTCCATCAAGTAACCAATGTACGGACGAGATCTATTTCTTATTAAATATTATTTATGGTACTACTTGGATTACAAGTAAACTTGAGCCATAAGTAAGAAATCATTAATAATAATTAATAATTGAATGCTATCTTGAATGCTTGTCATGAGTCTAAAACACCTAGAATCTGAATTCAACCAAAAATAATTGAAGTGAATTGTAAGTAAGTAGGCAACACCATCAGAACTGACCTGATAAACATCCATTTAGTCTGCATTGTTGTTTGACAGCTCAAATACACTCTTCCTGAAAAATTGAATGTAAGAATTGTAAGACCGGTCTTTACTATGGAATAATAAAGTTCAAGTTGTGAGCAACTAATACGAGGCCTTGGTGGGCATAGTTACAAGATAGTAGCCATGGGCTGTAGGGTATAGGTTCACATGAATTGAACCCTAGGTATATTGAGCCAGTGGTAAGCATGCCTCCCAAGTTATGTCAAAGTCAATAACTCATGTTTTCTCATCTTGCCCCTGTCTCCCTACCTAACTATCAAGCACTGGTCATCACCTAGTTGGCTTAAACTATTCCCTTTTTCATCTGTCTATTACTGAAGTTGTAAAGAATAAAGACGGTCATATACATTGAAACAGTGCAAATTCAAATGTTTTGTCCATAAGACTAGTCTTAACCAACTTGAAATATGGGTTTTTAGGGGTGATTCCAATTAAATTAATTTGAATAAATTCATGCGGTAAATTAACCAAGTTTTAGTTCTAGTTTTCCATCTCCCCTAAAACCTAACTTTTTGCTTTTTGAAATCCAACTAGAAAAAAAACACATAAACAGAAACAAGGAGTAGTTGGCAATGGCGATTAAACTTAGGAGCAGCTTTTCTATTTCTCATTAAATATTTTGCCTTAATTTTATTTGCAATGGAGTAGTTGTTCATCTGCTGATTTTTCATGCCAATTCGACTTGTTCTGTTGTAAAGACTGGTCTATTTCTTCGATAGATATCAGTTTTTTTCGATCTGGACATGAAAAGACTCAATTTTGACACAGCTTTTTGGAATTGGAGCTTCTTCTTTTTTTCTTTCTGCAGCTTGGATTTGGTGTATTTTCTTCTATTTCTGCTATTCTATTCTTTCTTCTTTCTTCATTCTAACTAATTATGGGTTTCTTCGGACGACCAAGGGTATTTCGGTCAATGTGACTTTGGTCGTTCGGGTATTTTAGGCCTTTCCCAGTTTTTTACCAATACAAAACCAGTGCAATAGGTGTGCTGCATTGCCGACTTTCTCTGGTTAACTTTCTCATATATTTTGGTTTAGAAAATTGCTGAAGGTAATACCCTAATGGCATTTTGTTAGTATTATCTTTTGGTACAAACTAATTACAGAATTAGTCCTGTCTTGAAGAAAATATGAAGCCAAAGTTCTTCTGCTAACTGTTGGTATGTGTCAACTTACGGTATTTAGTGATTCCTCAAGCCTAAGTTTTTTCTAGAAAGAAAAATCATTTTGCTTGAGATAATCCTTGCACCATCCTCCCCGGACCCCACTTGTGGAATTAAACTTGATATGTGGTTGTTAGTTCAGGTAATCCTTGATTCTTCGGTAGAAAATTAACCTTATTAGCTCTATTATATATTAATCACAAATTTCGTTTCTAAGGGATTGTGGAACTTTGGTTATATTTAGAGAGGAAACCCTTCACTTCTTTTCCAGTGCAGGTGTTCCTCCATTAGATCCCTGTCAGGAATATCTAGCTTGAATCCGACCCCATTTTCGATTATATGATGAGGACCTGTTTTTCCACCATTCAACATATTGTTTTCAGTTGGCTCGAGTCCATATAAGCACAACGTTAACTATTTTTGACATAAGATTGTTCTCAATTTCTTGACATGGGGTTATCTTGGACGTTTACTGATTCTGTCTCGAGGAATCAAGAGTACTACATTAGAGTATATATTTAACTTGACATTAGGATTTTTAGATTTGAGATACTTTCCAACACCAGTATTTCCATGATAAATATGTCAATTACCTAGAGTTTCTTCCCATATTTCAGGGTCAATTGTGTCAAAATGAAGTTATTTTCGATATGAAGCAATTGAGAATTCTATAGTAAAACAGAGAATATATTAATTAAGTTAAGTTCCTTAAAGTTACCTGAGTGTTTACATGGTTGGAAAATTGTTGAAGCATGAAAACATTAGGTGTAGATTCCAAAGTTCACAAGCCTTCTTAATAGTGTCTTCCATCCCTTCTGTTGGATCGGTGAGGATTAATCGGCTCCAAATGCTCTCCTCTCCATGCTCCTGTACAAAGGCATTGTCAAAACCATTTTGTAGCCTTTCAGTGCTGCCATAAATGTCATACTGATCCCCATATTTCCTGATGTTTGCTCAATCAACGTCCTCTAATTATAAATAATAATCAACAAACATGTTAGAGATCAAAATAAATGTGTGTTGAATTTGTTGCCATTTTTTTGTTTTAATTTTCAGATGTATTAGATTTTAAGACCAAGCTAATCAATTTTCAAACTACACACAAATAATTACTTGTGAAAATTTCTCCTTCATTTCAGACTGGTGTAGTACCTTTTTTACTTTTTTGTTTTCTATCATGTTATGAAGATTTTATTCATGTATGAATAGAGAGTGTTTACTGACTGAATATATAAGTTTATTTTGCATATTTTTTCTATTTACTCATAAGTAGATAGTTTGCATTATAAGCTGTTTAGTTTACTTTATTGGCCAATTTGCCTTGATCAGATTATTTGTTTAGTAGCTTTTATATGTTTTTACTTTAGGACTCTGGCTGATGATTGATTCCTTTATATAATTGAGGTTTACAAGTGTTACGCTAGGTAACAGTACAATCTTTTAATGTTGTTGTTTTGTATAAGATGGCTGAGGTTTGGTTATTCAGATAAGCTTAAGTTTAATTGGAATTTGGCCAAGAGGAATGGACAATTAATCATCTCCCGTCTCTTTAATCTGAGTTTGAAGTATGGAGGATAAAACAAATTCACCATGCCACGGATTATTCTCTAGGCAATTATCAACAATGTTCTGCAGAAGAAAGTAGGCCATGAAACATAAGTGTTGAAAATGGCTGATACAAAGAAGGGTCTAAGACCTCAAGATCTTGGGTTAAAATCTTTCTAGAAGATTGATAGTTAGTATGAACATTTTGGAATGTGGCTGTCTTGGATAGTACATCCGGAATGATGTCAAATGCAAATCTAGAACCCTTTTTTGCAAAAATTATGGTTTGGAGTTACGTTATTAAGTGTTGCTCCAGGAAAGCCATTTAAAGAGGGACATGCTTTCTAGTCAACTGAAAACACCTTGCTGATTGCTTAGAAAAAGAAATATTTTAGAAGAAATTTTGTACTAAATGAATTATATTGGAAATGGTAAAGTTATAAGACACTTACATTTAATTTTATACTTTTACTTCTGATCAGTGTCTCAAACTCTTAGGGCCTGTTTGGAAGGACACACTCGTAATTGGATTTGGTGTAATTGGGTGTCATTACACTGTCTGTCTTGTTTGATTAGACATGTAATTACTTGGTCAACAGATAATTGGTGTAATTGGCGGGGGGTAATTACACTCGTAAATTTGTTGGTAATTACATGGTATAATTACCAATGGATTACTTTTTAATTATTTTTTTAAATTTCTATTTTTTATTTTTATTTTGTTTTAATCTTTTTACTTCTATTATTTTAAGTTTTTTTTTATTATTCTAAAAATTTCTAAAAGTTTTTTTTATTGTATTTCATTTTCTTCTCATTCTCAACCTTACTTCATGTGATTCTATGCAATTTTTTCATATTAACTATTTCTTTATGCCATGCTTATTTTCTCATTAGCATAATTCTATTAGTATTCTAATTTTTAAAGTTAAGTAAGGTTATAGACTTACGTTTACTTTTTTTAAAAAAATAAAAATAAATCATATTTATGCATGCTATGTTGAAATTTGCGATAAGAGTATTATGTTAAATTTTTTGTTTTGAATTTATAACTTATGTTATATTTTCAGTTTCATTTGTTTAGTAATATTGAATTCACATTGCAAGTCATTTTTTAATTTGATAGATTATCAAACATGCATTTCACGATGTTAGTAGAAACTTAATACTTTTAGTTTTTATGATCAATTCAATTGAAATACATTAATCAATTATTTTTTTCATAGTATTAGTTAAGAACATATGTTTATTAATTAATATATTTTCAAAAATCATATGTATCTTAAATATTTAATTTAATATCATTTATATAGTTTTTATTTGTCTAGTATAAATTTTAAATAATTAATTATTATTTTTAAAAATTTAATATAATATTATAATTGCAATTGTGCATCCAAACATAACATGTGTAATTACACTATAGCATCCAATCAGGACTTGTACTGTAATTACACTGTGACAACCAAACATGTCAGTAGAATTACTAGACTGTGTAATTACTAAGCTGGTAATTACTACCCTAGTAATTACACCAATTCCAATTACGAAGTGTCTTTCCAAACAGACCCTTAGTTATGTTGTAAAGTGTCCGTATTTGCTTCTTAGTTAGATGCATTATGTCAACTCATATGCATGGTCCATTTGATTTGTTACTTTGTTTTCTAAGTGATTTTTATTGAAGAAAATCTTGAGAAATTCTAACGGCAAAACAAACAATGATGTAGGACACGGGCATTGCCTTGCACGAGCATACATCATCTAGTCTATCTTCTATATATCGGCACCACAATTTTTTTGTTTTATGAATTATTAAAATTAATTTAAAATTAAAAAAAATGCAATGACTAAAAAAACTTAGAAAATACTAATGTAACCGTATGCACAATAACTTCCCATAAAAATGGGATTTATTATTAAAATATAAAAATTAATCTTTAAAATCTTTAATTAAAATAAATATTACAAATTGTAGTTTGAAAAAAAAATTGATTTCAAAATTTTTTCAAAATTCTGCTATATAGACATTACAAAATTGCATTATAAACATAGATTGTAATTTTTTTTAAAAAACAAAATATAAACAAAACGAAGAGTTAACCGAAAGTCCTATTTAAAAAACTCATTTTTCCTATATTTCTTCTCATGTTCACACTTCACTCAGAATTTTAAAAAAAAAAATAGATAAATTGATTTCAAAATTTAAAAAATAATATAATTGAAAGATTTTAAAAAAATGAATGTCAAAGCATTATTCGTAACACGCAGTAACTATAATAAAATTATTTTCCATTCTTTCTATTTTATTTTTATTTTTAAAAACCTGAATTAACTATTTTTAATCCTTTTATTACTTTTTAAAAAAATTATTAACTACGACGGTTGTGAGAATTCTATAATACCCACGTTATCTATATATACTCGATGACGTCTAAGACCACATACTTGATAAACTGTCTTTTTGGCTTATGTGGCATTCAAACTTCTCCCACGCGCTTCAATTACGTAGAGTCATAGAATATGCCACATAAGTCAAAAAATGTATAAAATTACAAGAAAAACGAGTCCGAAAATAATAGGACCTTAGTTTAGTTGAAGTGTGCCTCTGGAGTTTAGGTCATAGTTTAGGGGGACTTGTGCTTTATCCCCTAAAAGAAAATATAATCCACAACAAAACAAAAACAACTATTGAAAGAAAAAAAATATTGAGCCCACTAAATGCACGGTGTGCCTTAAGGAAATTAATCTTCTCAAGTACTCAAGGTTAATGGAATATATTTTCCCAGGATAGAATTATCTCACTCAACGGCAACGACAGTAAAGTGTACTAGAATTTGTTTGTGCAGAAATATTACTACAATCCACACTTCATCTGGACAATATAATTTCAATTTATTTGTTATTTTACAATAGTTAGAGAGGAGTATTGAACACACCCCTAAATTTGAAGTGAATTATTACTTTCATCTCTAAACCATTGACAACCTTAAAAACACTCATTTATTTAACTAACTAATTTCACGGCACGTTTGCCGCACGTGTGTATCGTATCATATAGTATACTCTATTGTAAAATAAAATTAATATTACTAAATTAAACCTTATTAGTAAATGATTATAATTGAAAGTGTTAGGGTTTTGCCCTGACTTTCTTACCATAATTTAAGAATTATTTTTCCTTAAAGAAAAGACAAAACATTACCATAAATGTTTTTACTTTTCCTGAAAGAAAAATATTATATTCTTTCATATTTGGTCTATTCTTTCCTTTTAGGAAAATTTTTTGGCATAGCTAGTCCTTTTCTAGTAAGAAAAGGTTTAGGACTTTATAAATATAGGTTTGTTTCTTCTAACACAAGAATAATAACGTCCACAATGTAGTCGTTTAAGAGTCTTGCTTATGGGGAGATTTATTCTCTCTAAAGTTTCAATGTTTTTCTTTATATTAGTTTTGATATAATAATATTTTGATTTTTAGTATAAGTTTTTTTTGTTATCTGATTTATCAACTATATGATTTGCAAATTGTAAGTTTTCGCATGACGCCCTAATCACCTTCATAACCCAACAAGTGGTATTAGAGTACATTGTTCAAAGATCCCGTGGTCCTATGGATCAACGAGGTTGAAGACAGACTCAAGATGGTTTCAAATTAACTTGTAATCAATATGATGATAATGAAGATTTTTTGATGTAATGACCCTCCTGGTCATTTCTGTATCTTGCCTTCTGTGTGTCGTTTATAGCGATCCTATAGCAACCCCAAGTCATTTATAACTTGCTGGGACTGGCAGTTCGGTCACCTGGTCGTTCGTTTGGTTTTGGTGCGAGTTTTAGTGTTTTGGAGCTTATGAATGTTGAACGATCATTTTCGATCAAAAGTTCAAGAAGACGACCTTAGAATAGAATTTTGACTGTTCCATCAGCTCCTAAAGGGTCATTTTAGGCTAGTAGCTTAGTCGGTATGACTCCCAAGGTTTTCAGTGTGAGTCGGTGCGATTAAGTGTTTTAACCTTTGAAATTTGGCCTAAGGTTGACTTTGGTCAATATTCTTGGAAAATGCGCTCGGATGAATATTTCGTCAGCGCGGTTAGCTTTGGAATGTTGAGTTTAGTCTAGAACAACCTTTCGTTTGGCTCCCAAGGCCTCCGGACTCATTTCGAGCCCCTCGGTGGATTATGGTTAAAGTGACTCTTGGAAATGGGATCCACTTTTTATCGAAATGACCTCTGATGGAAATTTCGACTGCGCCGTTCAATCTAGAATATCGAATTTAGTAGGGTAGCATATCTGTTTTATTTGTATCGGGTCCCGAACGAATTTCAAGCACCCCGTCAGAGACTTTGTAGTATTTAGCCTAAGCTGGTGCTGCCTTTTAAAAATCCCATTTCAGCCACATTTGTCAACTTCAAACCCTCATAACTCTCTCATTTCTAGTCCAAATTCAGTGATCCAAAGGTTTATCTTGTGGGGTTTTTCTCAAGGAACGTGTTGGCATAGTTAGAGTTCGTATTCAAAGCTTCGTTGGAGGTAAAAAATTGTGTTTTAGCTGCTATCATAGCCATTTTCGAGCTAAATTTTTGGGAAATTTTAGAAGCTGATTTCTTGGTCATTTTAGGTCCGATTTCAGTGATTCTTGAGGCTATCTTGAGTGGTTTTCCAAGGAGAATATTGTGGTGTTGTCGGATTTCACTGTAGACCTTTCGTTTCTGGTAAATCTACTGATTCAGCTGCTGTCCCATTTGTAGTTCTTGAGAAAATTTGATTTTTGGTTTCTTGTTGATATTGTGATGTTCCTGAGCCCCGAAATGTGGCACATTTTGGTACATGAGATTGGGAAACTGATTGGGACCTACTTTTGGGATTAATTTTGAAATTTCCGGCGCGGGACCCACTTTTCCCGTTTTGATCCCAAAATTGGTCCGTCTCCGTTTCTTGCGATTTTAGTGTCTAAACGACTGTAATAACGTTGTGACTCTATTTTTTGATAGTGTGTTAGCATTTCAAGTCCGTTCGGAAGGGGAAGGCTCCAGAGAAGTGACTTTAGAAGCGCGCGTGGTCGGCCTACAGGTAGACTACGGTTTTCCTCTCTTAGATTGTGCTTGAGAGTGTTAATGCATGTTGATTAGTTGGGATTTGGGTTGGTAGTTATTGAATAATGCATAGGTGTTTAGAAATCATGTTTCGATCTCTTTTTGGATTTATCGGTTAACAGTGAGCATGCTTGGTGTTACAAATTGACCCTCCTTGCTGTGTGGAGTCCTTGTATACTTAATTACTGTTTATTTGAAGCATGTTGGGCCTTAGTTTAGGTTTGACTAGGGCTTGACTTAGAAAGTCATGATTTGCAATCGATAGGCCTTAGTTTTGCCCCGATGTTGCTCGGCCGGCTTAGATCCCTGTAGATTGGTGTAGTAGACTGGAGTTTGATAGTTTGGACCTTATCTAGGCGATACGCTTACTCCGACGATAGTTATCCTTATTTTCCCAATGTTACAGCTTCACGAGTTACGTCAGCGACTCTAGTTCTGCTTCGCGATTTGAAATTGGCTTTTGATTCAGTTCTAAGGACTTACATTGATAGGCTAAGTGTGGACGGTGTTCCATAAATTTTTTTGAGCATGGATCGCTTAGGACTCTTTCAGCAACTACATTGGCACCTTATATAGATCATCCGGTTCGAGGTTCGGCCTCTATTGCCTAGATACTTATATAGAGTATCCGGTTTGAGGTCCGACCTCTATCGCCCAGATACTTATATAGAGCATCCGGTTTGAGGTTCGGCCTCTATCGTCCAAATACTTATATAGAGCATCCGGTTCGAGGTCCGGCCTCTATTGCCCAGATACTTATATAGAGCATCCGGTTAGAGGTCCGACCTCAGTTACTTGATACTGGTGATTAGTTACTTGGGTACTTCTAGTGATCACCCAACTCGAGGTTCGGCCTCCGTACTGTCAGATTCTATTATTGGGGTTGAGGTTCTGGTTCGATGTTTTTCGTTCTTGGGTTCTCATAAGCAATTCTTTTTAGCTATGGTTTTTCTATGTACTCGTCGAGCTTATGGGGGTCCGTTCAGATTTTTAATTTAACTTGCACATGAGTATACCTTCTAAGCATATGGGGGCCCAGTTAGGTGTAGTTAGCTTATAGATTACTTTAGTTAGTTCTTTCTACACGCGTGTGCATTCCATTGTTACTTAGTTATATGTTCTTGACCTCCGTTTGTGTTATTCCTTCTTTTCATATTGCCTTTACTTTTCAAGTTCAGTCGGCCTATGATGCCTACTGGGTACCTATTATTTTGGTACTCATGCTACACTCTGCATCTGTTTCGTGATGCAGGTCCAAGCACCAGTAGCCAGCGTTGATCCAGCTTAGAGTAGTCTGATTCGGAGACGGGGTGAGCACACGACGTTCTGTACTATTTCAGTCTCTATCTGTATATATAGACTTGTCTTTTGCCTTTCGAGACAGTCGAGTCTCTGTGGTCTACTTTTGGGACTTGTACTATTTTGTTAGTAGCTCTGTACTAATGACTTTCAGGTTTTGGGAAGGATCTTTATTTGTACATATTTATTTTGGTTTTGATTCCGCTTTGTTGTCCTTGTTTAGATTATTGTTTTTGCTAGTTTTTTCCCTTACGCTCATTGCTTGATATTCTGGGTTATGGGTTGGCTTACCTACTGGTATGGTATAGTAGGTGCCGTCATGACTCGAGAATTCGAGTCGTGATATTTGTCAAGCTACATGTGGAGAAGAAGTTTCAACTATATTTTCAACATTCCTGTTGCTGCAATTTTTAAGAATAAAATAAAATATTTTTAACCCATATATTTTAAACTTTATTTTTAACCATGACAAGCAACAATGATGAAGATTTTGTAAAGAACAAGATTATCATGCAATAAAGAAGACAGATCAAGCTTTGTCAAGAAAATCTAGCCAAAAGGGGAGATTTGTTAGGGTTTTGCCCTGATTTTCTTACCATAATTTAAGAATTATTTTTCCTTAAAGAAAAGACAAAACATTACCATAAATGTTTTTACTTTTCCTGAAAGAAAAATATAGTATTTTTTTCATATTTGGTTTATTCTTTCCTTTTAGGAAAATGTTTTGGAGTAGCTAGTCCTTTTCTAGTAAGAAAAGGTTTTAGGACTCTATAAATATAAGTTTGTTTCTTCTAACACTAGAGTAATAACGTCCACAATATAGTCGTTTAAGAGTCTTGTTTATGGGGATATTTATTCTCTCTAAAGTTTCAATGTTTTTCTTTATATTAGTTTTGATATAATAATATTTAAGTTTTTTTTGTTATCTGATTTATCAACTATATGATTTGCAAATTGTAAACTTCCGCATGACGCCCTAATCACCTTCATAACCCAACAGAAAGAACATAGAAAAAGCTTTTTTAAATGATTAATAAAGATTGTCATATAATTACTTGCTTTTTGAGAACAAAATGACCAGATATCATGGAAACATTTCAAATTACATTCAAAGTTTAAATATAGAGAGAAAGTGACATTTCTTTAGTAGTATTTTTCCTTCACTCAATTTTGCAAACAAATTTAATCAATAAAATTTAAAAAAATATATCACTATAAAAATTGTCGCCAATAGCTTTTTGTGTTAAGGTTATGACCATAAATGATGGACATCATTTAAGTATAATTTTTCTCTTGAATATTAATTCTTGAAACTTAGTATGTGCATGTCACTAATAACGATTACCATAAATATTTCAATATTTTATCTTTATACCTAATATATATATTTTTACTCAATTAATATTTTAGTAAGACTATCATAGAGATGTAATTTTACAAAAAGATGCACTTCTATAGTGGATGTCTACACTGTTATAAGTAGAACGTTATAGAGATAAAAAAAATATATAACATCAAAAACTAGTTAAAGAAAATTAGGTTGTTACAGTAAAATGTTCTTTAGCTTGACCAAATCTTTGTATATATATATATATATATATAGTCTTCTCCTGTTTTATGTTGCATACATATCATATAGTTATTGTCTAATGAAAGTATCTGGTATATTATAGAAGTTGTATCGTAATATAAAATATTAAACTTTTTCAATAAAAAAAAACTAAGGGCCTGTTTGGATTGACTTTTGGCTTATTTTTGTTATTTTGGCTTTAAAATAAGTGCTTATAAGCACTTTTTAACTTTATCCAAACACTTCAAAACTGCTTAAAAGCTATTTTCGCTTAAAAACACCTAAAATAAGTCAATCCAAACGGGCACTAAGAGATGAATAAAATTTAAAGTATTATTTATAGAATCTTTAATTTTATTTTAGATCATTTTATGATCAATCACTATTTTCTTATCTATTTTTATATAGCTAGCAAGGAGTGTATCTTGTGACATAACATTTTTCTAGATTAAAATGAACACAAAATAGCAAGAAATTCATACTTAAAAATTTTATACTCAATAATTACATATAAAAAAGAAATAATAAATGAAACACAATTCATAGCCAATGAAGAAGGAAGACGAAAATATATGTTTACACTATATTACTCTAGTGTTCTATTTGATTGATATATCTTACCAACAATACTTTACTTTCTCCATTCATTTTTACTTACATATCTATTAAAAATAACTTATTAATATAGCAATATTATCATATTATAAGTAAAAGTGAAAATCTATTTTGAAATAGTGGACTTAACATCAAAAGTAATAATTCAATGGACTAAATTAATGCCCGTTATTTTTAAAAAATTAGGAAAAATCTCCTTTTTTTGAGGGTAAAAGAATAAAAAATGAAAAATAAAGAAGATTATGTGCCTTTTTTGTATTTGTTTATTATTATTGTCTCTACCACAACTTATTGATCTATTAATTTTTTTAGAAAAAATAATTCACAATATATGTATTCGCTACTATTCACTCGTTATGTGAACACTAATTATAAAATTCTTTCTCCAATGAAAACACAAGAAATTTATTGACGAAACAAACAAAACAAAAAAGAAATGAAAACTCTAGTGCACTATATGTAGAAGTTTTGTGTGTGAAGCAAATCACTCTTAATTGCACATTTCTCGGTTCTTGTTTTTTTTTTTCTTATTTAATAGAAAGCAAATACCTAAATTTTCATGCTATGAACTTCGGCGAACCATATCAACGGATTGGGGATTAATTATTTTTGAAAAATTTTAATGATCAAATTTTTGCATAAAAGAAATCCTCAAGAATTTATAAGAAGTGAATGGTTGTGATTAATGACCGAAAAAACATGAAGGTTGAAATTGTTTGTGACTATTTGTAGTAAATAAGTGTTCTCTTAATAAATAAAATATGTAGGCTAACTAAGTGGGTATAAATGTTCTAAAATGATATAAATAATATTGAAGTTGTATGTGGTGAAAATCGTAATAGGAAATTACGAGTGTAAATTGATGAATGATTTTTTACAATTTATTCACCAACTCTTTCTTATTTGGTACCTCAAATTTCATTCAATTTATACCTTAATCAATTCTTGCAAATAACATTTGAGATCTTTTAAGAAAAAGAAGAGTAGAAAACTGTAAAAGTCATAGATTAAAAGATAGACAAAACACTGTCTATTTATAGCTAAGAAATCGTAGTATGAATAAGTACCTTATTAGAAAAATCACAACCTTTCAAAAAATTCACTGCTCATCGGAAAAGTCACAACCCTTTGTAAAAGTCACAACTCATCGGAAAAGGTACAACCCTTTGGAAAATACACAACCCTTTGAAAATCACAATCCTTTGAAAAAGTTGCAACACATCGAAAATGTCACAATCACTCAAAAAAGTCACAACCCTTTAGAAAAGTCAAGTCATTGGAAAAATCACAACTCTTTAATGTGAAAAGCTATCTACTTTTAATATAATAAATTAATTAAATAAATATATAAAATAATTTGAGTATTTTTATTTGGGGGTATTATAGTAATTCAACATTGAAGTTTGGAAGTTCATGCTTTTAAGGTAGTATAGACTAGGTAGATAGATAAATAGATATAGATAGATAGATACAATACAATTAATCAAATAAATATATAAAATAATTTGAGTATTTTTATTTGGGGTTATTATAGTAATTCAACATTAAAGTTTGGGAGTTCATGCTTTTAAGGTAGTACTAGTTTCTGGGTAAGCGCTTTGTGTTGAAATTTGATAGAATCTTTTTACTTTTTCTTTTTAGTCTAAAAATATTCTATAGTATTTAATTTCCTTTCAAGTCTAGGGTTTACATTAATTGCAAAATATTTAGTTTGATAAATCAGACGACAAATAAAAGTATACTAAAGATATATTATTGATATGATTAGGTCAAACGACCTATGTATTGAAAACTAATATTAAAAAAAAAAAGATATGTTTAGGAGAAAATCTCCCCATAAACAAGACTCTTAAACAACTATATTGTGGATTCTATTTTTTGTTCTTGATATAGGAAGAGGGTATTCAATTTATAGAGTTCCAATCTTTTCTTCTAAGGAAAAAATAAACCAAATATGAAAGAAAAATAAATTTTCCTTTCATGAAAAGTAAAAACATTTCTCGTAATGTTTTGTCTTTTCTTTTAGGAAAAAATAACATTCAAATAAGGTAAGAAAATGTTTAACCGAATCATATCAATAATATATCTTTAGTATACTTTTATTTATTGTCTGATTTATCAACCATATATGATTTGCAATTATACACTTCCGCATGATGCCCTATTCACCTTCATAACCCAACAAGTGGTTCAATGATCCAATAGTTGAACAAAAGTGAAGAAAGGTTCAGGTGGTTTCAAATCAATTTGCAACAAATTTGATGATAATGAAGATTTTTGTCAAGCTACATGTGGAGAAGAGATTTAAACCATATTTTCAACATTTCTGCTCCTATATCTTTAAAAATAAAAATGAAACATTTTAAACCATTTTTAACCCATATATTTTAAACTTTATTTTTAACCATGGCAAGCAGCAGTGATGAAGACTATATGAAGAACAAAAATTATCATGCATGTGAAGAAGGTGGATCAAATTTTGTCAAGAAAATCCCACCAAAAGGGGAGATTTGTTAAGGTTTTGCCCTGATTTTCTTACCTTATTTGAATTTTATTTTTTCCTAAAACAAAAAACAAAACATTACCATAAATGTTTTTACTTTTCATGAAAGGAAAATATATTTTTCTTCTATATTTGGTTTATTCTTTCCTTAGAAGAAAAGTTTGGAATTCTATAAATTGAATACCCTCTTCTCATATCAAGAACAAAAATAGAATCCACAATGTAGTCATTTAAGAGTCTTGTTTATGAGGAGATTTTCTCCTAAACATATTTACATTTTTTTTAATATTAGTTTTCAATACGTAGGTCATTTGACCGAATCATATCAATAATATATCTTTAGTATACTTTAATTTATCGTTTGATTTATCAATCATATATGATTTGTAATTGTACGCTTCCGTATGACGTCCAATTCACCTTCATAACCCAACACTTTGCGCGTGCATCCCATATCATTGAGTAGATAAGTTTAAAAAATCTGATTATTATTTTTAAGTTCTATATCTGAGTTATGAAAAATAGTTAATGTTGATCTTATTCAGTTAGGTCAATGAAGAAAATGTTTTTGTCCCATGAAAAGTCTTAAATACCTTTTTGTACTTATTTGGTTTGCCTCGATGCCTTATTTTAATTTCTATATTTGGCTCTAACAATAATAATCTTACTATGCATTGACATATACATTCATTATAGTAAGAAATAGACAATAAATTTATACAAAGTAATTAAGAAAAATGAACATACGTCATATATCAACTATTTTCCTCTATTGTTTATTCTAAAGGTGAGGGTTATACATATTTCTATTTTATATGTCATTAAAATTATATTAGTTTCATATAAATTTAAAAATAATTTGCATGTATAAGCAATGAACAAACTTTAACAAAAATGAACAACCTTTATTTTCTAAAGCTAATTGTTTTTTGGCAATCAAGGCCACTAACAAAAAAGTTAACAACTCATAGCGACTCACAAAAATTCATTTTAATCTTGCTAATAATTAAAGTATTATTTTACTTACAAATTTGATAAAAATAAATGTCAAAAAAATTCTAGAGAAAAAATCTTAATTCGTAGTTACAATTGTACGAAACACCGACTTTGAATCAAAGAAGAGAACAACAAAATGAAGGCATTCATATTACCGTTGCAAGTGAAAAAACTTATTATCAATCCAACATCAAAGTCTTTGATATTTCTCAACCATCTACACTTCTTCGATCTCCCTTTTTTATTTCTTTATGCAACGATCCAACTAGAGAAGTCAAAATTGCAAAATTGTTTTTACCTATTTTTTGCTTGAAATTTTAGCATGTTCTCTTCTTTGATGGTGTAAAATGTGGGATTTACCTCATTGAACTTGCTTAAAGTATGATTTATCAGCAGTTGCTTCCTCTATCATATATTTGTAGTACATCAATAAAAAAACCGCAAGGTTATCATTTACAATGAAACAAACAGAAGAATCTACCTAAAAATGCAATAGAGAATAAAATTATATATAAAATCTATTTATAACGATAAAACCATATTAAATAAATTTTATTGGCTCAATCTTTTGTATCCTAGTTTAGATACATAGGCGAAAATGTTAAAGACAAAATCAAGTTGTTAAATTAGCAGCCATAGATATCACGGCAGTAGAGAGAAGCTCTGTTGCAATTTTGACATCGCTGATAGTGAAGTGGATGTACACTGAGCTAATGCAGTGGTACTTAACAACTCATGATGAAGTTAGTTACGCAAGAAGGGCATTTTACAGTTTAGTCCAGTTGTAGTTTTATTTATTGCATTTAAGTTTTATTTATTCGTAGCAGTTAGGATAGTACGGTTATGTTAGGACTCCTGAGTGGAGAGTCATGGCCAAGGCCTATATCTGTACCTGTCACCGCATTATGAAAGCAGGAATTGCAATACAATCTAGTTTCTCTTTTATTTAGTTTTTTCTTTTCTTTCTTCTTCTTAGCCTTAAGTTACTGTTTCATTGATTTTCTCTTAGTTGCAAATATGTTTTGCAACATTTGGTATTAGAGCACTGTCCTGAGATCTGTGGGAACCATTGCCAGCGAGATAAAGGATATTAAGGATATGTTCGATTGCATGACAATGGAATTGGCTAACTTTACAGTTAGACAGAATCAGATTGAAGAGCAACATGAAAAGGCCATTGCTGGCCTACGGGAGTCTCTAACCACCATATAGAAGGCGGATCGTGGTAAAGGAACCAACATAAGTGAAGGACCAAATGAGACTTACACCCCATCTGGTAAACCCATGGTTTGATTACTTCTATTTCTGCAGGAAATCCACCATGATTTCTATCTCCAGGAGGCTACCATTATGGTACTTCACATTATCAACAGTACCAAACACCAGTAGGAGAACAACACCATCAACAACAAGGTTATAGCAGGGGTCAACAATTCTTTGCTCATCTAGGCCAACTTCCAGCCACAGGACAAGGAGGGGGAGGGTTCAATGCTACTACCAATCAATCTCCTGTGACTCAAAATAATGGATCCATGACTCGCCTAACAAAGGTAGATTTCCCTCAATTTGATGGTACACATCTTAGAAAATAGATGTATAAGGCAGATCAATTCTTCTCATATGATAATACTCCAGTGCGTCAAAAGGTTAGAGTAGCCGTCTTACACTTTGATCACACAACCATAGAATGACATTTGTCTTACCTTAAGAGCAGGTTTCACTTACCTTATCCAACTTGGGATGAGTATGTGTATGCCTTGATGGATAGATTTAGGGGTGATTATGAAGACCCAATGCCTGAGTTTAAGTTGGTAAAACAACATGGGTCTATGAAGGACTATCAGAAGGAGTTTGATAGGATTATGACTCGGCTAACTATCTTGCCTGAACATGCTATTAGTGGGTTATGGGTTTAACACTAGAAATTGGATTTACTGTGAAAAACCATGGGCCTTTTACACTTCCTCAAGCTTACCAGTTGGCTAGGAACACAGAGTCATAATTGCACGCTCAAATGAGGTTGACTAAAAACATCATGTCAGGTGGGGGTGGTTCTTTCCAAAAGGGTGGTTACAACCCCGTTTTTAATAAAAATATAGGGATTAGGAAAGAGCCCGTGATAAATTTCAATACAGAAAGGAGCAGACTATTAACACATGTTTAATTGAGTGAAAAGAGACAGAAGGGTCTATGTTTTCTCTGTGATGAAAAGTTTGTTCCTGGCCATAAATGTGCTACATCCAACAGACTCCATTTGTTGGAAGTGGATGAGGAATATGAGGTGATCGTAGAGGATGAATCACCGGAGACAGAACACTCTATGGAGCAAAAAGAGGAAAAAGCAGTTTGCGAAATTTCTTTACAAGCCGTTTAGGGTGTGCCTGGCTACCAAACACTAAGGGTCACAGGCTATTGTGATCAAGGGCCACTCAACATCCTCATTGATCCAGGTAGCACAAACAATTTCATAGAGGAGGAGTTAGTAAAGAAGTGGGGTCTTGGAGTTCAAACTATGAATCCACAATTAATTAATGTAGATGATGGAGGCATTAGGCAAACTGTGGAAGCATGTAAAGGATTCAGTTAGTGCTTATTTTGAGGATAACTTCCTCCTCATTCCTTTAGGGTTTTGTGACATCATTTTAGGGGTCCAATGGCTTAAACCCCTAGGTGACCATGAGATTCCAATACCATGTAAATGAGTGTATCCTGTCAGGAATTAGGGATAACATCAAGATGGTGGAGGCTAAAAACTTGGGTAAGATGGCTGATCATGGAGCTCAATTATTCACGATCAAAGTCATGACAAAGACCAGTGAAACAATTGATAATGAAGAGGAAATTCCTAAGATTTTAACACTGACTAAGGAGTATGATATCGTGTTTGCACAACCTAAAGGGTTACCACCCACCAGGGGGTCCTTTGACCATATAATTCCTTTAGAGAACAATAGCAATCCAGTCAAACTCAGACCCTACATATATTTATCTAAGCAGAAGGATGCCATTGAGAAACTTGTGCAAGAATTATTGGACTCACTCTGGGCATTATGAATACATAATGATGCCATTTGGGCTCACTAATGCCCCATCTAGTTTCCAGAGTTTGATGAATCATGTTTTCAAAGATCAACTTAGAAAATTTGTTTTGGTATTCTTTGATGATATCTTGGTATTTAGTAGCAGCTTGGAGGAACATTTGATACACTTGAGGATTACCTTTGAACTACTGCGACAACATAACCTAATGGAAAGGAAGGGTAAATGTAAATTTGGAGCTTATAAGGTGAAATACTTGGGCCATTTCATTTCCGCTAAAGAAGTGGAGACTGATCCTAAAAAAGTGGTTGCTGTGCAACAGTGGCCCATCCCTAGGAACATCAAGGAATTGAGAGGTTTTCTTGGCTTGGCTGGATATTATAGCAGATTTATCAAGTATTATGGGATCATAAGTAAGCCCCTAATAGACTTGCTTAAGAAGGAAGGATTTCATTGGTTTTACAAAGCTACCAAGGCATTTGAGGATCTTAAAAATGCTCTCACTTCTGCGTCGGTATTAGTATTGCCTGTTAGTTCTATCCAATTAATTATTGAAACTGATGCTTGTGATTTGGGGGTAGGAGTTGTGTTGATGAAAAATGGTCATCCAATAGCTTTCATCAGCAAAGGATTATCAGGTATACATTTGACCTTGTATATATATGATAAAGAGTTGTTGGCTTTGGTTATGGCTATTTCTAAATGGTAACAATACTTACCGAGAAGACCCTTTATCGCAAGGATTGATCAAAGGGCCCTCAAATACCTTTTGGATCATAAACTACATATTGGGTTCCAAATGAAATGGGTGGCTAAACTCATGTAATATGATTTTGAGATTGAGTACAAGAAGGGAAGAGAGAACAAAGCAGTTGATGCTTTGTCCAAGTTGCCTATGACTGAGGTGTTCCTTCTAGCCATAATATCTATAGACTTTACTTTTTTTCATAGAATTAAAAGAGAGTTGGATCAAAGATGGGTACTTATCTGAGTTAATTGACAAGATTCAAAGTCACACGAGTGAATACAAAGGTTATTCTTACATTCACCAACAACTTAAGAAGCATGGAAAGTTGATGGTAGAGGATGATTCTTAGTTGAGGCAGGATCTAATCAAATTTTGGCATGATTCACCAATGGGGGACACTATGGAATAGACAATACGTATAGGGAGCTGGCAGGGTTGTTCTATTTGAAGGGCCTTAAGGATGAAGTGGTATCAAAGAAGCAAGAGTGATCATGCATCTTATCCAGGCTTGTTGCAACCACTATAGATCCCTTACACAACATGGGCAAGTATAAGCAGGGACTTTATTGATGGGCTACCTAAGTCTCAGGGAAAGACCACTATTCTGGTGGTGGTTGATAGGCTAACCAAATATGCTCATTTCATGGCATTAACACATCCCTACACTGCGTCAACCATGGCTAGACTTTCATGGATCAAGTATTCAAATTGCATGGAATGCCTGAGAATGTGGTTAGTGACAGGGACCCTATATTTATTAGTAGGTTTTGTTTGCTAAGCAAGGGGCAGAGTTGAGTACTTCAACAACTTATAATCCATAGTTTGATGGGCAAACCGAGGTAGTCAACAGAGCATTGGAGACTTATTTAAGGTGCTACTGTACTGATAGTCAGAAGGATTGGACCATGCATCTCTCTTTGGCCAAGTGGTGGTACAATACCACTTTTCATTCAGCTATACAAACCAGTCCATTTGAGGCACTTTATGGACAACAACCCCCTACACACTTGCCTTACTTGCCTGGTGAGGCTGTGGATGAACAAGTTGATACAAGTTTGATTAACAGAGAGTTTAAAACTCAGTTGTTAAGGTTTCATTTAGCCAGGGCACAACAAAGAATGACAGACATGGCTAACAAACATAGAAGTGATAGGCAGTTTCAAGAAGGAGATTAGGTATACCTTAAGATTCAGCCTTATAGACAAATTACTTTGTCTAATCAGACTTTCAACAAACTTGCAGCTAAGTATCATGGGCCTTACCAGGTGATACAAAGGATAGGAAATGTAGCTTATAAACTTTCCTACCTGCGCATGTGGCCATACATCCTACCTTTTATGTTTCTCAGTTGAAACCTTGCTATGCCGTCCCTGAAGTACTTCACCATCCTCCCTTAGTAGACATTACAAGTCCCTATTGTGTAGGGCTAGATAAGGTGTTAGCCAGAACGATGATAAAAATGGGCAATAAGGCGGTAGCTCAAATCTTAGTGCAATAGA
The DNA here is from genome assembly GCA_037074985.1 of Solanum bulbocastanum. NCBI lineage: Eukaryota > Viridiplantae > Streptophyta > Magnoliopsida > Solanales > Solanaceae > Solanum > Solanum bulbocastanum. The sequence continues at coordinate 22,737,377 of CM073605.1, forward strand.
AGGACATGCCATCTGAACAAGCTACTTAGGCAGATTTTGCTAAAATGAAGCTCAGCTTCCTAACTTTTCTTCCTTGAGGACAAGGAAGATTTTTAAGGAGGGAGAAATGTTGCAATTTTGACATTGCTGTTAGTGAAGTGAATATACACTGAGATGATGCAGTGGTACTTAACAACTCATGAAGAAGTTAGTTACGCAAGAAAGACATTTTACAGTTTAGTCCAGTTGTAGTTTTTATTTATTACATTTAAGTTTTATTTATTTTGCAGCAGTTAGGATAGTACGGTTGTGTTAGGACTCCTGAGTGGAGAGTCGTGGCCAAGGCCTATATCTGTACCTGTCACCACATTATGAAAGCAGGAATTACAATACAATCTAGGTTCTCTTTTATTCAGTTTTTTCTTTTCTTTCTTCTTCTTAGCCATAAGTTACTGTTTCATTAATTTTCTCTTAGTTGCAAATCTGTTTTGCAACAAGCTCATGAGTTCAAAAAAGGAAATTAAAAGAACAAGCATATTTTGAGGGCAGTATCTAGAGGCAGGTCATCTTCAACATGGTAGATGTTTTCAGTCATTTGTCAGATTTGTGCTATATATTATTCCTCAGCAACACTAACGACGACCAATCTTCACATGGGTGTCATGACAAATGCAACTCTGGTGGTCCATCTTCTAGAATTTGTTCTTCATTGATCCCAAATCGTGATTCTACTACCAAGGCAACAAGAAGCTAAGATGATTTCATTCTTTGGATTCCACCTAGCCTGGAAAACTTCCTCTTTGTGACAATCCAAAAAATGAATATGAGTGTATGTCTGTCATGATTCTGATGTGTGCATTTGAATTCCATACAATGGAGGATATAAGCCTATAAATAATGACGTAACCCTTTAAATTTCATGCATATCTTGTTATAGTCTTTTCATTTTCATGTGCCCTTTCAAATTTCCTAATTAAATGATAAAGTCTTTTCAACTTTCAAATTAATTCACAGAATATGTTGTTCAATAATATTATTTAATTAATTACAAATTTAATTACATTTTAATTTGTTGTAAGGGCTAAATGGTAATTCAACTTTGAATATGAGAGCTTCCCACTTATAGTATAATATGAATATGATATGATAGATAGATAGAACTAGATATATACTCCCAATCTTGTAACATGAGTGAAATACACCCCTAAATTCTCGTCAAGTTTAAAGGCGTTCTCAACACTTCTCTCGATTTTTTATCAAAAGTCTCCTGCTCCTACAGAGTTTGAGACTACTTGTTACGTCATGTGGCATATCGGGGGGGGGGGTGGTCGGGTGTATCTAAATTTAGTTAGTCAAGTAGATGAATGTTTTTAAGGCTGTCAATAGTTTGAAAACAAAATTAATACTTTGCGCCAAGTTAAAATGTTTTATCTCACAATATTTAATAACCTAACAAAATTACTATCAATTTTTTTAAAAAAAAATCGACAAAATTTCTCATTGATTGGTTTGTGCTAGATATCAATCTAAATTTCAATGGACTGAGCTTAAATGAAATGGGCTAATAATAAACAAGACAATGATCAATCCGAACTTGAACATATAAGACTAATTACGATTTCATGAATTAATTTTGACGTCAATATTCAAATTCTATTTAAACCCGCCAGAACCCACACTTTCTCTGTAACAAGAAAATTTTTCTTCTTTCTCTACAAGCTCTGTTTCAATGGCGATCAACCCCGAATCAGCAAAAGCTCTCTTCGGACCCGAATCGTTACCCGCTCATCAAGCTTCTTAGCCAACTCAATAACGATGACGTGGATCTTCGTAAACTAGCAAAAGCTCTCATCAATTACACCAAAAAGAACTACACAAATTCTTTGATTGAGAAACTTTTTGAAACAATTCAACGTAGCCAGCCATCATCGCGTACGGGTGTTTTCTGTTGCAAGCTTTTAAAGCCATATTCCACTACCCCTTTGGCCCAAACTTTTTTCAACTACACAAAATGATTTGATGGTTAAGTTTTATTACAAAGTTCGGCGTGAAAGCGATTATGAAACACTAAAGGCTTGTTGTTCTTGTGTATCGAGTATAGCGGGTTCGCTTTTCCCTAAATATGAATGGAGTGATTTGTTTTTCTTTATGATTGAGAATTTGGGTTCGGATTCGAACATAAATTTGGGTGTATTGCTTTTATGAGATGAATTGGTACCAAAATGTCCTAAGATTTTTGTACCGTTTGTTGATTGTTTGATTGAGGGGCTTACAGATCTTATGCCTACTGTAACGGAAGATAATCGATCTAGGGTTGTTGCAGCTAGGGCTTCTGTGAAATTGGTTTTGTATTTGTCAAACCTCGCCAGTTATTGCAAGTTTTATGGTCTTTTAGGGCATGTTATAATGACTTTGATAATGGCATGTTCCGATGAGGAGGTTCTTGTGTGTAGTGTTCTTGAGGATTTGATTGTTTTAGCTGGTGTAGAGACCGCGTTTTTGAAGTTAATAATGGTATTGTGTTTGAGTCTATGGTGAAGTTACCTGAGTATTTGAAGTTAGGGGAAAAGTTAAGGCAACTTGCTATAGAGTTTGTTGTTACTGTAGTGAGAATAGGAAGATTGGGTGGGGATGATGGGGATTGTACCAAAAGAAGAAGTTACTAAGTTGCTTAATGTGTTGATTATGATGTTGGTGCATATTGAAGATGACCCTTGTTAGGGAAATGCAATTAGTGATGATAGAAATGAAGGGGAGTTGAGTATGTGGAGCTATGGTATGGAGAGTTTAGAGAGGTTAGCAATTGCATTAGGGGGAGATGCAATTCTGCCTAATTGCCCTGCATGCTTGTTCAAGTTCTTACATGATCAAGATTGGAGAATTCGTCACGCTGCCGTTTCTGCTATTGGACTGATATCAGAAGGACACTCGGAATCAACATCTCTACTTACTTCTAAGGTAAGGGTAAGGTCTACATGCATAGTAGATCTTAAGTTCTAGGATTACTTTTGGCAACTGATATATGTTTTTTGAGTTTTGTTTCTGTTTTGGAAATTCCCAGGCATTATTAGTGGAGATGGTGAAATTTGGACAGTGTATTGTGAACCTAATGTATGATAGCCACCCTCGAGTACATTGGGCCACAATTCATTCAATTGGTCAGCTATCAACCTATCTGAGCCCCCGTTTTCAAGAGGAATATCTTTGGCAGCTCCTTCCAGCTTTGATAGAAATATTGGATGATTTTGATAATCCCAAGTTGCAGGTACTGTTTATGACATTTGACCTTTGCATTAGTTAGCTTTTGAGCATCTGAACTCTTGACATATCAAAACTTGTCCACTGCAAGCACATATAGTTGACGACTGATATTCTCTCTTGTGTATAGACACGTGCAGCTTCAGTGATATGGTTGTTCAGTCACAATTGCCGTGCAGATGATTTGAAACCTTACCTGCACAAAATAATGTGTAAATTAGTCGGGTTTCTACAGGTGCTGTCACCTTTACCAGTCTACAACATACTTATTTTTCCACGTCTATAAGAGTAAATGACATAATCTTTTAACTTGCTGCATATTCTAGAGAGGAATGACAATGATGAAAGAAGCAGCTCTTGAAACTTTAGCCTCTTTAGCTATTTCATCGCAGGTACTTCGCTTTCAGCAGTTCAAAAGAACTTCTTTTGTTTAAATCTCTGGTGTTCTAAACTTCATTTTCCTGGGATACTGCAGGAAGACTCTCTGCTTACATATATGATTCTATAATGCCTTATCTGAAAGTTATCTTGGAAACTGCTACTAAAGATACAAGTCGCACGCTACTTGCCAAATCCATGGAATGCATTACCATGGTTACAATGGCTTTTGGAAATCAAGCAATCCATGGTTATGTTGAAAAGGTGAATACAATTTGTATCTTTCCATTAGCACTTAGCAGGCATTATATAAATGTGACACTATCAACATATCTGAAAATGCATTTACCATATGTGATGTGCCATTTTAGGTCACTGCAGTACTCATTTCACTGCAAGAAACTCAAACAGAGATAGAAGATTCAATGAGGAAATTTTCGTTACTAGTATTTTGATACAACTTAGAATTTTGTGCAACTTCCATTTTCTTTTCAGTTTTTGGCTAATTTACACTTGATTCTATGACAGGCATACGGTAGACTATGTAAATGCTTGGGGGAAGATTTCCTTACTTATCTACGTCTTGCCATGCCCATTGTGCTAGAATCTGCTCAGCTAAGTGTTTCCAATAGTTCAGATACAGATGATTCTGATGATGAAAGGTTGGATCTTCCTATAACAACTTGTACGAAATTTAATTTACATGGATGGTGTAGGTATTAGTACTATGTAAAGATGTAGATGGTTGTGAGTTTTCGTATATTTGAATTTCATTTCACCATGTATGAAACTACTATGTTGAATCAGAATGCAAAGAAAATGAATCCGTTAAGTGACTTCTGCATATGTGCCTGTTTATGTAGAGACAACATCTCGTAGTCAAAGGAAAACATCTGGTCTTTCCAGGCACTTAAGGTTTCACAGATGTTTCATGAGGTTATTAGTCACTGCACTTAAATAGCACTGTTTGATGAGATAAATTTCCATTACTAACCTGGAATGCAGTCTATTGGAAACAACCTCTCTACCTTCAAAGGTAGGGGTAATGTTAGATCACACACTACCCTCCTCAGATCCCATAAGTGGAATTACACCGGGTATGTTGTTGTTGTTGTAACCTGAAGTTGGTTGCAGGAAAAAAGTGAAATAAGTAGCTTATTGGAAATTTTTTTTTTGAGGATGTCTTCAGTTGACATAATGTCACCGCTGGGAATAAAAAGATGGGGATAAGAAGTGCACTTCTGGAAGAGAAGGCCTTAGCCTATCATATGCTATGCTGCTTTGCAGCTGAATTAAAGGGACGGCTGCATTTATGGGTTAATGAGGTCTGTCTAGAAAATTACAGGTCATAGCTAATCTCTTTTACAAGGCTTACAAAGAAGCATGCATATTTTTACCTAAACTTATGGTTTATGCAGGTTGTTCGTGCTTTAGTTCCGAATCTTACCTTCGAATTCAGTGAAGAAGTAAGAATGACTGCCATTTCCGGTAAATTTTCTACCAGAGTCTTCTTCTAATCATTCATTTCTGCATTATAAACCAAATCTGATTATTTTCTGAATTGCATTTATTCCTTTTGTAGCTATGCCATTACTGTTAAATTCAGCTTCTTGTGCTATGAAGAAAGGGCTTCCTGTAACAGGTTGTGGCAAGTCCCCGTTCAAAAGCTATCTAACACTATCATCCCATCTTTGCTTGACGCGTTAAAAAAGGTAAATAACCTAGTGTTGCAGCAAAACTTTAATCAATATTGATACGATCCTAAGGAGGTTTTGTTTTCCCTTTAGGAGTCAAAGGTACATGTTCAAGCAAGACTATTGGAGGCATTCAACAAAAGCATTCAGGTCATTAACTCTTTTGTTATTTGTCTGTGCACTAAAAAGTACTTACTCACAGATTCCGGGTTCACGTCTAAGTAAACATCAAGCTGAAAAATTTGTTGAAGGCATATCAAAGGTTCTCTTAACTTGCTCATACCGCAAGACAGAAAGAGAGAAAAGATCTAAAGAACACACAGATTCAAGGGAGCAGGAACTACTTAGTGTTTTATCTCAACGGAGCCTCTAATATATATATATATATATATATATATATATATATATTACTTAACAAGATCTTCGACTTACCTTCGTCGGTTTCTTTTTTCCTGAATTCAGATTGGCATATGCCTTGGAACTATGGTGAAAAAACTCAAGGCATCATTCTTTCCCCTTTTAGACAAGTTTTTGCCTTATGTATCACTTATGTGGGTAAGTGTCTCTCTCTATATGATGTACTATACGTATGATTCAATTCATGACACCTCTTACTAAAGCAACAAAAGTGACTAAAATTGATATAAACTGCTAGTTCTACAGGGAACTTAGAAAAATTTCGGCCAAACAAAATCCCAAATTCAAATCACCAAAAATTTATGGACTATAGCACACAAAAATCGGTAAAATCTAATATTGCCTGCTTTCGGATCGATTGAACTTGAAAATGAGTCTATTTGCCCCTCGAGACAACCTGACTCCATTACTAAGGTCTTAACGAACGTTCATAAAAATTTCGGCTAAGAAAATTTGGAATCCTGAATCAGTAAAAATTCATTGACTATGACACGAAAATCGGTAAAATCTGATTTTACTTGCTTTGGGGCTAGTTTAAACTTGAAAATGGGTCTGTCGGGATTAACTGGCTCCATTACTAAGGTTTTGACGGACGTCCATGAAAAATTTCGGCCAAAAAAAATTCGGAATTTGGAATTACCAAAAATCCATGGATTTGAGCACACAAAAATTGATAAAATCTGGTTTTACCTGCTTTGGGGCTCGTTTGTACATGGAAATATGCATGTTTACCCCTCGAGACCAAATGACTCCATTACCAAGGTTTTAAAGGATGTCCATGAAAAAATTCGGCAAATTTTTTTTTGGAATTTCGAATCACACCAAAAATCCATGGACTATATAGGACATAAAAATCGGTAAAATCTGGTTTTACCTACTTTGGGCTTGTTTGGACTTGAAAAGGAGTCTGTTTGACCTCGGGACCAAGTGACTCCATTACTAAGGTCTTAATAGATGTCCGTGAAAAATTTTCATAAAAAAAAATTCGGAATCATGAATCACCAAAAATTTATGGACTATAGTACACGAAAATATATAAAATCTTGTTTACCTAGGGCTCGTTTGAACTTGAAAATGATCCGTTTGCCCTTCGAAACCAATTGGCTCCATTACTAAGGCTTGACGGACGTTCGACCAAATCAAATATGGAATTTTGAATCATCAAAAATCTATGGACTATATAACACACGAAAATCGATAAAATCAGGTTTTACCATCTTTGGGCTCGTTTGAACTTAATAATGGGTCCGTTTACCCCTCATGACCAACTGACTCAATTTCAAAGGTCACCAAAAATCTATGGATTATAGTACACAAAAATTGATAAAATATGAATTTACATGCTTTGGGGTTTGTTTGAACTTGAAAATAGGTCCATTTGTCCCTCGGGACCAATTGACTCTATTACTAAGGTCATAATGGATGTCTATGAAAAATTTCGACAAAAAAAAAATCCAAAATCTCGAATCTCTAAAAATTCATGGATTATAGCACACGAAAATTAGTAAAACCTAGTTTTACTTGCTTTGGGGATCGTTTGAACTTGAAAATGGGTCCCTTTTTCCATCGAAATCAGCTGGCTTCATTACTAAGGTCTTAACAGACGTCCATGAAAAATTTCTGCAAAAAGAAATGCAGAATCTTGAATAATCGAAAATCTATGGACTATAGCACACGAAATCGTTAAATCTGGTTTAAAATGCTTTGGGACTCATTTGAACTTGAAAATGGTCCCATTTACCCCTCGAGACCAACAGACTCCATTACTAAGGTCTTAATGGATGTCCATGCAAAATTTCGGCCAAAATAATCTGGAATCCTGAATCACCAAATATCAATGGATTATACCACCCAAAAATTGGTAAAATCTGAAAATGGGCCAGTTTGCCCCTCGAGACTAATTGGCTCCATTAGTAAGGTCTTAACAGACGTCTATGAAAAATTTTGGCAAAAGAAAAACTGAAATCCTGAATCATCAAAAATCCATGGACTATATAACACACAAAAATTGGTAAAATTTGGTTTTACCTTCTTTGGGGCTCGTTTTAACTTGAAAATGAGCATGTTCTCCCTTCGGTACCAATTGATTTCATTACTAAGGTTTTAACGGGTGTCCATGAAAAATTTTGGCAAAAAAAAATCCAGAATCTTGAATCACCAATAATCCATGGACAATACTTTGGAGCTTGTTTGACCTTCAAAATGGGCCCGTTTACCCCTCGGGATCAACTGGTTCCATTACTAAGGTTTTAACAGACGTCCATGAAAATATTTCGGCCAAAAAAACCTAGAATCCTGAATCACCAAAAATCCATGGATTATAACACACAAAAATTGGAAAAATTTGGTTTTACTTGCTTTGGGGCTCGTTGGAACTTGAAAATGGGCTTGTTTGCCCCTCGGTACCTATTGACATTATTAGTAAGGTCTTAATGGATGTCCATGAAAAATTTCAACAAAAAAAAATCCAGAATCCTAAATCATCAAAAATTCATAGATTATAGCACATGAAAATCGGTAAAAATCTTGTTTTACCTGCTTTATGGCACGTTTGGACTTGAAAATTGACCCAATTGCCCCTCGGGACTAACTAGCTCCATTATTAATGTATTAATGCATGTCTGTAAATAATTTCAGCCAAAAAAAATCTCGAATCTTGAATCACCAACAATTCATGGACTATAGCACACAAAATTGATAAAATTCGGTTTTACCTGCTTTGGGGCTTAGTTGAACTTGAAAATGGGTCCGTTTGCTCCTCAAGACCAACAGACTCCATTACTAAGGTCTTAACGGATTTTCATGAAAAATTTTGGCCAAAAATAAATTCTAAAATCCTGAATCACCAAAAATCTATGGACAATAACAATGAAAATCGATAAAATATGGTTTTACCTACTTTGGGGCTCATTTGAACTTGAAAATGAGTCCGTTTGCCCATCGAGACCAACTGATTGCATTACTAATGTCTTAACAGGCGTCCATGACAAATTTTGGCTAAAAAAATCCAGAATCTTAAATCAGCATGATTTATAGATTATAGCACACGAAAATTGGTAAAATCTGGTTTTACCTACTTTAAGGCTCGTTTGAACTTGAAAATGGGCTAGTTTGCCCCTTAGGACCAACTAACTCCATTACTAAGGTCTTAATGGACGTCCATGAAAGATTTCGGCAAAAAAAATTCTGAAATCCCAAAACACTAGAAATTCATGGACTATATAGCCCACGAAAATCAGTAAAATCTGATTTCACCTACTTTGGGCTCATATAAGCTTGAAAAGGAGCCTGTTTGACCTCGGGACCAAGTAACTCCATTACTAAGGTCTTAATAGACGTGTGTGAAAAATTTTAACGAAAAAAAATCCGAAATCCTGAATAACCAAAAATCGATGGACTATAGTACACGAAAATATATAAAATCTTGTTTACCTGCTTTAGGGATCGTTTGAACTTGAAAATGGGTCCGTTTTCCCCTCAAAACCAACTTGCTCCATTACTAAGGTCTTAACGGACGTCCGGCCAAACAAAATCTTGAATTTTGAGTCACCAAAAATCTATGGACTACATAACACATGGTAATCGATAATATCAGGTTTTACTTTCTTTGGGCTCGTTTGAACTTAAAAATGGGTCTGTTTACCCCTTAGGACCAACTGACTCCATTATAAAGGTCTTAACGAACGTCCATGAATAAATTCGAAATCCCAAATCACCAAAAATTCATGGACTATAGCATACGAAAATTGGTAAAATCTAGTTTTACATGCTTTGGGGTTCATTTGAACTTGAAAATGGCCCCGTTTGCCCCTTGGGACCAACTGACTCTATTACTAAGGTTCTAATGGACGTCCGTGAAAAATTTCGACAAAAACAAATTTGAAATCCTGAATCACCAAAAATCAATGGACTATAGCACAAGAAAACTAGTAAAACTTGGTTTTACCTTCTTTAGGGCTTCTTTGAACTTGAAAACGGATCCGTTTTCCCCTCGGGACTAGCTGACTCCATTACTAATGTCTTGAAAGACGTCCATGAAAAATTTCTGCAAAAAAAATTCAGAATCTCGAATAACCAAAAATTGATAGACTATAGCCCACAAAATCGGTCAAATTTGGTTTTAACTACTTTGCGGCTCGTTTGAACTTGAAAATATGTCTGTTTGCCCCTCGAGACTAACAGACTCCATCACTAAGGTCTAAACGGATGTCCATGCAAAATTTCAGCCAAAAAAATCAATCACCAAAAATCAATAGACTATACTACTCAAAAATCGGTAAAATCTGATTTTACCTACTTTGGGGCTTGTTTGAACTTGAAAATGGGTCGGTTTGCCCCTTGGGACTAATTGGCTCCATTAGTAAGGTCTTAACAGACGTTCATGAATAATTTCAACAAAAAAAAAAAACTAAAATCTCGAATCACCAAAAATTCATGAACTATAGCACACGAGAATTGGTAAAATTTGGTTTTAGCTGATTTGGGGCTCGTTTTAACTTGAAAATGGGTCTGTTGTTCTCTCAGGACCAACTGTCTCCATTACTAAGGTCTTAACGGGCGTCCATGAAAAATTTTGATAAAAAAAGATCCAGAATCACAAATTACCAATAATCCAAGGACTATAGCACTCGAAAATTTGGTAAAACCTTATTTTATCTGCTTTGGGGCTCGTTTGAAATTAAAATGGACATGTTTTCCCCTTGAGACCAACTGTCTCCATTACTAAGGTCTTAACGGATGTCCATGAAAAATTTCAGCTAAAGAAAATTTGAAATCCTGAATCACCTAAAATTCATGGACTATAGCACACAAAAATTAGTAAAATCTGATTTTACCTACTTTAGGGTTCGTTTTAACATGGAAATGGTCCTATTTGCCCCTTAAGACTAATTGACTCCTTTACTAAGGTCTTAATAGACGTTTATGAAAAGTTTCGGCCAAAAAAAATTTGGAATCTCGAATCACCTAAATTCCATGGACTATAGCACACAAAAATTAGTTAAATTTGGTTTTACCTACTTTGGAACTTGTTTTAACTTGAAAATAGGGCTGTTTGCCCCTCAAGATAAACTGACTCCATTACTAAGATTTTAACGGACGTCCATGAAAAATTTTGGCCAAAAAAATCCAGAATCACGAATCACTAAAAATTCATGGACTATAGCACACGAAAATCAGTAAAATCTGGTTTTACTTGCTTTAGGGCTCGTTTGAACTAGAAAATGGGCCTGTTTTCCCCTCGGGACCATCTGACTTCATTACTAAGGTCTTAACAGACGTCCATGAAAACTTTCAATCAAAAAATCTGGAATCCTGAACCACAAAAAGTCTATAACCAGATTTTACCAATTTTCATGTGCTGTTCATGGATTTTTTGAGATTCAAGATTCTAGAATATTTTTGGCCAAAGTTTTTAAAGGACGGCCGTTAAGACTTTAAGAATGGAGCCAGTTGGTCCCCACGGGAAAATAACCCATTTTCAAGTTTAAACAAGCTCCAAAGGAGGTATAACCAGATTTTTATCGATTTTCATGTACTATAGTCTATGAATTTGTTGTGATTTGGGATTTTGGATTGGTTTTAGCCAAAATTTTTCATGGACGTTCATTAAGAATTTAGCAATGGCGGCAGTTGGTGCCCATGGGCTAACTAACCATTTTCAAGGTCAAACAAGCTCCAAAGCAAGTATAACATGATTTTATCAATTTTCGTGTGCTATAGTTTATGAATTTTTGGTGATTCTGGATTCTGAAGTTTTTTTGGCCAAAATTTTTCATGGATGTTCGTTAAGACCTTAACAATGGAGCGATTTGGTCCCTATGGGCGAACTGACCCATTTTCAAGTTCAAACGAGCCCCAAGCAGGTATAACCAGATTTTATCAAGTTTCGTGTGCTATAGTCCATGAATTTTTTGTGATTCGAGATTTCAATTTTTTTGGCTGAAATTTTTCATGAAAGTCCATTAGGACCTTAGCAATGGAGGCAGTTGGTCCCCACGGGCAAACTTGCCCATTTTCAAGTTCAAATGAGCCCAAAGTAGGTATAACCAAATTTTATCGATTTGCGTGTGCTATAGTTCATGAATTTTTTGTAATTCGGGATTGGATATTTTTTTTGGCCGAAAATTTTCATGGACGTCCCTTAAGGCCTTAACAATAGAGCATGTTGTCCCACGGGCAAACCGACCCATTATCAAGGTCAAACAAGCCCCAAAGAAGGTATAATAAAATTTTATCGATTTTCATATTCTATAGTCCATGTATTTTTGGTGAGTCATGATTTCAAATTTTTTTGGTCGAAATTTTTCATGGACGTCCATTAAGGCCTTAGAAATGGAGCCAAATAGTCTGCACGGGAAAACTGACCCATTTTCAAGTTCAAATGAGCCATAAAGCAGTTATAACCAGATTTTACTGATTTTCGTGTGCTATAGTCCATGAATTTTTTGTGATATGGGATTTTTGAGTTTTCTGGCTGAACTTTTTTCATAGACGTCCATTAAGACCTTAACAATGGAGCTAATTGGTCTCCACGGGAAAAGCGACCCATTTTCAAGGTCAAATGAGCCCCAAAGCAGGTATAACCATATTTTATCAATTTTCGTGTGCTATATTCCTTGGATTTTGGTGATTTGGGATTTTGGATTTTTTTTGGCCGAAATTTTTTCATTAAGTCCATTCAAACCTTAAAAATGGTGCCAGTTGGTCCCCATAGGTAAACTGACTCATTTTCAAGTTCAAACGAGCCCCAAGACATGTATAACCATATTTTTTTACCAATTTTCGTGTGCTATTGTCCATGGATTTTTGGTGATTCGAGATTTTGGTTTTTTTTTTGCCAAAATTTTTCATGGACGTCTGTTAAGACCTTAGCAATGGAGCCAGTTGGTCCCCACAGGCAAACAGACCCATTTTCAAGGTAAAACAAGCCCCAAAGCAGGTATAAGCAGATTTTATCAATTTTCGTGTGCTACAGTCTATGGCTTTTGGTGATTTGGGATTTCAAATTTTTTTGGCCGAAATTTTTCATGGATATCCGTTAAGATCTTAGCAATGGAGGAAGTTGGTCCCCACGGGCAAACCAGGTCATTTTCAAGTTCAAATGATCCCAAAGCAGGTATATCTTGAGTTTAACGATTTTTGCGTGCTTTAGTCCATAGATTTTTTATGATTCGGGGTTCTGCATTTTTTTTGGGGGAAACTTTTCATGGACGTCCTTTAACACCTTATCAATGGAGACAGTTGGTCCCCATTGGGTAAACCAGCCCATTTTAAAGTTCAAACGTTCCCCAAAGTTGGTATCATCAGATTTTATCAATTTTCGTGTGCTATAGTGCATGATTTTTTTTTGATTTGTGATTTAGTATTTTTTTGGCTGAAATTTTTCATTTACGTTCGTTAAGACCTTAGAAATGGAGCCAGTTGGTCCCCACGGGCAAATTGGCCCATTTTCAAGGTCAAACGAGTCCCAAAGTAGGTATAACTAGATTTTATCAATTTTCGTGTGCTCTAGTCCATGAATTTTTGGTGATTCATGATTTTTGATTTTTTTGGCTAAAATTTTTCATGGACGTCCGTTAAGACCTTAGCAATGTAGCCAGTTGGTCCCTACGGGCAAACTGACCCATTTTCAAGTTCAAACAAACCCTAAAGCAGGTATAACCAGATTTTACTAATTTTCATGTGCTATAGTCCATGAATTTTTTGTGATTCGGGATTCCAAATTTTTTCTTGGCCAAAATTTTTCATGGACGTCCATTAAGACCTTAGCAATAGAGCCTGTTGGTCCCCACAGGCAAACCAACCCATTTTCAAGTTCAAACGATCCCCAAAGCAGGTATAATCAGATTTATCGATTTTCGTGTTTTATAGTCAATGGATTTTTTGTGATTTGGGATTTTGAATTTATTTTGGCCAAAATTTTTCATAGACATCCATTAAGACTTTATCAATGGAGCCAGTTGGTCCCTATGGGCAGACCGACCCATTTTCAAGGTCAAGCGTGCCTCAAAGCAAGTATAACCAAATTTTACTGATTTTCGTGTGCTATAGTGTCACGACCCAGAGATGCCCCCTAGATGTAACAAGGCGTATAAGACCCCGAGAGGCCTCATACAAGCTACTTAGCATATCATCGCATAAAGTAATTGAAAAAAGTGTGGAAATTTAAAACAATTTCAATACAATCAAAGTCTTTTATAAATGAGTGGAAGTCTTACATCATTGTTTCAAACCATCTAACATAAGAATAAATCTTGGGATATAGCCCATACAATAGTCCAACATGAAATGAAAGACATAAATGGAAAAGGGGTGGTCCAATCCTCGAATGCTACGAGGACTCACCAAATTTTCACTTCCTTGATCAACTATGAACCTAACCACAAGTGTGAGAATCAATGCCGTCGGACCCTACATTTTGATAAGAAATGTAGGCAAGAGTATGCGTTAGTACAAAGATGTACTAAATATGGTAGCTTGTATAAACAACATAAACATAAGCATTAGTCAACATAAGACATAAAATATAAGCATAATCAAGACATATAAAGTCAACATAATAAAAGAGGAATACTTCCTTAAGTAACCTCACTTGTCCTTAGTCAAGACTTTGGTCATCCACCTCTAGTCAAGCTTACATCATGGAAGACATGTCTAGCAACAATCCAAGCTAATCATATTCGCAACATAATCAAATTATCCATAATTACTTTTAAAGACAAGGGGATTCGCCTCTTTGCCGTACCTCATCTCAAACTCACTCAAATCAAGGAATAATCAAGGATACTAAAAGATACTTAAAATCTACTTAACTCAGAAGTACTTAATAATATTCAAACTCAAGGATGCTCGACTAGGTTCAATATAAAGTAGAAATGAAGATGCATTATATAGAAATCTTTTAAAATAATAGATAATAACTTAAAGTAGTTAAGAATACAATAATAACTCAATTTGTATATAAAGATACAAAATAACTCAATCAGGGAGATTCTCTAACTGACAACCATCGTTATGACATATGTGATGATACAACGTCTCGCCCACACGCTGTTAGAACTGTCCTATACCTTGCCGGAGAATAAGACATCTTCAACTAAGTGGATGCACTAAGCTATGCTTAAAAAACAATAAGGTATCATCTAAAAAGTATGACCATTTTTACCTACGTTGGCGACATGGTTTATGAGAATTTTGAGTTGTTTGAACTCGTCCTAATATCGGTGCTCAATACTACTCCCAAAATATACTCAGCTCATATGTTTAAAATATTTCCTCATCCTCTACCTTTGAGATTATTACTCAAAAAGTTTCTCTTAAAAGAGATAGTACTCAAAACTCCTCATAACTCATTTGGAAATCAAGGTTTCCTATCAATTTAAATGTGAAAACATTTACTCTTGGAAATACTTAGGTCTAATATATTCATTTTTGAAAAATGAACTCAATCTCCTCAACCTCATACGCAAGTACTCAAGTCTTAAAACAAGTTTTAAAGGTTTGTAAAAGACTTCTCAAAATGACTCGAATGAACTCTCAAGACTTTATTCGTAACACTACCTTGAATTTGAATTATGATTTCAGGGGTTATGATTCATGCTATGAAGGATCTCTAGATGTTTTGATTTAGTTTGGAGTAGTTAGAACCATGAAGGAGTAAAGGTACACTTTAAAAGAACTCAGACGGGACAAACGACGGAAAAAATAGTAGAGAAGGCGACCTTGGCGCACTGCTGGCGTGGGGTGCCAGCCCCTAAAATTTAGAGAGCTCATTTTGGCGCATTGTAGGCGCAGCACGCCAGCCCTCCTGGCGCATCAATGGCTCGTCGCTCCACCCCTTCTTCAAAACGACCCGACAAATTTTCTTCTTTGTTTTCTGACCCTAACTCACATCTAATCGATTGCTTTCCTCAAATTTTCCTTACATTCAATTACCCAATCCAAGTACACGAGAATCTACTCATTTTTCCTCAAGAACAGCTCTCTAAATAAAAATCCTCAACTCAAGAATTCATAAACTCCGTAAACGAAGCATGAATAACAAAACCTCATGAACACCCATCAAGAATTCATATAATTCAACCTCAAGAAGGAAATTCCGGATGGATTTCACATGATTTACGTGTGGGTGAATGAATACTAACACTATGAAAACTTACATACATTATTTTGAGAAACAAATCCTCGATTAGCAAGAAATCTTGGCAAACGCTTGAACTCCTCTTTGTTTCCTCCTCTTGAACTCCTCTCACAACCCTAAGCGTATTTTATATTTGTGAAAACTAACCCAAATCAATTTAACCCCCCCAAATATTACCAAAAATGTTTAAAGTTGACGGGGTTAGGAAAAGACCAAAATACCCCTAATTAATTTTGGTAAATTTCCTCAACTAGATAGGTTGACTTCAAAAGAGCATATCTCCCTTATTCGAACTTGAAAGGTAGCAAACTCGGTGGCATTGGAAAGAGGATTCAAAGACCTTTCATTTGATACTTTATGGGCTACCTAACTCATCTTGTACTGACAATTCTGGTCGTTTAAAGTTGACTCGAAACTCACAACTTAAGCATAACTTGTCGAATTCTCAAATTAGCTCTTTCCAAATTAGTTCTTGCGAAAATTAGTTCTTTCCAAGACCGAGATGTTACATATATCATGCACTAATTTTTTAGGCATGATATATGAATTCAAATTTATAATAAATGTATCAGATAAATAGTAATTACCACACAGACATGTATCCTTCAAAGTTATGTATCTCTTCAGTCATTTTGTATGTTGTATCATTGCAACAGATACATTGAAAATCTAGGCTCTTGCTTCTTGACCTCAACGATGTATCTGATTTACAATTTTTTCCTGAATTCATCAATATCTAATTCAGCTTCAGTGGATGATTTGAGATTCACAAAGCTAATATTTTGACGAACAACAATTCCATCACTTTGTATCGTTCATATCTCACCTCACTTGCCCAGATTCAAGAATGGCTCGACATGATCAAGAAGTTTACATTGTATAAGTACAATTTGTCGACAAGTTTGATTCAAAAATTGAGAGTTTTTTTGGAAGAATGAGAAGAAGAATCGTGACTTTTGAATATTGCTAGCTTGTTACAATTTCTCAATTAATGAATCGTTCTAAAGCCAAAAAGTAAATTGATCTAAAATCAAACACCTTATGAGCAATCTTTACTACTTTAATGGATCATGTAGGATTGCAATACTTAGCAATCAACTAAATATTTTTGAAATAGTAATGTATCATGAGTAATATTTCCATCTCAAGATCACAAATTAAATAATCGACAACACAAATTACCTACGTCTACCTTTACTTTATTCTTTCTTTTATACCATATATTTTTAGTGCTTCAAACTAATTCATATCATGAGCACCCACACCTATGCCTCCTATTTCACTAGGTAGTGTTTTAGGGATATGAGATGTCTTCTATTACTTGTTTTACTTCTGTCAGAATCCACTTTTTTTCTTACTACTAGTAGTACTACTACTATTCTTGCAACACAAATTTTTAACACTTTTAGCAACTTTTCTTATTTTTTCCATTTTGCAAATTGAACTAACAAAAAATTAAAACACAAAATAATATAATTGAAGTTTTAAGAATTAACATACTAAATAAAAATAAGGGATGGACGAATATACCAAATTGTTAGAGACAAAGAAGTAATTAGGCAACCGTAAATTAATGAATTGAACACTTGAGCATTGTAAACTTCCATTTGATGTTGATAATTGTAAAATAATAAGAGAATGTCAACTTTTAAGAGAAATAAGGAGATTCTTATAAAAAATGATGACATGTGGGAAGTATTTATTGGTTTAAAAAAAGGGTTACAATGTAATTATTGAAATTTGGGCGTTAAAAATATTTTTTGGATTTGGGAGTGAATTGGGCTCCATTTGTTTTGAAAAACTGTTGGACCAACAAGATTTTAATTTTTTAATAGGGTCATGCCTGCGGGCTATCGTTACGTTACTAGGTCGATATACCAGGCTCATAGGATTGATGGTCCAGCCCCAAAAAGTGAGGTCAAAGAGTTGGTCCTCTCTTATCAATGTCAGGCCCTTAGTAGGCCGGTCTTATTAGATCGGAATCGGGTCAACCCGAACATGTTGACAAGCTTAGAAAAATCTCCATGCTTCTTATTATTGCTCAAGGCTCAAAATGCAAATGTCTTAGATGTTCAATTTAAGTGTGACATTTTATGAAAATTTAACCCTAGGGATAAATATTTGATGTGACTTTAACTTATATTATAACTTATTATAACTCAAAAACCTAAAATATAATTTAGTTCAATTAGATTTGATTTATTTTGTTGATCAATTTTACAAAAGAAAAATAAAAAATTAACCCACGTACTTATAAGGACATCAAGGTAGTCAAATTGACTATTCTGTCATCATGTAATGGAAGATCCTCAAATTAAAGGTTTTATACATCAACAACTTCAATTTGATAGAAAATTTCATTAAAATATTTGAACTACAACAACACTCGAACACATTTGATCCGCGTTATTAGTCGATTTAACTGTGACTTCTCAAGTGGAGAATATTTAGAATCGGGATGAAGGTTATAAAGTTGTTGGGATGATTATGAGTAAGAAAATTGATGATCCCACCTATAATGAAAGCTTAGTGCACTCATCTTTCCTTTTTACAAATCCGAACAATAAAGAGTTAAATCTTTGTGAATCATGATAACAAAGTCATTTCTCAAAAGATATCTCTGTTCTCCAATTTACGCAAAGGAGCAAATTCTTACTGCTGATGATTACATAACTTGTCTTATTACTATTTATAGCAAGGTGACATTAAAATTTAGTTCAATACTCAAATAAATTCATTTTTTGTTAATTACACTCATAATTGTACAACTGATTTAATCTGGGAAATGGTCTTCCTTAATTCTACGACATATAGTGAATTCAACGACAAAAATTTGGGCTTGTAACCTACACAAGTGTAGAAGCGAAAGGTGAATACCAAACAACTCGGTACTCAACAAGTGAACACCTAAACACAAAGTCAAATAATATAGAATACGGGTACCTCTACCATTGTAACGACCCATGGGTACCCCTAGATGTAACAAGGCGTATAAGACCCCTAGAGGCCTCATACAAAACACTTAGCATATCATAACAAAAAATAATAGAAATGAGCGAGAATTTAAAACATTTCAATACAATCAAAGTCTTTTATAAAACGAGCGGAAGTCTAACATATTTGTCTCAAACCATCTAACATAACAGAATAGAAATCTTGGGACACTTCCCATACAGTAGTCCAAGAAATAAATGGAAAACATAAAGGAAAGTGGTGATCACATCCTCAAACTCAATGAGGACTCACCAAAACTTTACTTACTTGATCAACAACGAAGCTAGCCACGAGTGTGAGAATCAATATCCCCGGACCGTACATTTGATAAGAATATAGGAAAGAGTATGCGTTAGTACAATCAAGTACTAAATATGATGGCTAGCATAAACAACATAATCATAAGCATCAGTTAATATAAGACATAAGGCATAAACATAATCAAGACAAAAAAAACATCATAGTTTAAAGAGGAATACTCCCTTAGTTAACCTCACTTAACCTTAGCCAAGATTTAGGTCATCCGCCTCTAGTCAAGCTTACATCATGGAAGATATATATAGAAACACTCCAAACAAATCAACTTCATAACAAAATCACATTAGTCATACTTACTTTTAAAGATATGGGGATTCGCCTCAATGCCTAGCTTATAAAGGCTAATGGGTATTCTCCTGTTGCCTTACTAACTCTTAGATCCTTTGTACTCGCCTCCACAATCTCATCATATGACACAAGTACTCGCCTCCACATAATTTCATAACGATCATGGGTGCTCGCCTCCATGTCCATTCGTCATAGTAGGAGCGTAGGGACTCGCCACTTGTTAAATTCTAAATAGTACGGCAATCACCTCATAATCTTGCATATGGATGTCAAGGGTAATCGCCTCTAGCCTCATCATTCATAAGTATTTTAGTCCAGATTCATTTTAGGTGAGCAATCCTTTCAACCTAGAATCTTTTATGTGAGTAAACCTTTCACAATCCTTCAATCGTGCTTATCAATTCATTATAGGAAGTATCATTTCCATACTACAACATCAATAATCAACAATTCATAATCTAGGCTTTACTCTCTAGCACTACATCTCATGATCATAATATATCCTTTATTCTCAAGAAATTAACATTATATTCATCATATATGCTTCAATCTCAAGCAATTCTAGTCATGACTCATCAATCCTAATAGAAGATATCAAACCCATAGAGTTTCCTCTCATGGCATAAAACCCAACTATATAAATTCAACCCTAAAATCATAGGATTGGCATGTATACATGCAATTTCATCCTAAAAACATGTAATTATATCCATTCAATCACAAACAATCATAATCCAATCAATTGGATCAACATTCATCATAGCCCATAACATTGGAAGAAACCCTAACTAGAATTGTGGAGATTCTTCTCCAAATTATGGAATTCTAGGGGAATCCATGGGAGGATGGATCCCATGGATGAAAATACATCATACTTTCGTCACAATGCCCTCAAAAGCTTGAAGATTGGGAGACTTGATCTTGACCTTGCTTTAATCTCCTTCTTCTTCTTCCACCTTCTAGAGAGAATATTTGAGATTCTTTTGGGAATTGAGAGAATGACTTGAATGGTGGATTTTGGGGGTTAAAGATCCTTATATAGGTGGTCTAGGTTTAGGTAAAACGACACCACATTGATTTAATTAAAACCGAAAAAGACACTTAAGCCCTCAACTTAATCGTCCTAACAGGCCCACCCATGAGACCCCTCTGACGGACTGTGGATCGACCTACGGTTCGTCCTGGTCCGGTGTGGTCTTGAAAGAGAATTTGGGCCATCGATGAACCCCTAGCCACAAGTCGAGAACCCATCCACGGTGCGTGGGTCCTGGCGCGGTCCACTGTCCTAGACAGTGTCCTTGGTGCTCTACCCACGAGGCTCACCTACAGGGCGTGGGTCTAAGCACGGGGTGTGGTTGGCCCTCCTGGGTGACACCTCAAACTTCTGACAAACTTACTAAGCTTTCCTCTTTAGGCTACGGGGTGTTACATTATCTCCCCCTTGGGAATATTTGTCCTCGAATGAGATTCTAAGCACGTTTCTAGACAAAAACTCTAGACTAGCAGCCCATCATGATGTCACACATCAAAATGCACACACTAAGGAGGAAACATCATCTCCAAGCCGAACATACTTAATGGACTATAAGGAAGTAGGAGCTACATCTATGAACCCAATATTCATGAAACCTTAACATTTTTCATGTTCAAGGAGGAACTATCATCTCTAACTCAAAAGCAATACTCAACACAGTATCATGGAGCTCATATGCAATTCAATCTCAAAAAGCACAAATTCAAGGAGGGGGGATATCCACTCCAATTCAAGGCATGTTCTACAACTCATCTCATGTAGTCTATAAGCAACTCATACTCAATACTCAAAAACATGAGGAACATAATTCACATAAGTCATTTCTTTCAAAACTTAAGCCTTTTTTTTTCATGAACATGCAAATTTAAGGAAATCATGGAAACACATAAAACACACATGACTTCAAACACAAGCAAACCAAGAGGAACTCAGCACCTCAAGATAGAATAAAAGGAAAAAGATAAGGATATCAGGACATCATATCGGCCTCGGCCTCCCAAGTAGCACCCTCAACTAGGTGGTTTCTCCATAACACCTTAACGGAAGAAACTTCTTTGTTCCTCAATCTCTTAATTTGCTGGTCTAAGATCTCAACCAAAACTTCTTCATAAGAAAGGTTCTCTTTCACTTCTAACCCTTCTAGGGGAATTATGGATGTCGGATTTTCAACACACTTTTTCAACATACAGACATGGAAAACCAGATGCACCGATGCCAACTCACTTGACAAATCAAGCTCATATGGAACCTTACCAACAAGCCTCAAAATTTGATATGGGCCTACAAAACGGGGACTAAGTTTCCAATTCTTACAAAACCTATTTACACCCTTCATGGGTGAGATTTTCAAGTAAACCCAATCAAGCAAATCAAATTCAAGATCTCACCTTCTAACATCCGCATAAGACTTTTGTCGAATTTGAGCTGTTCTCAACCTCTCTCTAATGAGCCGAACCTTCTCAATAGCCTCATGAACTAACTCGGGTCCTATCAAAGCAACCTCACCAACCTCAAATCACCCTATAGGAGATATACACCTCCTACCATAAAGTGCCTCAAATGGAGCCATACCAATACTAGAATGGTAGCTATTATTATAGGCAAATTCAATCAAGGGCAAATGGTCATCCCAATTTCCCTTGAAATCTATCACGCAATACCTCAACATGTCTTCTAATGTTTGGATTGTTCATTCCACTTGCCCATCAGTTTGGGGGTGAAAGGCTATGCTAAACTTAACTTTTGTGCTGAGACCCATTTGGACAGACTTCCAAAATTGTGAAGTAAATTGAGTACCTCTATTGGAGATAATGGACAAGGGCACTCCATGCAACCTTACCATCTCTCTCAAATATATCTTAGCATAATCTTCCACCATATTGGAAACCTTGGCGGGAATGAAATGGGCCAACTTTGTCATTTGGTATACTATAACCCAAATATGATCATATTGATGCCGAGTCTGTGGCAACTCTACTATGAAGTCCATATTCAAATCTTCCCACTTCCATGAAGGAATGCTAATGTCTTGGGATAAACCTCCCAGTTTCTGAAGCTCATCCTTCACTTGTTGGAAATTAGGACACTTAGCCACAAATTCTGCAATATCCTTCTTCATCCCATTCCACCAATAGATCTCCCACAAATCACGGTACATCTCGGTGGCTCCTGGGTGAATAGAACACTGAGAACTATGAGCTTCTAATAAGATCTATTCCCTCAAGTCATCTACATTCAAAACACACAAACGAACTTGGTGCCTTAGGTTACAATCTCCCCCTTGGGAGAAAGTCTCTATGGACTTCTTTAGTACAACTTCTTTAAATTCTACTAAGGTAGGATCAAGACAGTGCTTTGCTTTAACATCAGCCACGAAAGACGTTTTGGAACCATTATGGACCATGACACCACCTTTGGTGGAATCCACTAGTTAAATTCCCAATCGGGCCAACCTATGAACATCTCGAATCAACTCTTCTCTCATAATTAACATGTGCAACACTACCTATGGATAATCGACTAAGGGAATCCACCACCACATTTTCTTTACCGAGGTGATAGAGAACTCCCATATCATAAACCTTCAATAACTCAAGCCACATTGTGTTGCGAAGATTTAGATCTTTTTGGTTAAACACATATTTCAAACTCTTGTGATCGATAAATACATCAACACGGACTCCATACAAATAATTCCTTTAAATCTTTAAGGAAAATACAACCACCGCTAATTCAAGATTGTGGGTAGGATAGTTCTTCTCATGAACCTTTAGTTGTCTTAAAGCAGAGGCAATCACCTTACCATTTTGCATTGGCACACATCCCAATCTAATTGAAGAGGCATCACAATATACCACAAAGCCATTTGTACCTTCCGATAAGGTCAAAACCGGAGCAGATGTAAGTCTATCTTTCAACTCTTGGAAACTTTTCTCAAAAGTTTTAGACCATATGAACTTGGCCATCTTTTGAGTCAAAGCCGTCAAAGGAGAAGCAATGAAGGAAAACCCCTCAACAAATCTTCTATAATAACTGGCCAAACCCAATAAACTTCTAATATCTATCGGTGATAGAGGTCTAGGCCAACTCTTGACCGCATCCGTCTTAATAGGATCTACCTCAATGCCCTTGCTTGAAACTATATGGCCAAGAAAAGCTACGGACCTTAACAAAAACTCGCATTTACTAAAGTTTTCATAGAGTTGTTGGTCCTTGAGAATTCGCAATACAATCCTCAAATGATCAATATGCTCATTCTCACTTCATGAATAGATCAAAATATCATATATGAACACAATTACGAACATATCAAGGTATTGCCTAAACACTGTATTCATCAAGTCCGTAAATGCCGTCGGGGCATAGTCAAACCAAACAACATAACCAAAAACTCATAATGACCATATCGGGTTCTAAAAGCTGTTTTCAAAATATCTTCTTCTTAGACCCTTAATTGGTGATAACCCGACCAGAGATCAATTTTGGAGAAATAACTTTCCCCTTGATGTTGGTCAAATAAGTTATCTATTCTTGGAAGAGGATACTTTTTCTTGATGGTTACCTTGTTCAACTGCCGATAATCAATACACATATGGAGTGAACAATCTTTCTTCCTAACAAACAACACCGGAGCACCCCATGGAGAGATACTCAGTCGGATGAAACCCTTATCCAATAAGTCCTTTAACTGATCCTTCAACTCCTTAAGTTTCGCCAAGGCCATTCTATAAGGAGGAATATAAATAGGTTGGGTATCGGGGAGAAGGTCAATCCCAAAGTCTATTTCCCTTTCGGGAGGAACACTGGATAAATCATTGGGCAAAACTTCTGGAAACTTCTTTACAAAAGGGACTAACTCAAGAATAGGAGTTTTGGACTCCCTACCCTCACTATAAGGTAGACACAACCCTTTGAGATCATTTTCCTAGCTTTTAGGTAAGAAACAAATTGACCTCTAGGCATAGAATTTCCCCCCTTCCACTCAAGGATAAGCTTATTTGGAAATCGAAATTTGACTACTCTAGTCCTACAATCAAAAGAGGCGTAAGAGGAATGCAATCAATCCATACCTAAGATAACATCTAAATCTATCATGTCAAGCTCTATTAAATCAACCAAGGTAAATCTATGGGAAAAAGAAACGAGACATCTTCTATAAACCCTTTTAGCCACCAAAGAATCACCAACAGGGGTAGAGACAACAAAAGGTTCTAACAACACATCGAGAAGCATATCAAATCTCATAGCTACTTAAGGAGTCACAAATGACAATGTCACACCCGGATAAAGTAAAGAATACATAACTATATGGAAAACTTTTAACATACCAGTCACAACATCTGGGGAACTCTCTTGGTCACCTCTAGTTTGGAGAGCATAGAAACAATTTTGCTTAGGAACATTCCCACCCAAACATTTTGGACCAGATGAAGGGTAGTGCTGCGCCCTATGACGACCATCTCCTTCATTTTTAGTAACCGAAGGACAATTCCTTATTTTGTGATCTGTCTTTCCACAACTAAAGCAAGCATTACAGCCCGCTAGACACTTTCCGTCATGATTTCTTCCACATTTAGCACAGGTAGGCATCGAAGACCTATTACTATCTGCTTGAGGTTTTAGGTTAGACATCCTTTCATTATTAGGTCTTGGAGGAGTCCATCCACCAGACCTAGAACGTGAATAGTTTCCATCATCCACTCTTGCTTTCTTTGCCTCTCTAGATCTTTCCTTGAGCTTTTCTTCCTCAATTTGTTGGGCATGCACTATGAGACGATAAATGTCAATTTCATGGACAAGATTAGCTGTGCGATACTCTTTGACCACCATGTATGACACTCTCGACACAAACTTACTCATCTTGGCCCTACGATCCGCCACAATGGAAGGAGCATACTTGGATAGTTGAGTGAACCTCAAAGCGTATTCCCTTACACTCATATTTACTTGCCTAAGGTTGATGAACTCAAGTACATTAGCCTCTTTCATCTCTAGAGGGAGGAATCTGTCAAGAAAAGCACTTTTGAACCTTTCCCATTTTATGGGACCTGCTTCCACCGACCTTGCCTCATTTCACTGATTAAACTAAATTTGAGAAACCCCTTTGAGTTGGTAGGCAGCTAGTTCTGCCTTCTCTATTGGAGTCACACCCAGGATAGAAAGTACCTTATATACCTCATCGATAAACTCTTGAGGGTCTTCCCCAACTTTAGAGCAAAAAAAATTGGGAGGGTCCATTCTTGTAAAATCCCTCACTCTTGCCGCTGCCGTACCCACATTTGGGTTCATGTGGACTACCGCCTCTCTATTGGCTTGTGCCATCACGGCTTGAGCCAACACTTGTAATGCCGACCTAAAACTGTGCATTAGTCACATTCTCATTTAACAGGTGAATCGGCGCTTGAAGAGGAGCTTGGGGAGGAACCTCTTGATCAACATTGTCTCCCTCATCATTCTAGCATTAGCCCTTCAAAATATCATATCTTAAAAACCATCAGGCACGAAATAGGAGAAAGACTTAGAGAGTTAAATTCCATGGCACGACTTAGAGAAGTGAACAATTAAAGTTTCCTAAACATCTAATAGCCTTTCATAAATAAATGTGGTGTGCTTCACACTTATGAACAAGACTCTACTAGACGTGGTTTTAGACATCCTAGAACCATTCAAAACCTTGTTCTTTGATTATCAAGTTTGTCACAACCTAGGGGTACCCCCTAGATGTAACAAGGTGTATAAGACCCCGAGAAGCCTCATACAAGCCACTTAGCATATCATAATAGAAATTAATAGAAATGAGCAAGAATTTAAAACTTTTCAATACAATCAAAGTCTTTTATAAAATGAGAAGAAGTCTAACATATTTGTCTCAAACCATCTAACATAATAGAATAGAAATCTTGGGACACAGACCATACAATATCCAAGACATAAAAGGAAAACATAAAGGAAAGTGGTGATCACATCCTTGAACACAATGAGGACTCACCAAAACTTCACTTCCTTGATCAACAACTAAGTTGGCCACGACTGTGGGAATCAATCTCTGGACCCTATGTTGAGAAAAATGTAGGCAAGAGTATGCATTAGTACAATCAAGTACTAAATATGATGGCTAGCATAAACAAAATAATCATAAGCATTAGTCAACATAAGACATAAGGCATAAGCATAATCAAGACATAAAAATCATCATAGTTTAAAGAGGAATACTCCCTTAGGTAACCTCACTTAACCTTAGCAAAGACGTAGGTCATCCGCCTCTAGTCAAGCATACATTGTAGAAGGCATATCTAGCAACACTCCAAACAAATCAACTTCATAAAATAATCACATTAGTCATACTTACTTTTAAATACATGGGGATTTGCCTCAATTCCTAGCTTATAAAGGCTAATGTGTATTCTCCTTTTGCCTTACTTACTCTTAAATCGCGGGTACTCGCCTCCACAATCTCATCATATGACACGAGTACTCGCCTCCACATTCATAAGGAGACTGGGTATTCGCCTCCATGTCGATTAATCATAGTAGGAACGTGAGGACTCACCTCTTGTTCAATTCTAAGGAGTATGGGAATCACCTCATATCCTTGTATATGGAGGTGAAGGGTAATCGCCTCTAGCTTTATCATTCATTAAGCATTTTAGTCTAGATTCATTTTAGGTGAGCAATCCTTTTAACTTAGAATCATTTATGTGAGTAAACATTTCACAATCATTCAATCGTGCTTATCAAGTCTTTATAGGAAGTATCCCTTCCATACTAAAACATCAACGATCAATAATTCATAATCTAGGCTTTACTCTTTAGCACTACATCTCATGATCATCATCTATGCTTTACTCTTAAGAAATTAACATTATATTCATCATATATGTTTCAATCTCAAGCAATTCTAGTCATGATTCATCAATTCTATTAGAAGATATCAAACCCAAAGAGTTTCCCTCTCATGGCATCAAACCCAACTATATCAATTCAACCCTAAAATCATAGGATAGGAATGGGTACATTTACTTTCATCCTAAAAACATGTAATTCTATCAATTAATTAATAAACAATCACAATCCACTCAATTGGATCAACATTCATCATAACCCACAACATTGGAAGAAACCCTAACTAGAATTGGGGAAATTCTTCTTCAAATTGTGGAATTCTAGGGGACTCCATGGGAGGAAGGATCCCATGGATGAAAATCCATTGTACCTTAGTCACAATACCCTCAAACGCTTGAAGATTACGATACTTGATCTTGACCTAGCTTCAATTTCCTTCTTCTTCTTCCACCTTCTAGAGAGAGAATATTTGAGAGAGGATTTGGGCTTTCTTTTAGGAATTGAGAGAATGACTTGAATGGTGGATTTTGGGGGTTAAATATCCTTATATAGGTGGTCTAGGTTTAGGCAAAACGATACCACATTGATTTAATTAAAACCAAAAAAGACTCATAAGCCCTAAACTTATCCATCCTAATAAGTCTACCCACGAGACACTGTCAACAGACCGTGGATGGACATACGGTCCGTCCTGTTTGGGCGTGGTCTTGATAGAGAATTTGAGCCATGGACGGACCCCTAGCCATGAGCCTTGGACCTATCCACGGGGAATGGGTATTGCCGTGGTCTATTGTCCTAGATAGTGTCCTTGTTTCTCTACCTACAAGGCTCACCTACGGGGCGTGGGTCTAACCACAAGGCATGGTTTGCCCTCGTGGGTGACATATTGAACTTCTAACAATTTGCTATGCTTTCCTTTTCAGGCTACAGGGTGTTACAACCATCTTAACCGAACCTCCATAACTACAACCTGCATAAAAACCAACCCAACATAATAGTTCACAATTTCAATAACATATAGATTAATGACAACGCTCCAATGGTTACGGATCAACAATACACAAGATCAAGTTCGTCAATCACAACTCCCACAGTAAGGAACTCACAACTTCATAAATAATATAGATATGCAATGCACTAAGATGCAATGCCAAGTATGGTGATAGATGTCTCACTTAGTGATGTACATCCACTATCTCTCAGTCTGAGACCCATGGGGGACATATATGTCCATGCATCCATCGCGATGTGCGACATGGCCCACGATAATAGAATTTGCCACGACATATGACACATCCCTTGAATTATAATATATGTTGTGGTGTGTGACACGTCTCTCGAAATATAATATCAGTCGCGACATGAGACATATCCCTCAAAATGGTATATCCTATTTAATTTCTTATCCTTTCTGAAATTCACATAACACTTATCACAACCATGTCTCAAGACCAATGCAAATGACATGTTCAGAAATAATGAGAAGATGACCATTTTCATATCAACGAACAATTCACAACAACACAACAGTGATACAACATTAACAATGAATCAATAAACTTTTTATATCATTCCCAACACATCACACATCAATATACAATCAAGTTGCCTTTTATTACCCCTTTTTCCTTATTAGGATCATTCAATATGAACAACTCAACGCAACACCAAGTCCCATTACTCCCCAACACATACCACAAGGAAATACATGATTATATACACTTAACAAAGCTCGGTATCCACTTGCCTCAAATAATCAAACAATCACTCCGGGAGTTGAGCTTTCCCCTTTCGTTGGGCTTCTAAATCATTGCAATCTATTAAAATAAATAATCACAATAAGATCTTCAAACTAATAACATCCATATTACTATATGTCACCCAAATCTATAATCAAGTTCCTAATCTTGATGTCAATTAACATGTCAACTCTCATATTTTTTCCCAAATTTCAAGCCTAGGGTTAGGTTTCAACTTCTCCAATATCATAATTCTAATGGTGTTCATATAATACAATATACCTAATATTTAATTACCTATCTCAATATATCAAAACTTAAATCATACTACAATTTTATACAATAAAAATAGACAATTATATTTTGACTCTCAATTTACACCTTAATCATTGGAATATTATTACCTCCATTTATGAATAATCATTGATTTACATTGAATAATATTCAATACTTACTATTAGTAAAATAGTAGGCTCCAAGCCTCCGACACATCGTGTAAAACAAAATGGTACAATATATTCTATCAATTGTGTTTCATTCCATTTACGAAATCAAATACATTAATGGCAACCATTGATTATGATCCAATTTCCCATTACATGATTGGTTAAAAGATATTAAAATAATAATTTAAAAGGAAAGAGCATATCCAACTTTGCACTACCTGAATCTTGTCTTAGTAGTTTCAGTGTCTGCCGCAACGTGTTGTGACTCAAAATTTATCAACTCCTATAGAACTTATTTAACATATATGTGCCAAGTGGTACATGATATTAAATAAATTATATACTTGGACCATTATCCACCAACTTAATTAATTATCAAATTTTTTTTCCCTTAATCAATTAATTATTGTTAAACTAATAGTTCAATATTTTCAACCAACTTTCCCCACTAATTCATAATGACTCGGGAAACTATTGAGAGCGATAAAATGGTAATCTTATGAAATTTTCTACAAATGACTTTTGGGTCATTACACGATCCGATACTTGAATTTTTGTTTCTGAATAATACCAAAAGCCACAAAATCTAATTCAACAAGTAAACAAAAAAAGATTCCAGAAATAACAACATCCATATCATTGATTTAATGTTTCAAGCACATCTCATCCAATTCTAGGTGTTCAATGATCGTAAATCAGTATACAACCCAACTAAATGAGTTGGGGTCGAATAGGTTGCAACTATTAGTAAATAGCTAAATATTAGTGAGTAGGCTAGACTATAAGGGGGATAGTTTTCTCTCAAACAACTATCCTGAATCATGTGATTTCTTTCGAACATCAACAAGCATGAAAATTAAGAGCAGCCCATACCTTAATCCATTCACTCTCTCAAGCAAAATGTGTGGGATTGGGTTTAGGATTTAATCTCTTGAGCTAAATCCAGATCAACCCAATACCCACAAACCATTAATCAATAATATTAGTTCTAAAACCTCTCTCTCTCGAGCAAGCCAAAAACACAAATATAGAGTTGCATTTGCAACTACAATTCTAAATTTAAACCACAATTAATGATTAAACTCACTTTTAAATATACTTTAAACTAATAATTAACAATACCCATAAACTAATTCAACCCATAATCACATGATCACACCCTAAGAATTGGGTTTTAGCTAGACATTAGAAATAGGTAAAAATAGTTACCAAATTGATTATCCATCAAATGGGTAAGAGTGCTTTTGTCTTACAATGCTCCAATTTGATGAATCTTAGAAACCCACTTCCAAATTCTCAAAAGTGAATTTCTCCAATCCTTCAAATCTAAGGAAAACTCTCTAAAAACTGTAAGAAGATGTCTCAAAGATGAAAAGATTATCCAAAGATTATAAACAATGATAAACTAAATGTTCAAAAACTTATTTATAGTCGCCATAAATGTGCTAAGAATAGGCATTCAGTGATGTAAGTAGGTCTTGCCGAACCACTTGGAGAGCCTCCCTTTGATATTTTTCATCGTCTTTTCGCCTTAGCATTTAGCATCTTGGATTCTGTAACTTTGGGCGATCTATCACTGCTTCGCGGAATCGGTCGGTGATTCGCCGACTGCTCCTTTCTATCGCCTACTTGGTTTATTCCCTCAGGGTTGGCACAGTGGAACTTTAGACGGTGGAACTAACCACTCGGCGATTCGCCAAACGTTCGTGGCAATGACCAGACTTGCATTTCTTCAATTCTTCAGTTTGTTTTGTTTCTTTTTGCATGTTAGTGTCCTTGCTTTGTTCCTCAATCAATGTATCTAAAAACCAAGGATTTTTCATCAATTTATGGCATAAATTAAGCATTTGAGGACACTAAATCTATCTAAATAAGGTCCCAAATGAGTCCAAATCTCGGACTTATCAACACCCTTAACTTAAACTTTTGCTTGTCCTCAAGTAAAACTCAAGTGCAGCAGTTCAAAGAGGATGTCTAAAACAGTGCTACAAAAGACTCAACATGAATGCACACAACAAGACTCAACTACTCATGCAATGATCAATTGTGCACTCAAATATTCAAGTTGTGACTCACCATTACCAACGATGCTTAAGTTCACAATACTCGCTTCAAATGCAAGTTCAAGCTCAACGAAGGTACTCAATTGGCCTCACAACAAAGATGATTCCCTATTTACACAAAGTTCTTCAACAATTTATAGATGGGAATCACATACGACTCTTACACTCTCAAAGATGAACACATGCACGACTTCACCCATAAGTTTGCCCTTATTTTCCAATTAACATTCGCTTCAGCTCACTCAAGATCATGAAGGTCTTTTCAAGGCTTGTAACGGGGTTGAGTGTAAAAGTATGGTCATTAAGGCTCAGTGGCTGCTACCCTTATGAAATGTGGTCTAAACATTACTTTCTTTCTTTTCTTCAACTTTTTGATCATGCTCACAATTCACCCCATTATTCAACTTCAAATGGGCTACCTCGTACCCCATTTCTTTTGCAACTTTCACTACTTTATTTCATAACTTTTTCATTCCTTTTCTTTTGTTTTCTTTTTTTCTTTCTTTTTTTTACATGGAGGGGTTCCATCTTTTTCAACACCATTGCTCAAAGGGGAATTTTTCAAACTACTTGATTTGCCTTCTCTTTTCACCACACCACCAACTTAGGCTTTTGGCCTAAGTTGGCTATTCAAACAAACCACATTTCATGAGAGTTATAGGTGAATGGATAAAGAGGGGACACAATTGCTCAAGTTTCTTCCAAGAAAACGATAAGACTCAAAGGGGTTCAAGCAAGGTTGACACATCTCACAAGGTTGGCCACAAAAAGAGGTATATTGTCAAATTGTTTCACTCATCAAAATTATTGCCGAAGATCATTTCAAGAGCTTGCATCACTTAGTTAATCGGATCCAACGAGGAAAATTCTACGTGTCACCACACACACTGTTCAAGGTAAGCTCTTCACACAAGACATTGACACCAATATCAAACGAGATGAATTCAAGCTAGTGTGTAATGTTCATTAACTAGCTAGTCACAATGAGATGCAAAAAGTCCACATATTGTCTATGCAACTTCATTTGGACTCATCGTAGCCGCACATTCATTTCGTTCAATTAAGAGCACTATTTAAGTCATCGGTATTGATCATGGCCGATACTCAAATTTACACAAGAACAACCACAATCACACACAAAAAAGGCGGCACAAAATTTTCAAATGGGTCAAAAACTATTTCCATTCAAAACAAGGAGCCACAAGATATCCACAAGATAGAATCAAAACACAGTTTAAAACACAAAACCCAATACATATACACAAAACGTAATCATAAGAGGTAGGTATGGAAATACCTCACCCCACCTATAAAAGAAAAACAGTTGTCCTCAAATGCAAAAACAACCAAAAGTCAATAAAAATAATAGAGAGGGAGGTAAAAAACAATCCTGTCTAATCGGTCACTCCGTCTATTGGGGCCCCGTAGATGACTCCATCTAAAATACAATAGGGACAACTGATACCCGATGTCACACTCTGGTCTTGGGCATCAGTTCCCAGGTTAACAACAATATTAGCTCCACTAGAGCCTACCATGGAAGTCTCTCTCAACAAAGTCTGCACAGTTGAATGCATCATAGCCTCCTCAATTTCCATCAGGCCCTCATATGTAGTCTCCTTCTAGATGCCGAGCTGTTCCTCATCAGTCTTAGCGTTGGACTCTGCAACCATATCATCAAGGTAGCCAGAGGCTTATTAGAATCAACTGGCATATCTGTGTCTAGGTTATCAGGGCCCCAAAAATCATCGACATATCTGTGGACTTCAGCTGGTCCACATCTTTTGTTAGCTCTACAATTTCGGCCTTTAGGGCCGTCACCTCATGAGTAGCTCCCTGACCTATCTCATACACATCTATCCTTGTCACGAGGGCATCAATAGACTTTCTAAGAGGTGTCACAACAGCAGTGAGAGCTCTCTCAATCGTCCCAGGGACTGAAGCTTCTAGCCAGGAGGCACGCACATCAGCAAAATAAGCTAGATACCCCATCCATAGTATCATGTCCTGGGTGAGTAGAGGTTAGGATACAGTAGAACTAGCAACATGCCTAGGAGGGCAAGGGAGCAGTAGAATAACTCCGAGTCATAAAAGGGGAAATACTAGAGATACCTGAAGGCGCAGTGGCCGGAGTAGGCAATACTGCCTCTGCAGGTAATGTCTCAATGTGTATAGCCGAGGATGTAGGAATCACTTCCATGTCCGTCTTCTCATCACGTGGCACTCCGGCTTATTTGCACAACTCAGTGATCAACACCATAAAACGGAGAGACGTCGCTGCCTGGTCCTCATGGCCATTTCTTGTCCAATGATTATACCCAAATTAAAGCACTTCCTAGCAATGATAGAGCCAAGATAGGCCGCCTTCGTGTGGCGGAGGATAGAATTATTCTGGGATGACATGATTATGCTGCTAATAAACCCAAACTAATACCTCGCCACCACATTTAGATCATTCTTCTCTGTGGGAACTCTAGCCTCAATCCACCTAGGAGTATCATCTAAAAGGAGAGGGGCTAGCCAACTCTTCATGTCTTCCAATGAAGTTCTCTTGATCATACTCTGGTAGTCATCTGCAATATTGTTTGTACACTCCAATACTGCGTTGATATCATCACTATCACACTTTACTTTCCTTCCCTGAACAATTACGTAGTCGACTGGCTTGAAGGTAACAACCTTCCTCTTCCCCTGTGGCACTAAGGCTCTATAGGTAGCATAAAACTCATCTCAAACTTGCGGGACTTGAGGGTATGCCATATTTCTTGGTATAGATCTATCACACCATCTATAGATAGCCTTTTCTCCTCGATAATAGTCCTCAGTCCCTCGGCCTTTAGTCTGTTGAGAGATCGGGGAGGAGGACCCTGTGCATTTGGTGCTGGGACCACAACCTGATTTTCAACTGGAGGGGGAGGAGTGGACTGAGGTACCCAGATCCTAGATGGATCATTCATCCTCTTGGAGCACATTTCAGCTCTCTAAGCTAGTAACAACTAATCATCCTCAAGCTCAGAGATGTCAGCCTGAAGGTCCTGGTGTTCTCCCTTACTCTTAGAGGTGGTGAGGTGAGTAGCGTAGACTCCCTTACTGTCGAAGCTGACCTCCAGTGACTCAACTGCGGGCGCCTTGCCCTATCCTTCGCCCTTCCCACATATGGTAGGAAGTTTGGTCGCCTTTGCTTTGGATGTTGTTGCATCCTTATTGATTGTAATTCCCTTTTCCCGCTTGCGGGGTGACTTGTCTCGTCCTGGTACTTTAGGTCTAGCCATATCTGCAAAACACATAAAAAAATTAGAAAATATCTAATAAAGAATGCAGAATTCAGGTTGCAAAAAGACTCGCCGAACCAATCGGCGAGTCGCCGAGTCACTTTGGCGAGCTAAATCGCGCTCATCGAAAGGATCAACATGAAAAATTTCTAGAAATCAAGCAAATTGGCGACATTCAGGGCCTTTCGGCGAATCGCCGACACCACTCGACAAGCTTAGACTATCCTGCCAAAATTTACTACTTGTTTTTAGGGGTTAGGGGTGTAAAAAGGGTGATCTAGGGACCTTTCGGTAAGTCCCCGAGTGAACTCGACGAGCTCAGGCTTCCCACAGAAATTTATAGACTTTAACTCAGCCAAATTGAGAAATTAAAAACGATCAAGAGAGACGTTGGCGAACTACCAATCAATTTGGCGAGCTCGACTCAGCTCGCCAAACTACCTATCATACCAAATTTCAACCCCATTTCCCAAATTCAAGTCCGCAACCCCTGAAATCAAAATCAAACTACACACTTATGCAATCAATTGGGCTTACTCAGACTTCACCCTGCTAGACCCAACACAAAATAACCACAACCCAATAATTTATGATAAATTTTAACGTACAAAATTTGGGAAATCAACACTTGAAGCAATTAGGCACAATTTTGAAATTAAAATGAGAAAACTAACACATCAAATACAATTTCAACGCAGGCACAACACACAACAACAAAATTTTACCAAATGCATTCGAGTTCAATGCCTAAACAATAGTTTGGGGTTCGAAAAACCAATATTTAAACCTAATGAAGAATTTGAGATGCTAGGTGACAATGTAATCCAAATCTGAGCACGAGATCAACATACAAAAAACGATAAAAATTGGGGAAATATTGAAAATCTAGTGTACAGATGAGAGGGCTTGAAGTTAAAAATAGGAGAATGTGGAAGATTTTGAAAATTTAAATAGTTTGGCCTTTTAAAACCTTTTAGTTTGCAGCTCTTTCGGTAGTATTAGTCGACCATGCCTCCCCACTCGACGATCCGCTGAGTCGTCACCTACCTTGCCGAGTTTTATAGGACCTCCAGTCAATTTGGGGGTCCAAACAGTGGACAAAATTGGGCTCGCCGACCTGTTTGGTGAGTCGCCAATTCGTCCATTTGCCGTTCGAGTTTTACAGACTCATACTTGATATATTTGTGAGTCCAATGACAGTTCAAGTCGGCTCACCGACCTCTTCGGTGAGTTGCTGACTGACCTCTTTGCTCGCCAAATATGCACATTTACAAACACATTCCACCTTTCAACTTGCACAATCAACATTTGTTAATAAAAAACAAACACAATGCATTAAAAACTTGGGTTGCCTCCCAAGAAGAGCATTTGTTAATGTCGTGGCTCAATGCAAGTACCCATTCAAGCTTCATTTTTTGAGTTTTCCATAATATCACTAGGTAACCCACCTTTTTGTCTTGGGTTAAGATGAGACAAAATTTTACCCATTTGGGTCTCTGGTTGCTTAATAGAGATTGAATGAGAGGTCACCAACTTATTTAGAGTTGAGACATTCTCTTTTATCTCTTTCAAGACTCTATCATATCCTTCGACTTTGTTGAGAATACGTGAGAATATATCTTCTATCTGGCCGCCCTCATAATCCTTGGGCTTTTAACGCTCATGGGGAGAACGTACCTATCATCCTTCCTCTCTCTATTCCATCCTTGGTTACCACTTGGCCTTGAGTAATTTGCACAATGACTTCCTCCTTGATTGGCTAGGAAATCTACTTCCTTTTTGTACAACATTTCAAAGTCGACGATGTTTTTGGCCAAGATATTCAGATAGGTCATCATTTTGGCTAAATTCCAGTCCCTCTCTTGATCCTTGTTGATCTTGGTCATGCGATCGAGGAGTTGGGATGCTAT
Organism: Solanum bulbocastanum; assembly: GCA_037074985.1. Taxonomy (NCBI): domain Eukaryota; kingdom Viridiplantae; phylum Streptophyta; class Magnoliopsida; order Solanales; family Solanaceae; genus Solanum; species Solanum bulbocastanum. The sequence goes on from CM073605.1 coordinate 22,774,150, forward strand.
TGGCCACATATTTCCAAATCGGTCCCTAAGAAAAACATTCCTAAGTAATATTCCATTCTTGTAATCAGTATACCCTGTGGGAATTTTCTGCGAAGAAAAAAATACTTGACTTTGAAAAAATAAATGTAGAGCAACTTTAATTTCATTAAATGACATTGACCATATCATAAAAGCAACAAGCTTAAGATGAAAAAGTATATCAATAAACTCGAAGTTTGAGACTTCTGCGGTTAGAATTCAACAATGTACTTATTGAGAAACTATAAAATAAAATGTGAGGCATATACATAGTTTTACTATAAACTTACTTCCTTAAACACTAATAACATTGTTAGTTTGAAATGATATATGCAATTTGTAACATTGATTGGCTAAATTAAATATAATATTGATAAAGAAAAATGATTTAACTTCTATAGAACATCGTATAAAATTTATTTGCATTACAAAAAGGCATCTATCCACTTTTTCTTACCCTCCCCAGATACTTATCTCAATTCCTTATGTACACTCATAGTAAGCTTTCTATGAGCAAGCAAGATGGTCTGTCAAAGTTTTTACAGGCCATAGAAAGGTTCTGTAATCCCCAATTTCAGAATTCTAGAAAACTCAGCATGTTCCCATGAGAGGGTCTACACCTCGTAGACTTTTGTACGGACCATAGATGGCCTTTCACAGATGGATTTTGTTAGTTTTTAATAGGAGTTATTATAGTCATTTCCCACCCTTTTGAAATCTAAACCCTGATGTTTTCACACCTAATTAAGGTCACAAGAATCCCCTAGCACTAAATTGAATTAAAAGCTTTCTTACTGATTAGTTTTTTTTATATAAGATGCTACTTAGATAAACTTCAAACAACCATAGCTCTCATCATATAATGAATTAGGTGTCCAATGACCTATAAACTTAATGTTCTATGAGTCTCTTCCAATGCCACCAAGTTTACCTCATTTCTAGTTCAGAGTAAAACTTTATGCTCATTTTAGTGAAGCACTGTTAGGCAGTCAATGTTCTACGACCGAAAATATAGAAAATGAAATATTCCATTAACCGTTGAGCCTTTTGTGAATGCTTTCTATGAATTGTTTTTCAGAAACTTCGTGAACGCGTTCCATGTTTAATTTGGTCCTTACCCGAGCTTATAAACCCTAATTCTAAGTCAGTTTTTGGGTGTTTTAACTGACTATATCATTCAACTAACTAGTTTTCCTCTCAAAATCATCAATCTAAACATTCAATTATCTATGAATTCTATCAAAACTTACCTAGGATTCCTCTTCTCCATTAAGAACCCTAAAACCTTCAAGTCAAAAATTCACAATACAAAGAGAAGCCTTCCACCCAACGTGTTCCCAAGTTCTTTTACTCTAGAATCTCCATAAAAGAATTTCTTTTATTAAGATCAAGAACCAATATTCCATGACCAAAGATTTAATCCAATTAAGGTAGTGTTCTTACTTAGGATCAAGAAAAATCAAGTCTCCATCAAAGTTTTCTGTCTAATAGCTTCTTAATTATGTATGTAAGGCTATTCATAGTATTTTACTAGTTTGTCATCACGCCCTACATCTCAATTCAGTCATTAAGAATCAAATCTAGTGCTCTACCAGAATTTCCATGATTTTCTTGTATTCATATTGCATTCTATTTTCGAGTGTGACTTCGTAATAATGAGATTATTATATTTTGTATTTTGATAACCTTGAGTTGTTGTTCATGCTTTTATTTCACATGAACCCTAGTTGATGGTTTTTTCCTCACTTTCATTAAATTCCAATATTATGAGATTGTGATACTTTATGTATTGAAATTCTTGAAATTATTGTTCATGCATGTAGTTTTGCATGAACCCTATATATTGAGTTTTAATAAAAGTATTTTGGGCTAGTAAATTTCTCTTACATTGATTTTTGAAACTAAAGCGAGTTTAAGAGAAACGTTTAAAGCATTCTTTTTCTTTTTTTTAAAAAGAGTTTAAAAAAAGTATTCTTTTACATTTAGAAAGAAAGTACTATTTCAAGAAATGCATAAAGAATTTTCTGAGTATTTCAGTTGGATTTAGTATAGTTTGAGTTACCTTTTAAAGAGGACTTTTGAGAAATTATCTCAACCCAAAGAGTACTTTTATGGGAGCATACAATTATATTTTGGGAATAGTTTTGAGCACTAATTTGGGGTACGAGTTCAAATAACTCAAACTCCATAACCTACACGGCTAGCGTGGATAGGATCATACCACAAGACAAGTGACTCCTTACTTTCCTCAAGAAGGATTTTTAGTCGATCACTTAGTTCAGTTCCCTTCTATATTCCAACAAGATATAGGGCGACTCTTGCAATGTGGGTAAGACATTGTATCTTCATAAGGCTCATAGTGATAGTTGTCGGTTAGAGAAACTCCTAATTGAAGTAAAGTAAAGTAAAGAGTGTGTGTGTGTGTGTGTGTGTGTATATATATATATATATATCAATTTTTTATTTACCATTATTTCATCCTTAAAGAAAGAGTTTGAATTTTTTCATCATAATTTGTACTATATTTCAGTTTAGTTACTTTCGGTCTTTTAGTTCAATTATTTGTTTTATCCATCCCTATTACATACTCATAAGTTCAATTTATTGATGTCATTCGACCTACATCGTTTCATGATGAAGATTCAGGAACTTTGATCATCAACAAGAGTTCCGTTGAGATCACACTATTCGCTTCTCAGCTTTTGGTGAGACCTCCTTTCTTTTGAAGGAATCCAGTTTTATGATTCGTTAGTAGTAGCATTTTGAAGTGTCATGGGTATTGTCTCGACACCAATCTTTATGCAGTAGAGGCTTCATTGATAGATAGTCTTGATCGGTCTTTCAGTATTAAGCTTCAGATATTTTATTTATAACTTTAACTGAATACTATGTTTTTTCATATTGCTTTGATATTTATTAATTTGTCTTTTAAAAATTTCTTCTGTTTTGATGCTTGAGTTAGTCTTTCTATTATTACTTAGTGAGGAGAAGGGTTTGCTTGGGTACCAAGAACTGTTATGGTCCTTGATCCTTGTTGATCTTGGTCATGCGATTGAGCTGTTGGGATATTATTGCATAGGGTTGTCGCATTATACCACCTGAAGAAAGTTGGTCAACCACTCCTCTGTTCACAAAATCAAGACCTCTATAGAAACATTCCAGTAGCACCTTATCTAGGATTCCATGAGTCGGACACTGCATTAATAGCTTCTTAAACCTCAGCCACGTCTCGTGGATTGGCTCATCCTCCAAGCCTTGAAACTTTGGATACTATCCCTAAGAGTCATCATTTTTGAAGGAGGGAAAAATCGCACTTGGAATGTAGTAATAAGCTCTTTCTACGAAGTGATGGAATCTCTTAGCAACTCTGCTAACCATTTACTTGCCTCACCCATTAGAGAAAATGGGAATAACCTCAACCGGACCGATTCTTGCGATATGTTCTTGAAGGAGAACGATCCACAAATATGAAAAGAATTCCTAGTATGCTCATGGGGATCCTCATGAGCCAAATCTCCGAATAAACCCTTCAGTTGAAGGAGCTGAAGTATGGTGCTTGTAATGTGGAAAACAACGTTCCCTTCAGCTGGAGGCAAATGAATATCCCCAACACCACCCATTTGGACTAGGTCATTGATGTTCAGGTTATTGACATCGTTGAGGTTCTCGATATCATCTTGGTGGTCTACTTCGCTACCATTGCTACCATTTACACTCATCTCCTCTGTTTAACACAAGCAACACAAAACCAAAAACAAAAATAAGTAGATTCAACTATAACTAAGAAGAACACAATTCAACTTCACCAAAAGAATTTTAAACAACACCACTCCCTGGCAGCGGCGCCATTTTGATTTAACGTGTCAAGCACACCTCATCCAATTCTAGGTGTTCAACAATCATAGATAAGTATAAAACCCAACTAAATGAGTTGGGGTCGAATTCCACAGGGAGCGCTATGTGTCTTAAATTCAATTAAGAAGTACAAATGTGGTCTAATCATCCATAGAAATAGAAATTATCGATTAAAGACATAATCAAGTAAAAAGGGGTGAAACGAATGTCAAATGGGGCTTTTTGGTTTTAGTTATCAACTACAAACAGTCACACACACTTCAAATTAACAATAAGGAGACAGGTTCTTGGGATGTGATCGGTATAGGAAAATATAGGCATATGGGTAATTGCAACTATTAGTAAATAGCTAAATATTAGTGATTAGGCTAGACTATAAGGGGGATAGTTTTCTCTCGAACAACTATCCCAAATCAAGTGATTTCTTTCGAACATCAACAAACATGAAAATTAAGAGCAACCCCCACCTTTCCATCCACTCTCTCTCGAGCTAAATGTGTGGGATTTGGTTTAGGATTTACTTTGTCTTGAGCTAAACCCAGATCAACCCAACACCCACAAATAATCAATCAATAACCTTAGTTCTAAAACCTCTCTCTCGCAAGCCAAGAACACAAATATAGAACTGGATTTACAACTACAATTCTTAATTTAAATCACAATTAATGATTAAACTCACTTTTAAATAGCATTTAAATTAACAATTAGCAATACCCATAAACTAGTTCAGCCCATAATCACATGATCACACCCCAAGAATTGAGGTTTTAGCTAGACATTATATAAAGGTAAAAACAGTTACCAAATTGATTAGCCATCAGTTGGATAAGAGTGATTTTGTCTTTACAATGCTCCAATTTGATGAATCTTAGAAACACACTTCAAAATTCTCAAAAGTGAACTTCTCCAATCCTTCAAAGCTAAGGAAAACTCTCTAAAAGCTGTAAAAAGATGTCTCAAAGATGTAAAGATTACCCAAAGATTTAAAAAATGCTAAACCAAATGTTCAAAAACTTATTTATAGTCACCAAAAATATGCTAAGAATAGGCATTCGGTGAAGTAAGTCGGGCTCACTGAACCACTTGACGAGCCGCCCTTTGATATCTTCCATGACCTTTTCGCCTTGGCATTCAGCATCCTTAGGTTCTGTAACTTTAGGCGATCTATCACTGCTTCGCAGAGCTATTTGGCGATTCGCCGACTGATCCTTTCTATCGCGGACTTGGTTTCTTCACTCAGGGCTAGCACACTGTAACTTTAGGCGGTGGAGCTAGCCACTCGGCGATTTGCCAAACACTCTTGGTGATCACCAGACTTGCCTTTCTTCAATTCTTCAGTTTGTTTTGTTCCTTTTTTCATGTCAGTGTCCTTTCTTTGATCCTCAGTCCATGTACCTAAAAAACAAGGATTTTTCATCAGTTTATTGCAAAAATTAAGCATTTGAGGACACAAAATCTATATAAATAAGGCCTCAAATGAGTTCAAATCGCGGACTCATCAATCATACATTGTGAAAAATGGGTCAAATCAACTCAAAAACACAATTCTGAAAATGGGGTTTGAATTTAAAAGTCTTTACTTGAAATGTTACCCAAGGCATTTGAAAGTCATTGGTAAAAACTAGTTCGGAAAAAGGAATCAAAATTAGTTTTAAATTAACATTTTACTTTAAAACTCAAGTTCTTGAAATCTTTTCACTTGGCCAATCAAAATTCCAATAAAATCCAATTTTTGTTGTGAAAATCCACAAATTATAAAAGGGAATTGATGTTTAGGGTTACAAAGACTACCCGAATGATCAACCATGGAAAATCTCTTTAAAATCTCCCTAAGGGTTTTCCAAAACTCAAAATGGAGAAAAATGAGGTAAACCCCAAAATTTCAGTCAAAAACCCCTGCTTGATATGGCAAAACTGACTCAGGTTCACTTTTTAAGAACAACGCTAGATGGTCCCTGGCTCGCAAAAGCAAACCCCGAATAAAATATGACTCTCGCTTTCGTGAACCAACCTTCGCTTATTCAAAGTTTGCAAAAGCGAGCAAGCCCTCACAAATGCATTGGTCAGACAACTTGACCCCTCGCACACACAAGCTAGCCTTTGTAAATATGAAGGTCATGAAAGTGATGACCCTTCATGAAAGCCAGGCACATTTGACATCAGCAAATTCAACCAATTCTCAAATTTCTAAATGGATCCTTGAGATTCATTCGTAACGAAGTACATAAAAAACACATATGCAACTTGAGTAAACTTGATGTTTTAGACTCAATGGAATAATCGAAACATGAATGTGAGGTTTCCTTGACCCGAAACACGTGAAAGTCTCAATGAACAAACATAACACCTTAAAAGGCCAAAACAAGCTTCAGGCCTATTAAAATTCAACCAAAACCTCTAGAAATTCAACCAAAACCTTCTCTAGGCATAAAATCTTCCCTTATCCAATGGAATTGTCGAAATCCAACCCGAGCATCTAAACCTCAAATGTTGACTCAAGTCAACCTAAAGACTAAAATTTCTCAAATTTTCAATGTATGACCTCAAATCAACAAAAAGCTTTTGAATTTGAAATCGGCAACTTTGTATGCCTAATTTACCCATTCTAGGACTGTTGGAATTACTGGAAATCCATTCCAAGATCCAAAATTCCAAAAGACATAGAAAATCATTAAGCACCTTTAGCCTATTTAATTCTAAGTTTCGTAACTCACAACTTTTTACTCAAAGTTCGAAACCAAATTCAAAATCCAATCAAAAATGACTCGGGGTCAATATCTGGAGGGGTGAAATGCTTATATTATAAAATTTCCAAAAATGACCTTCCGGGTCATTATACTTTGATTGTCAAACTTTAGGAGAATAATGGAATTGATAGCACAACCTTTTTAACCTATAAGCTTCTTTATACTAAGGAAGAATATATGAAAGAGAAGAGGGTTTCAAAAATCTAAAATTTGCATTTTTCCTATGGTCGTGTAGCTTTTGGTTTGAAAAAAAATAGTTCTTTTATTACATAAGGATAGGGGGAGACGAAATGAGGGAAAGGATTATGAGATGGAGAATTGAACCATCGCCAATAAGATGATCAAATTTAGGTAGTCAACCAATTGACCTACTAACTTCTACTATGTAGTAGATAATGATATATTTATCATAATTTCTTATCATGCAACCAATGTAGAATAACAATCATAGAGAAATGTGATGATTTATTCTAAGTGAGATAAGCTTTTCCTAATTTGGAGTTGAACAATTATAACTAATGTGGCGACTTAATAAAAGAAAGTAATGCTACCAATAGTGTAGTTATACGTGATGCAGTAAGTTATTGAGTAACTTAATGAAAAGGAATAATGTCAAAAGGTATTTTAGTAAAATAATAGATCTTACTTGAAATTTTGATGTCCAAAGTGAAAATGTGATGTAAAGAAAAATGAAACATTTGAAATAAATAAGCTTAGTAATAAGTAAAAATATGAGGGAAAAAAGACCTGTATAGATTTCTAAATTTTAGATAATAACATAGTACATAGCTCTATGAGAATTGGGGTTTTTAACCACCCAACTGTTTGAAGGAGCTTTTCTAGACCATTTAAGGGTGGCGAAATTAACCCATCAAAACATGACCCATGATTTTTGCACTTGTATGGAGGTAAAAATTCAATTTCAAAAACCCATAAATTATGTCGCAAAAGGCATAACAAGTTATGTCGTACTGTAAAGCTAAATTTCTATAGAACTCATGTTGAGTGAGCAAAAGTTTAATTTCTAAAACAACAAGTTATCCCCTAAAAGGTATAATAGGGTATGTTGTACTGTGCAACTTAATTCCTGCTGAAGGTTATGTTGAGTGAGAAAAATATTTTCTAAACTTATGTCTAGCAAACTATGTCTTAAAAAACTACACAACTTATGTCGCATAACTTAATTACTACATAACTTATTTGGAGCGAGCTAAAAGTTCTCTTAACTTACATCTCGATTTAATTAAATATATTTTGTTGAATCTGAATATAGGGTATTATCAAGTAGGTGAGACTCTCTAATAACATCCCAAGAATCTTGCATCAAAGAATTGTTATATCCATATCCCAGTTGAAGTCAGAATCATCAACATTATAAAGATTTGCCATCATTCCTCAAAACTTTCAACTTACTTGTGTTTGCCTAGATATATTACTTTTGTAGGAAAACATTGTCACACCCCTTTTCAGATTTTTCCAATTAAAATAACGTTATTGAGAAGGGATTATTTTATTCACCGAAATAGAGTTGTCACTTGAAATTGGGTTATGGTGTTCCAAGTCATCATTTTGAACCCTAATCAAAAGAAAATTACTCTTTTCACTGGTTAATGAAAATAAAGGACTAGGTAAGGAATTCTACTGATCTATGTAAAGGTATGAGCCACTCCTATATCACGTGGTTCTAGCAATCTCTTTTTATCAACTCATAGTTGACATAAATTAATGCTGGACAAATAAAGTAGTTAATTATGCCTATGGTTTGCTTAAATTGTTGAATTTTATTAGTCTTAAATAAGACGTGAAGTATCAATCATGGCTTCGATATACACTAGTTAGAATGCATAAACGGGACCTCGCCTTGTGTATCACATCCTTAATTTGAGCCTATTCGTCTTAAACTAAAAGTTATTATTGTATTAAAAGTGTGTAGGTCAAGATGCGTAAATGTTCCCTTGTCATTTTATTTATATTTCCTTATTTGAGACGTAAAATTGCAACCTCATGCAAGACAATATTTTATTTGTGCCCTCTTTGGGCTTAAGACTTATGAAGCATTTATTCTACTATGTTGGGACAACTAATTTTTCTCCTTTCCTCTCATTTATTTTACTGATTGCAACACATGTTGAATAGAAAAAATAATCTAACCTTTAATAACTTATAAAGTAATTAAGCCCTTAGATTTCTTTCTTGAGCCAAAATTTCTATTGTTGACTTATGAGCTAAATATAATCAAAAGCCTAATGCAAAAAATAAACAAACTCAATACCATGACCCTATTTTCCAAATTAAGTAATCAAATGTTATAGTGACCTACTCCCAATTAATCCAAATAAAATGGTTCACTTTAAACATAAAAGCAAGTAAGAAGCACATGACAAATTATTAGAAAAAATAGAAGCATGCCAACCCCGAATATGACTTTTTTTTTTTTTTAAAGGGGCCAAAGTTGTAAATAAGCAAGATAAACTAATACCCATTCATATTATAAATATCATAAGAGTCTACAACCTCATCTAATGGGTTTAGCTATTAATACTAGAAATGAAAAATACAATATAAAATATGTTGCGAAAATATCGTGGGCTATTAACTAGCACACAATCACAAACAAATAAAATAGAAAAGAAAAATACACAAGGATTTAACGAGGTTAGACTAGACTAATCCTCCAAGAAAAAGTAGAGAGAGTTTTTCATTATGACAAAAAGAAGAAGTGCACAATCCTTTAGAATCTCCAACTACATCCCCTATATATAGATCCCAAGTAGTTGTACTCCTTTTCCAAATCTATTAGAACAAAGAGTGTTCTAAACCAATAGGGATTATGAATTTTCATGGAAAAAATACAAGACATAATTAACAAAATGTAATAACAAACATAATTAAAGATTAAACAAAGAAAAAGATGCAAACTTGTTGTGTCCAACTGACCACACAAGTGTATGCAATCATACGAATACCACAGAATTCTTACTCCAGATATCATACCCTCAAAGACTTGTCAATCAACCATTTACGAAATTAAACTAATTAATGTGCTACCCCAAGTGCCAAATTTCAGAAACACAATATTTGACTAGGTTGGCGCACTGCTTCTACATTGTGTGCCCTGTCAAAGGTGCGACATGGCGCACTGCATTAGGCCTTTATTGAGTGAAAATTATTTCAAAGCCAAGTCCAAGAGGATTACCTAATATATAGATTATATGAACAAAAATTCATAGAAAATTCATTATTTTGCTACTGAAGTACTGGACATTCCATGTTTTCAACTGATCAATGTAGACCAACTTATGGTTTAACATTTGAATGTCAATAAACTTGACTTTAGTCTTAACACCACTTAATTGGCTTAGCTTCCAAATCCATCAATACAAACTAAAATATTCTTCTATGTTTGGTCAACAAACAACAATATTGTTTATTGTCTTTAAAATTTGTCCGCATATTGACACACCAAAGGCCATAAAATCCATGTTAAATAGCACGATATTATTTCTTGTTGGGATGGGAACCTTCTCCTTCATGGACAACATGAACTTGTAAGTAAAGGCCTTTGTTGTATTTTTCTCTCACAAATTTGCAAATACACGTATCATTTTTCTCTAAAAGGTTTTGCCTACATAAACTGCGCCATCCGCCAATTAGCCATAGTTTACCATCTTGCCAAATCTTGGGTTTTGCCTCAAATTATCTGCCAGAAGAGTCATGAATGGTCATGCTTGAAGGGATTTCAAGTTGGTAGTCTCTCACAAAATAAGTCAAAATGTACTACAATTAGTAAAAAAGACTTTGTTAAATGAGAATATTATAAGATTGAACTATAAAACAATCAACTAAAATAGTTATAGGTTAATAATTACCAGTTGATTTCTCCTATATGGACGTATTTTTGTTACAAAGTAAGAATTTTTTGGCTTAGTTGAACGTCCACTTCTAAATATATCTCTAGAAAATTGGTCATGAGGATCATTCACCTTTCCAGCAAGCACACTTTTACATTTAACTGAATCAAAAAAAGAAGTTAAAAGGTCAAGTTCACAAACAGAAATAACATGGATACTCAGAGTTACTCTACATATTTTATTTTACAATGTCTTCTTTTATTGAACATGGATTTTAAGAAAAAAATCAAATTTTTGACACATACCAAAAGTATTAAAAAATGATATTTAACTTGATTATACTTTATTATTCCAAAAAGTAAAAAATAATGCTCTTAGCAGGGTTGTTTTGTCAACAGACCAAACAACTAAACCTTTTCAAAAATCATTTTGAAACTTGTATCCATTAATCTATCATGACACTGATTTGAATACAAGATTATGTCTAAATATTCATAGATGTCATTTTTGTAGTAACATACTAACAAGAGAGGAATTGAATTGCATATAAAATGAAACAGAAGAGTAGATTTAAAAATCTTTAATTTGTGTTTACCTTTAGAACGTGGTGCCTTTTTGTTGAATATGCCAGCCCTTTCTTTCTCTTCCTAATCCTCTTCTTTGTATTCATCCTCTTCATCATGTTTTTCTTCCTTATCGTCATCTTCTGATGGCACCTTTTCTGTCTTTTCACATTCCTTGTCTTCATCCTCTTTATATTCTACCATGTTAATCCCATCCCTATCATCATCAGAAAAAATGTCCTTGTTATCTCTAGCTCAAGTATTCTCCTTTGGTTCCACACTCTTTTGATGTTCAATATTCATTTCTTCTGCTTCCTCCTTCTTCACAACAACTTTTAAACCTCCAACTCCTTTCTTTACACATCCATTTCTTCCAAGTAGTTTGTAGTCAAAAGTTCTTGTCAAATATAAAGAAGTCTTCAAGCTCTACGATGTTGTCCTCAATGAATTTCTCCCATCCATATTCAAAATACATATGCTTTCCTAATTTGATTACCCCTATTAGCCACATATTTCCAAACCTGTTTCTAAGAAAAACATTCCTAGGTAATATTCCATTCTTGTAATTATTATACCCTGTGGGAATTGTTGGCGATGAAAAAAAACTTGACTTTTGAAAAAATAAATGTAGAGCAACATTACTTTCATTAAATGACATTGACCATATCATAAAAGCAACAATCTTAAGATGAAAAAGTATTTCAAATAAACTCAAAGTTTGAGGCTTCTGCAGTTAGAATTCAACAATGTACCTATTTTAGAAACTATAAAATAAAATGTGAGACATATACATAGTTTTACTATAAAATTCCTTCCTTCAACACTAATAACATTGTTAGTTTGAAATGATATATGCAATTTCTAACATTGATTAAATAAATTAAACATAATATTGATAAAAAAAAAGGGATTTAATATCTATAGAAAATCGTATAAAATTTATTTGCATCACAAAAAGGCATCTATCCACCTTTTACATACCCTCCCCTTATTCGAAGCACATATATTCAAAAAGTATTAATTGAAAATGTTTTAAGAAAAAGAACCAACAACAATCATTGATCTAATATATGAATATAAGAACATAAAAAGAGGGGGAAAGGGGAAGTACGATAACAAAATTTATGAAATAACACGAGGTATATAAGTTTTACAAATCTAAATCTCAACAAAGCATTCCCCTCCCCATATATATTCTCTGGTCGCATCTCCAAAAAGAAGAAAAAATTCAAGAAAAAAAGTCTCACCAAAGAACATGACAAGGGGAGTATACTTACTAGTCGTTTCTTACTGGTTTCAGGGATGAAAACCTTGAAGAAGCCCTTTTCCATGTTCTTTTTTATTTTTAGGGTTTAGGAAGATAGCATAATTGAGGCGCACCCTTTTTACCCTAAAAGAGAATAGGATTGCAAAAAATTAGAAATTTATCATAAATTGACATTAAGCTTGATAAGTGGGCTGCGCCACTCAGTCTGGCCCATTAAAAAAAAATTATACCGGTCTCCACTCTCCAGTCCTGGACTAGGCAGGATCTCCAATAACTGGGCCTGTCTGGTCTAAGCTTAACAGTGCAAAACTTTTGTCTGGCCCATCCCACAACAGTTTGCCCAATTTTCTCAAGCCAACTGATCCAGGTTGAGTTTTTTCCTAGTGAAATTAATGGGCCGAGTCGTTATATAATTTTTTATGCTTTATCAATATTTATTTATTTGAGAGTTTTATCAGTTATCAATTTAGTGTATTGTTAACTGTTTAAATTTGAAATAATTATAACTATTTATAATAATATATAGCGTGTGCATGTGGGTGTGCATGCGCGTGCGCGTATGTGTGTGGGGGTGTGTGCCCATGCGTGTGTGCGTGTGCACATGTGCATGTGTGCGTATCTTGTTATTTTCAGTTATTTCTTTAATCCAATCTCTTAGGAAAACTAAAACATGCATGACATTGCTCCTTCATGAGTGTCGATAATCTACAATCTATCGCATTCCTTGACTAAATGCGCACTCTGATGCAACAATTTACATTGAACATTTAACACATTCCTAGCTATTGTTGAAATTACCGGATATTGTTTTTGGTTGTTCTTCCACCAATCTAGTGTGCTATCATTATTTTGATTGGACTCTGGCGACTATCTCAAATACTCATCTCAATTTACTTCCTCTAGGAAGTAGGTTGTATTCTATTTCAAATAGACAATTTAATAACACAATGGACAAGCATACCAGAAGGAAAAGATAGAGGAACAATATGAGAAGGTGTAGCATTATCAAGTAAAGTGACATAATGATTATATAATGTTTGAATATAATCATTTGTATCGCTCATATTCTTAAACGTACTAGGTTCTTCTTCATTTTTAACTTCTAAAGAACTATATATAATGCTAACAATTCATACATTCTAGCAACATTCATACATAAATCTAACATAGCACCAATCAAATAAAAGGGAGGAATAGGAAAAAAGTATTTTTTAATTTTTTCAATAATTTCATCAAAGAGTATGACAAGGGGAGTATACTTACTAGCCGTTTCTCATTGGTTCCTGGGATGAAAACATTGAAGAAGCCCTTTTCCATGTTCTTTTTTATTTTTAGGGTTTAGGAGGATAGAATAATTAAGGTGCAACCTTTTTACCCTAAAAGAGAATAGGATTGCAAAAAATTAGAAATTTATCATAAATTGACATTAAGATTGATAAGTAGGCTGCGCGGCCCATTAAAAAAAAATTACACCAGTCTCCACTCTCAAGTCCCAGACTACGAATGATCTCTGATGTTTTCGTAATCTGCAACATAACTTCAGATGCAAGTGTCCATGATCATGCAATATTATAATAACCTAACCAAGGGTTGGGTCGAGTTCCAAGGGAGTGGTTTCGAGAATTAGTAGAAAAATAAAATTCAGTTCTAACTAGTCATAGCTAAAAATATTAACGATTAAACATTTTGTAAATTAAAGGGGGACAAAAAAGTGTCAAATATCTATTTGGGTGTTTTGTCACAAATATAACAAAAATTGTATAAATAACAAAGAAATCTATGAATGAGGGGATTCATGGTTGTGACCGGAATACGGATTAATCTAAATTACTGGGTACATACTTTTGATAGAAAATTTGTAGAGTAATAGTGACTAGGCTAAGCTATATGTGGGAATAAATTCTCTCTCGAGCAATTTACCCCGTTTCAAATAGGTTCCTCTCGGACACCCACTTGCCACATGAAGACCAACCTATGCCTTACCCCACTCAGTCTCTCTAGCTGAGTGTTAGAATATGGGACTAGAGTTCATTCTCTCGAGCTGAACCTCATGTCGACCAACTGCTTAGGCCATCAATCTAGTAGTCTTGGTTTTGTGACCTTTCTCTCGAGCAAGCCGAAAACACATAAATAAACTTGTATTTGCAACTACAAATTTGTCAACTTCAACCATAACTACTTGATGAAATCACCATTAAACTACATCTAATCTATCAGCAAGCAAGACCCAAAAACAATCTTTACCCATATTCGCTAAATCACACCCCAAGAATTGGGGTTTTTAGCCACACATCAAGAGATAGAAATTTATACCTAAATGAACTTGCATTCAAATGGGTATGAAGATTTAATTCTTGTTACAGGCCAAGAATGAAGAATCCAAGAGACCAAAGTCCAAATCCTTGGAGATGAAATCCTCTTCTTCTTCAAGTTTTCAAAACCCTCTCAAACTCGGAGAAAAAAAATAAAAAGTACAAAAATTATATTAATTGTTTCACACTAAAAATATCTGATTGATATTAAAAATCTCTTATTGATACTAAAAATCTAATGATAAGCTAAAACTCTCTACTAGTATTTATAGTTTTAAAGAAATCTATGCTGCAGCGGACCATTCAGCGACATTAGTTGAAATTGCTGATCAACTCAGAGATTCACCCCTTGATGTAGTTCATCCCCATCTTGCACCATCCTTCAACATAATCGTGCTCTGGGTCATTGGGCGACATAGTACTGCCTCACAGAACATCTCGGCGATGCGCCAACTGCTCCCCTTTTTCGCGGACTTGATCCTTTCCTTCAGGGCTCAGCACACTGGAACAAAAGACGAAGTGAGACCCTTCGACAACTCGCCAAGTGACTCGGCGATCCTCAGGCCTTCATTTTGTTCGTTCTTTTCGGCCTTTTCGTTCCTTTTTGCGAAATAGTGTCCATGCTCTCCTTTAATCTTCAAATACCTTAAACTTAAGGGTTTTCATGAGATATTGAGATTAAATAAGCATTTGAGGACACAATTTCTATTAAAATATAGCCCTAAATGAGTCCAATTTATGGACTCATCAACACCCCCAACTTAAAATTTTGCTTGTCCTCAAGCAAACTCAAGTTCAGTCGTTCAAAAAAGGTGTCTCAAATAGTGCTACACAAGACTCAATCATGAATACGCACAACAAGACTCAATTTAGTTATGCAAATATCAAATGTGTACTCAAATATTCAATTTGTGACTCACCAATATCAAAGAACCTCATAGTCACAATATTTGATTTAGATGGAAGTTCAAGCTCAATTAAAGTGTTCAAACGCTCTCACAAAAAGGATGATTCCATATTCACATAATGGTTCATAGTGAAAGGCTTCGAAATCAGATGCAACACTCACTTGTACAAGGAAGAAAATAATGCATGCTTTCACCCATAGGTTTGCCTTTATTTTCCGATCAACATTTATTTCAGCTCACTCAAGATCAAAAAGCTCTTTTCAAGGCTTGTAATGGAGCTGAGTGCAAAGGTATGATCATTTAGGCTCAATGTCTTTCATCCTCATGAAATGTGGTACTCACAACACTTTCTTTACTTTTCAAACATCATTCTCTTTAGTGCTCATAAGTCATCTGATTACTCCCTTTCCATGAATTTTTCGAGAACCCCATTTCTTTTGTACCTTTATTTCACAACTTTATTTTTCATTCTTTTTCTTTTTCTTTCTCTTTTTCTCTTTTTCTTTTTAAATATGAAGGGGAATCTATGGGTGAGAGGAGACTTTCCTTGCACTTCTTGACTTCTCATTTTCTTTTCACCATACCCCCAACTTAGGCTTTTGGCCTAAGTTGGCTATTTAACTAACCACAATTCAAGAGGATTACAGGTAGTGGATTGAGAAAGGTTATGGTTTCATCAAGTTTCTTTCAAAGAAAGGTAAGGCCTAAGGGGTATTCAAAAGAGAATCACATGTTCACAGGGTAGGTCATAAAAAGAGGTATATGTCAAATTGGCTCACACTCTTAGAAGTTGCCTAAGATCATATCAAGAGATAGCATCATTTAGTTGATTAGACAAATGGGGCAAATTAAGGATCTATCATGCATGGTTCAAAGTAAGCTCATCACAAAAGGCATTGACACTAAAGTCAAACAAGACTCCACACTTTCGCTAATGTGCAATGATCATTATAAGAGACTCGATTTGATAAAAGGGCTAATCATAATGAGATACAATGAGTTCACATATTATTTATGCAACTTTATTTGGCCTCGTCGTAGCCGCGCATTCATGTTCTTTTGATTGAGAGCACTATTCAAGTCACCGATATAGATCGGAACCGCGACTTAAATTTTGCAAAAGAACAGCCATGTTCAAGACCATATAAAGGGTGGCAAAAATGTATGAAAAATATAAAATTTTTTGAAAGGATCAACATCATTTTGTAATTTTAAATAAAAGGAGCCATAAGTTCAAACATCCACAGAAAGCAGATAAAACACAATTTTAAAGCAGAACAACCCAAGTATATATATAGAACATAAATATCAACACAAAAGGTGTGGGCCTCACCCCACCACAACTAAAAGCAATTTGTCCTCAATTGCAATTAACAGTGTCTAAAAGTAGAATTAAATAAGACAGAGAGAGACGTAAAAAGAAGTCTTGTCTATGTAGTCTCTCTATCTGTCGAGTTCTGAATGGGCATCATTGCCTGGTGCATCTATCTGTTCACAGGTCTTAGTACCCGAAATAGCATCAAACGAACTAACAATGCCAGATCCCCGAGGAGCAGCTGTGGACGTCTCAGCCCTGTCTGTGTTGCCGACTGCATAACCATCTCCACAAGATTTGGCAAGTCTCTGAATATGCTGTCCTCTTGGTTCTCGCTCACTACCTCATCATGCAATGCTATTCGCTCCTCATCGATTTTTGTCTCCAACTCTACATGCCCTGCATCATCCCTCTGCACATCTCCGATAGTAGCCGGAGGAATCCCCAAGGTCTCAGGAGCATCCCTGTTATCTGCTCCGATCATTAGTGTAGTGAAGTCGGTTTCCTTCAAATAGGCTATGTCCTTCTTCAACTCTGCTATTTTGGCTTTTAATACTGAAACCTCGAGTGTATCCACCTGTCTGTTCTCGCAAGTAGTGACTCTGGCAGTCAGATCATCAACAGTGGTCCTAAGGGGGGTTAGTGCAGTCAAGATGGCACTGTCAATCATCCTTGGGATGGATCTCTCCAATCGCGACGCCCTCACATCTGCTGAATAGGCGAGCTGGCCCATCTACAGGATCATGGCATGAGTGATCCTGGTAGGTTGGGAGGAAGAGGAGGCTTCTGGAGTTTGTGACGGAGAAGAGAGAGTGGGTATACTTGAAGGCTTCGAAGCCGAAGTAGATGAAGGTACCTCTGCTGGTAATAAGTCAACATCGACCTCTGGAGAAGTATCTGTTGGAGCTGCTCCCTTCTTGTCAACCTCCTCTCGTGTGAACTCGGCCTTTATATGCTGGATATTAGTGGAGAAAGATGGGGTGACCTCTATATCGCTAGCAGGATCTCGGGGTACTTCAGCCCGCTGACATAAATTAGTGATCACAATAGGAAAAGGCAGAGACGTCTATGTCTGTTTGGCTCTCATAGCCATTTCCTATGAAACCAGCAGTCCCAAATTGTTCTACCTCCTAGCCATGATAGAACTAAGGCAAGCCGCTTAGGATGACGTAGAATGGACTCGTTCTGGGATGGCATGATAGTGTTGCTGATGAAGCCAAACCAGTACCGAGAGGCAATGTTCATGTCCTTCTTCTCAATCGGAGATCCTGCCTCCATCCACCTTAGGGTAGTGTTAGAGATCATCAGAGCTAACCAACCCTTCAAATCATCAAGGGATGGAACAATAGGCAAACCCTGGTAGGGCATTACCGAGTGCAGCGGTCGACCCAATACAACATTAATATGATTGCTGTGATACTCCACCTCCTTGCCTCTAACCATAACTGACTTCACTGGCCAAAGCTCACTAGCCTTCTTCTTATTCTTTGGGACCAACCCTCTATAAGCTAAGTAGAATTCCCGAACTCAAGAAGGACTGTAAGGGCCCTGTGGCCTAGTAAACTACTCTAACTCATGATACCTGAGTGTGTCAAGCACCTCAGTGTGCTTACCTTCCAAACGCTCCACAAATAGCAACTTTTCTTCTAGAATGGTCCCTAAACCATCAAATTTTAATATGTTCAGCAATCTGGGTGGAGGTGGAGCTACGAGGAGTGCAGAGGCCACTAGAGGTAGTGCAGAAGTTGGCACTGCATCTAATTCAGGAGGAGATGCATCTGATGAAATTCTAGTGGGTGTGGGTTGAGGTCTATCTCGAAGCATATTCTATCAATGAATTAAGGGTTGATCATCTTCAGGCTCAAGCCACTCAACTTGGGTCTAAATCCCTATTCCTTTCTTTTCTATATGCTTTTTCCTCTTGCCTTTGTCTCCTAGTGAGATATTTTGCTTTTTTTTTCTGTGGAGGATTTGATCCTCTTTCATTTATCGTAATGCCCTTAGCTTTCTTCTGGAGTGGCTCATTTAAGTTTGTGCGTACCATACCTACAAAAGATTGAGAGATTTAGGAGAAACCCAACACAATCACATAGAATTTTACTGCAGACAGAATCACCGAACCTCTGTGGCGAGCTGAATCGAACTCACCGAAGAGATTGGCTCAACAATTAAGACAAATTGGCAATAGGGAGGGTCTTTCCACAAATCACCGAATACTTTCAGCAAGCAAGATTTGTTCGCCAAAGGTTACAGTGCACAAGGGTTCCAGAGATGTACATAAAGGGCGATAAGAATACTTTCGGCGAGTCGCCGATTGCTTCGATGCCTTCAGACTTCTTGCCGAAAGTTACAGTATCAAATATCAATCAAGGCACCAAATTATTGGCGAGATGGATACATTAGGAAAACCACCGAGTTGTTAGGCGAGCTTGACCTAGCTCACCAATCGATCCAACGTGCTAATTTTCAACTTATCTTCTCGAATTCAATCCCGCAACCCCCAAAACTAAAATCAAAGCATGCTCTCATGGAATTCAAATAATACCCATATTACCCATTACCTCAGGATACTCAGATTTCTTTCGTATTTGCCGCATTTGTCCATTTGACGATATTTTCTCTTAAGAGCGGTGTCACATGCTTTATCATTGCGTAATTTTTTGACATTTAGCGCAAACGTGGGCTACTCAAAATTCACCCAATAAATTGAACCACACACAACCATGACCCAATGAGATTTTATTCAATTATGACCACAACAAATACGGGCATTTGACGATCAAAGCACCACGGGCAAGGTTTTCAAATTGAAATAGGTATGTAAACATTTTAATTCTAGCAGAGAGGCCCAACACACATCACTAAGAGTCAATTATTGCAAATAAGTACAAAACTTTCAAATGTAAAAGTGGGAAAAGCAAACCAACCTTCAATGTTGATTGAATTCGATTTGAAAAGCTAGTTGGCAAAGTATTCCAATTTCGAGCACAAGTCCAAAATGAAAATGCTAGAGTAATGCAAAATTTAAGAAGATACTACCTTAGTGCATGTTTAGGAGATTTGTGAGCGAGGGAAAGTGAAGAAGTTGAAATTTTGAATCTTTTGGCCTTTATAAACCGTCCAGTTTGCGTTCGTTCAGCGATGTTAGTTTCAATCGCCGATCCACTCGGCGAGTCGCCGATCCACTCGGCGAGTCGCCGAGTGGTCCCTTGTCCCGTCGATTGTTAAAGAATTTTCAATTTCTTGGGATCAAGATGGCGGTCTAAGTCGAGATCGCGACCTGGTTGGCGATGCGCCGAACTGCTTTTCAAGATATCCGAGTTTTACAGGCTCTAATTTAAACTTGAGTTGAGCCAAATGGCAGGTCAGGTTGGGCACGCTAAACTATTTGGCGGTCTCTCAACTGACCATTTTCTCGTCAATCTGTATTTTTCACCACTTTCCTCATTCAAACCTGCACCACTAACACACCATTATTTATAAAAGCAAATTTCAGCATTTAAAACCTTGGGTTGCCTCCCAAGAAGCTCCTTATTTAAATCCGTGGCTCGACGTGAGTACTTACTCACTTCACATTGGTTGGGTTGGCCCTAGTATTACTAGGTAACCCCAATAGTTCATTTGAGTGAAGAGGAGACACTACATAATTCAGGAGTGTCCTGATCAGCTGGATCAATCTAGAATGAGACCCAACCATTTGATTCAACACTTCAATACTCTCCTTCATCTCTTTCAACATTTGATCTTGTTTGGTGATCTTTTAGAGAATGATTCGGAGTGTGTCCTTGACATTGTTGTTCTCCCTGCATCTAGACTGCTTCCTCTCGTGGGGAGGTATGTACCTCCCTTAACTCTTGCACTGATTTTCCACCTCTGTTGTTTTGGTGGCCAACTTGTGCAGCTGAGTTACTAGTGTGGGTAATGTGAAGTTTCTCTTGACTTCTTGTTTCATCTCAGCAGAGCTGCCATCATTTCCTGCAGCCATACTCAGGGAACCTACCTACACAAACAAATTTAAAGAAAAACAAAACTAAAAATAAGGTTAGTAAACTATGAACAAGAATTCTACTAATCTAAGAATTCTCAAGTAACGCCACTCACTGGTAGCGCCACCATTATGATGTTTGCGTAATCAACGACACAACTTTTGATGCAAGTGTCTACAATCGTGCAATAATATAATAACCCAACCAAGGGTTGGGGTCAAGCCTAAGGGAGTGGTTTCGAGAATTAGTAGAAAAATAAAATTCAGTTCTAACTAGTCATAGCTAAAATATTAATGATTACAAACATTGTAAATTAAAGGGGGACAGAAAAGTGTCAAATATCTATTTGGGGGTTTTGTCACAAATATAGCAAAAACTGTAGAATTAACAAAGAAATCTATGAATGAGAGGGGATTCTTGGGATGTGACCGGAATACGGGTTAATATAAATTATTGGGTACATGCTTTAGATAAAATTTTTTTTAGAGTAGTAGTGACTAGGCTAAGCTATACGTGGGAATAAATTCTCTCTCGAGCAATTTACCCCGTTTCAAATGGGTTCCTCTCGGACACCCACTTGCCATATGAAGACTAACCTATGGCTTACCATACTCACTCTCTCGAGCTGAGTGTTAGGATATGGGACTAGGGTTCACTCCCTCGAGCTGAACCTCATGTTGACCCACTCCTTAGGCCATCAATCTAGTAGTATTGGTTTCGGACCTTTCCCTCGAGCAAGCTAAAAACACATAAATAAACTTGTATTTAAAACTAAAAATTTGTTAAATTCAACCACAAATACTAGATGAAATCACCATTAAACTACATCTAATCTATCAGCAAGCAAGACTCAATAACAATCTTAACCCATATTCGCTAAATCACACCCCATGAATTAGGGTTTTTAGCCACACCTCAAGAGATATAAATTTATACATAATTGAGCTTGCATTAAAATGGGTATGAAGATTTAGGTCTTGTTACAGACCAAGAATGAGGAATCCAAGAGACCCAAGTCCAAATCCTTGGAGATGAAACCCTCTTCTTCTTCAAGTTTTCAAAACCCTCTATAACTAAGAGCAAAAATAAAAAGTACTAAAATTATATTAATTGTTTCACACTAAAAATCTCTTATTGATACTAAAAATCTGATGATAAGTTAAAACTCTATACGAGTATTTATAGTTTGAATGAAATCTGTGCTGCAGTGTACCATTTAACGACATTAACTGGAATCGCCGATCAACTAGGCGATTCGCCCCTTGATGTAGTTCATCGCCGTCTTGCACTATCCTTCAACATCATTGTGCTCTAGTTCATTGGGCAACATAGTACTGCCTCGTGGAACATCTCGGCGATGTGCCAACTGCTCCCTTTTTCCGCCTAATTGATCCTTTCCTTCAGGGCTCAGCACACTGGAACAAAAGGTGAAGTGAGACCCTTCGGCAACTCACCAAGTGGACTCGGTGATCCACATGCCTTCACTTTCTTTGTTATTTTCAGCCTTCTACTTCCTTTTTGCGAAGTAGTGTCCATGCTCTCCTTCAATCTTCAAATACCAGAAACTTAAGGATTTTTATCAGACATTGAGATAACATAAGCATTTGAGGACACAATTTCTATTAAAATATAGCCCTAAATAAGTCCAATTTGTGGACTCATCAATCCCCTATAACTGGGCCGATCTGGTCTACGCTTAACAGTGTAAAACTTTTGTCTGGCCCATCCCAAAACACGTTAGCCCAATTTTCATAGGCTAATTGATCTAAGTCGAGTTTTTTCTAAGTGAACTGCACGGGCCGATTCATTATATAATTTTTAATTCTTTATCAATGTTTATTTATTTGAAATTTTGATTCAGTTATCAATTTAGTGTATTGTTAACTATTTAAATTTGAAATAATTATAACTATTAATAATAATAAAATACTTATATATATATATATATATATCCATACTACTCTAAAACCATGAACTCCTAACTTGAATGTTAAATTACTATAATATCCCTAACTTAGGTTGTGACTATTTCGATGAGTTGTGACTTTTTTGATAAGTTGTGACTTTTTTGAAAGGGTTGTGATTTTTCGATGAGTTGTGACTTTTCCAAAGTGTTGTGACTTCTTTGAAAGGTCATGACTTTTCAGATAACACAGAAAAAACACATGCTCATACTACCCTTTGTTGACTATAAATAGAGAGGTTTCCTATCACTTTTCAACCACAATTTTTTTTAATCTCCTACTCTTCTAATTCTTCTTGCATTTTAAAAAGTTTCATGTCATTTATTGTTGTTTAATGAGTTCGAAGTTTAGTGGAATATGAGGTATCACTATTTTGATGAAGTAAATTTTTCTATCATAAGAGGGTATATTTCTTAACCTCGAGTACTTGAATAATTCTTATGATATAATAATTATTTTTTTGCTTAGTATATATAGTAGTATGTAATGCTCCAATATATGAAGTTAACATGATGTAGTCTAAATTTATTTATTTTTGTTAATAATTTCTCTTGTGATATAGATTATGCTTCTGTATATCTTTTTTAAAAATCAGAATTTATTTTTTGATGCTCAAGACAAAAGAATAACTTTATTTATCAATGTTATTTATGTGATTTAAATTATCAGTTTGTTTGCTTCAAAATAATTATTACTATATAAACATTGCCCTTTTGTTTTATTGATTTACTACTTCTTAATATTTAAGTATTTTCAACGAAGAAAAGTATATATGACTTGTAATAACACCAGTTGAAGTTTGTATTTGTTTAGTTTTTATTTTAGTTTAAATTCATTTGTTTTTGTTAACAATTTTTCTTTTGATGTAGATATATGCTTCTGAATTTTTTTCCCCTAAATTATTCAACTTTTCAAGAGTTAGAGAATTGTCATGATTTGTTTTTCTGATGCCCAAGACAAGAGAATGACTTTATTTATCAATGTTACTTATGTGATTTAGATTGTCAAGAAGCTTCCTTTAAAATAGTTATTACTATTAAACATTGCTCTTTTGCTTAACTGATTTACTATTTCTTAATATTTCAGTATTTTCAACGAATACAAGTTCATATGACTTGTAATAACGCCACTTGAAATTTGTATCAGTTTAATTTTTATTGTAGTATAAATTCATTTGTTTTTGTTAACAATTTCTCTTGTGATGTAGATATATGTTTCTGAATATTTTTTTCCAAATTATCAAACTTCTCAAGAGTTAGAGAATTGGCATGATTTTTTTTATGCTAAAGACAAAAGATTGACTTTATTTATCAATATTACTTATTTGATTTAATTTGTCAGGAAGTTTGCTTCAAAATAGTTGTTTCTACTTAAACATTGCCTTTTGTTTTACTAATTTATTATTTCTTAATATTTCAATATTTTGGATGAAGTTCATATGACTTCTAATAACACCAGTTGAAGTATATATATATACATATATATATATATATATATATATATATATATATATATATATATATATATCATGAATATATTATTAGGTTAACAAGAACTTCTAACTTCAAAATGTATTATTTTAAAATATTCCGAGTTCTTTAAAAAAAAAAATAACTCACAACAAATGTGAAAATATGTGAATATATATGAATCATTTAAAATTTATCATTAAAAAAATAAGTTTTATATTCAGTAATATGAAATAAACATTTTTATTTTGTCCCTATACTAAATTAAAATCTAATAACTATAAAAAAATAGTAACAATAATTAAAAATGCTATTTATTTATGTAAGTATAAAATTTATTAGAAATTCATATATTCCACATTAATTCTTTTATTGTAACATAATAAATTTTCTTAGTTATTACTAATTATTGCAAATGTTATTCACAGTCTTTTACACTCTTTAGTTATAATACTATGAATTCCCAAAGTTATTACATTAATTATTTCTATCTTTCCTCTTTCCTTATATTAACTTTCGACCAATAATTTTTCATATTTTTATACATCTCCTATATATATGATAACACAGCGTTGTTATTTTTCCTTCGACGAATCATACTTGGTTGAATAAATTGAAAATTGTTTACAAGTATATGAACTATATCTTTGTTGTGTGTGAGAAAACATGTCATTATATGTATGATTTCACAGATAGAATATATTCCTCAATTTTAATTTTTAGTTTTTTTGATAAAAAAAAAAAGAGAAACCTTTCTCAGTTAACAATGGAAAGTCAGATAATAATCTTTGATTTATGTACATAGTCAATCGAAAATTCAAAGATGAGAGCCAACAAAAAGAATGCCATCTAATATGTTATAACTTATAAAATAAAAATTAATACACAAAAATACTTCAAAATAATAAAATGTAGTTGTTCTCCACATGTTTATATGACATCTAAACAGATTAAGTGGAATACACGTGCAAAGAACATCTGGTTAGATAACAAGAAAAATATACAACAAATATCGTCTCTAAGGTAATGTTAGTGAGATACGACTAATTACATGATTCAACCTCATCAAATTGTAATAAATATATACATTATTGCATTTAACTAATAAAATTTTTCATTGACCATCTTCATAGATTCGTGTGAATAAGAGATATATATGATGATCCACATTGAACATTCACAAAAGAATTTGCAAAATTATTTTTTGCAAAACTTATTATTTATATCTTCGCTTAAATTTTTTGAATTGATAATCACGTGTAACGCATGTGTCAAAAAACTAGTGTATGTATGTGTGTGTATATATATAGCGTGTGTGTGTGTGCGTTTATATGTGTGGGGTGTGTGTGTGTAGGTTTTTATGGGTGTGTGCGTGTGCGTGTCCGTATCTTATTATTTTTTGTTATTTCTTTAATCCAATCTCTTAGCAAAACTAAAACATGCATGACATTGCTCCTCCATGAGTGTCGATCATCTACAATCTGTCGCATTCCTTGTCAAATACGCTCTCTGATGCAACAATTTACATTGGAACATTTAGCACATTCCTAGCTATTGTAGAAAGCATCGGATATTGTTTTTGGTTGTTCTTCCACCAATCTAGCATGAAATCAATATTTTAATTAGACTCTGGCGACTATCTCAAATACTCATCTCAATTTACTTCCTTTGTGATGTAGGTTGTGTTCTATTTCAAATAGATAATTTAATAACACAATAAACAGGCATACCAGAAGGACAAAATAGAGGAACAATATGAGAAGGTGTAGCATTATCAAGTAAAGTGACATAATGATTATATAATGTTTGAATATAATCATTTGTATCACTCATTGTCTTAAACGTACTAGGTTCTTCTTCATTTTTAACTTCTAAAGAACTATATATAATGCTAACAATTCATACATTGTAGCAACATTCATACACAAATCTATCATAGCACCAATCACATAAATGGGGGAAATAGGAAAAAAATATTTTTAAATTTTTTAAATAATTTCAATAAAACCTCTTTAGTCTACCTTAAATACATATTCACTAAGCAATAAAGAAAGATTGTCTATGTAGTAAGCTAAAATATTACAAATAGTAGGATGATAAGAACCGAAAAATTCAACAGTAGCGACATAATTTTTTTCTAAAATAATAACAACAACAACAATTTAACCCAATTAGATTCTTGCAACATGACTTCAGGAAATATTTATACATATTAGTTAAAATTTTAGTTAAAGGCAATCTATCAATATTGTAATTTCTTGAAAATCAAAGTAGAATTCCACCTAGAGAACTGATCTCTCTACGAATATTGTAACACCCCCTGAAAATTCTACCCCAAATTCTAACGATGAAAATTTCAGTAGTCTGGTGTCACTGAAGCTTTCTACAGCTTGTATACGAATAGAACCAGGTCATTGAAAGTTGGTTCTTAGGTCTAAGTTTCACGGACCAGACTACGGATCGTAGAAGTTACTACGGTCTAACAAAAGGCCTTGTGGAAAAAAAAATCCTTATGCACACTCACAGTAAGCTTTCTACGAGCAAGCAAGATGTCAAAGTTTTTATGGGCCATAGAAAGGGTCTGTAATCCCCAATTCCTAATTATAGAAAACTGAGCTTGTTCCTACGAGAGGGTCTTCACATCGTAGACTTTTATACGGACCACAGATGGCCTTTCACAGATGGCTTCTGTCAGTTTTTAAGAGGAGTTATTATAGTCTTTTCCCACCCTTTCAAAATCTAAACCCTAACGTTTTCACACCTAATTAATGTCACAAGAATCCCCTAGCACTAAATGAATTAAAAGTTTTCTTACCGATTAGTTTTTTTTTTTATATAGGATGCTACTTAGATCAACTTGAAACTAACATATCTCTCAGAATATAATGAATTAGGTGGCCAATGACCTATAAACTTAATGCTCTATAAGTCTCTTTCCAACACCACCAAGTTTACCTCATTTTTAGTTCAAAGTAAAACATTATGCTCATTTTAGTGAAGCCCTGTCACATAGTCGATGTTCTACGACCGTAACTACAGAAAATGGAATGTTCCATTAACCGTTGAGCCTTCTATGAATTGTTTTTACAAAAACTTCGTGAATGTGTTCCATGTTTAATTTGGTCCTTTCTCAAGATTTTTAGCCCTAATTCTAAGTCATTTTTTGGGTGTTTTAACTAACTATATCATTCAACTAACTATTTTTTCCTCTAAAAATCATCAATCTAAACATTCAAGTATCTATGAATTCGGTCAAAACTCACCTAGGGTTCCTCTTCTCCATCAAGAACCTTAAAACCTTCAAGTCAAAAGTTCACGATCCAAAGAGAAGCCTTCCACCCAAGCTATTCCCAAGTTCTTCTACTCTAGAAACTGCATAAAAAAATTATTTTATTAAGATCAAGAACCAATATTCTATGACCAAAGATTTCATCCAAGAAAGGTAGTGTTCTTACTTGGGATCTAGAAAAATCAAGTCTCCATCAAAGTTTTCCGTCTAATAGCTTCTTAATTAGGTATGTAAGACTATTCATAGTATTGGACTAGTTCGTCATCACGCCCTACATCTTAATCCAGTCAGTAAGAATTAAATCTACTGTTCTTCTCTAAGTTCCATGATTTTCTTGTATTCGCATTGTATTCTATTTTCGAGTGTGACTTCGTAATAATGAGATTGTGATATTCTGTATTTTGATAACCTTGAGTTGTTGTTCATGCTTTTATTTCACATGAACCCTAGTTGATGGTTTTGCCCTCACTTTCATTAAATTCCTATATTATGAGATTGTGATACTTTATGCATTGAAATTCTTGAAATTATTGTTCATGCATGTAGTTCCACATGAACCCTATTATTGAGTTTTACTAAAAGTATTTTGAGCTAGTAAATTTCTCTTACATTACTTTTTGAAATTAAAGCGAGTTTAAGAGAAAAGTTTAAAGCATTTTTTTTTAAAAAAGAGTTTAAGGGAACTTAAATGGTTCTTAATGTATCACTTTTACATTTAGAAAGAAAGTATTATTTCAAGAAAAGCATAATGATTTTTCTGAGTATTTCAGTAGGATTTAGTATAGCTTGAGTTACCTTTTAAGGAGGACTTTTGAGAAATTATCTCAACCCAAAGATTAGTTTTACAAGAACATACAATTATATTTTGGGAGTAGTATTGAGCACTAATTTGGGGTACGAGTTCAGATAACTTAAACTCCATAACCTATGGGGCTAGCGTAGCTAGGATCATACCACAAGACAAGTGACTCCTTACCTGCCTCAAGAAAGATTTTAGTGGATCACTTAGTTCTGTTTCCTTCTATATTCCGGCAAGATATAGGGCGGCTCTTGCAACGTGGGTAAGGCATTGTATCATCATAAAGCTTATAATGATAGTTGTCGGTTAGAGAAACTCTTTATTAAAGTAAAGTAAAGTAAAGTGTGTGTGTGTGTGTGTATATATATATATAAATCAATTTAGCATTTACCATTATTGCATCCTTACAGGGAGAGTTTGAATTTTTTTCATCATGATATATACTATATTTTAGTTTAGTTACTTTCGATATTTAAGTTCAGTCATTTGTTTTATCCAAACCTATTACATACTCATAAGTTCAATGTATTGATATAATTCGACCTGTATCCTTTCATGATGAAGATTCAGGTACTTAGGATCATTAACAAGAGTTCCATTGAGATCACACTATCCGCTCCTCAGCTTTTTGTGAGACCTCCTTGCTTTCGAAGGATTCCAGTTTTATGATTCATTAGTAGTAGCATTTTGAGATGTAGTGGGTATTGTCCCGACACCTATCTTTATATAGTAGAGGCTTCATATATAATCTTGGACATTTTTTCAGTATTAAGTTTCAGATAGTTTATTTATAACTTTAACTTAATATGCAGTACTTTCACATAACTTTGATATTTATTAATCTATTTTTAAAAAAATCTTCTGTTTTGATGCTTGTGTATGCTTGAGTTAGGCTTCCTCTTATTAGTTATTAAGGACCGAGGTTTGCTTGGGTACCAAGAACTGTTATTGAGTGTCGACCACATCTACGATATAGGCTCAAGGCGTGACAAACTTGGTATCAGAGCCCATAGTTCAAGTATCTTGGGTATCTTGAACTTTGTGTCATTAGGATCTTATTTATGGCCACTTCTATAAATGAGGGACTAGAAATACTTACAAAAAGTTTCCCTTTCTTTTATACTCTCGATAATGCAATAGTGTTGTGCCATAAGAAACTTATTCGAACTCGTGCATTTCTTGAATCCTTTTGATTACCCTCATACTCAAGGTGGTTGAAATAACAATGCCTAGATCCTTATCGATGAGTTACTGGCAAGTAAAAATTTTAGAAAGTAAAGAGATTCCACATGGCTGGATAGAAGCCCATTAGTGTGCTTTAAGTGTATTTATTCGAAAGAATGCACCCCTTTTCATATAAATTATGTGTTCAAGCTAAAATTAATATGTGCTCTCGTATTCTCTTCTCCAAACATTGTTCCGTGTGAGACCCTTAAGAGGGGAGTGTGTTTAAAATTATTTGGTAGTATTTTTCACCTGAAATATTGTATTAGTTGTGATGTTATAAGCCAACAGTAGTAGAAGTGCCCAGAGTTACAAGTATGCATTTAGAAGTGTAGTAACCTTAGAATGAGAATAGTTGTTGAGTAGAGTATGTAGTTGTAGACACTTACCCTGCAATTCATTAGCAATGTGTTTTTCCCTTATGTGTAGGCAAAGGAGTAATAGTTTGTTGTGGATTTCATGGTAGAAGGTAGAAGATAGTTACTAGTTAGGTTAAGTAGATTAGACTATATCTAGAAGGGGAGCTTATGTCGATGTGCCATTATGTTAGTCAATACCAAGTACAAGTGTCGAATAAATGAGAAGAGTATTCATAAGGTGATAGAACCAAGATTCACAGGATTTTTTTTCAAGGGAGAGCCACATGGGTTTTAGAGGGTTATAGAACTAATTAGGCAATGATGTATAGTGTTTGGGTAAATAGTACTTAGATTGTGGAAAGGAATGTGAGTGGTACAAGTGTAGTATTATGACCCTTAGATGAGAGCAATGAAGTCTGGCTAAATCATTAGATTAACAAGAGCATTACGAAGTGTACCTGAGATCATATGCAGTCAGACAATGTTCTAATTAAGTTTATGATTTTTCATGTATACCTAGATATTATATGAGTTCTCAATGTGGAGCAGGCTGATGTAAGCATTATTTATTATCCTTTCGAGTTTGGTCAAAGATATCATATATATCCAATGATGAGCCTCTTAAATATAGTTCAAGTTTCCTTTAGGTGGGTAGATATGAACTTAGAAGGAAGGTGTTGCTGGGCCAAGAAGGAGAAGTCAGACTATAAAGAGTTAGATTAAGCGACTTTACAAGCCAATGTGGGTAACGATTATATAAAGACCTCTATAGAAGTAGGAAAAGTTAAGAGAAGTAGCTTAGAAGACATGAGATTAGCATTTTCTCGAGTATTAGTGTAAAGGGAATACAAACTAGTTTAGATAAGATCAAAGGGTATCCTTATTTTAGTAACCCCTGTCAAGCAGTCGATGTTCTATGTTCGAAACTATAGACGGTGGAATCTGCCACAAACAATAAAACCTTTTGCGAATTACAAACTTCATGCACGTGTTCCAAGGGTTATTTTGGTCCTTTCCTAAGCTTTTAGCCCTCTTCTACGTCGTTTTGGGTATTTTAACCGACTAGCATTCAACTAAGCAGTTTTCCTATCAAAATCATCAATCTAAACATTTAAGTATCTAGAAATTATCTCAAAACTAACCTAGGGTTCATCTTCTCCATCAAGAACCTTAGACCTTTAAGTCAAATTCAAGATACAAAGAGAAGTCTTCCCCCTAAGGTTTTCACAAGTTCTTCCACTCTAGTCTTTTATCAAGATCAAGCACCAAGATTCCAAGACCAAATATTCCATCCAAGAAAGGTAGTGTTCTTACTTGGGCACAAGATAAATCAAGTCTCCATCGAAGTTTTTAGTGTAATAGCTTCATAATCAGGAATGTATGGTTATTGATAGTGTTAGAATAGTTCCTCCTCATGCCCTATATCTCAGTTCAGTCAGTAAGAATTAAATCTAGTGTTCTACTCAAACTTCCATGATTTTATTATACTTGAATTACGTTTAATTTTAGAGTTTGAATTTGTAATTATGAGATTATGATATTCCATATATTGATAACCTTGAGTTGGTGTTCATGATCTTATTTCACATGAACCCTAGTTGATGGTTCATCCCTCAATTTTATAAAGTTCATATATTTTGAGATTGCGATAATTTATGCATTGAAATTTTGAAATCATTTTTCATGCATGTATTTTCACATGAACTATATATATTGAGTTTTAGTAAAAGTATTTCGAGTCAATTTTTTTTTTTAAAATTGACTTTGGAAACTAAAGAGAGTTTAAGAGAAATGTTTAAAGCATTATTTTCAAAAAACTAAATAAATAGATTTTAAGGAAACTTAAATTGTTCCAAATGTATCACTTGTACATTTAGAAAGATAGTATTATTTCAAGAAAAGCATAAAGAGTAAGAGTATTTCAGAAGGAGTCTGTAAAACTTTAGTTACCTTTCAAAGAGGCCTTTTGAGAAATTATCATAACCTAGAGAGTAATTTTACATGAGCATATAGTTATATTTTGGGAGTAGTATTGTGGACCAATTTGGGATCAAAGTTAAGATAACTCAATCTCCATAACCTACGCTGCCAGTGTAGAGAGGATCGTACCACAAGACGAGCGACTCCTCACTTGCCTCACGAAGTGTTTCTAGTGGATCCATTAGTTTATTTTCATTCTGCACTCTGACGAGATATAGGGCAGCTCTAGCAATGTGGATAAGGTGTTGTATCATCACAAGGCTCATGGTGATGGTTGTTGGTTAGAGAAACTCTCCAGTAAAGTAAAGTAAAGTATATTTATTTATATATTCACTAGAAAAATTAGGCGCACCTCACGGGGGAATTTAACATCATGAAATTTATAATATAAGACTTAAAACCTCTCAGTCACTAAAACGAAACACTATATTATCAAACATTTATATTGTAAAGGAAAATTATAATTATAACATCTTATCATTTATCCTTCAATAAATCATCTTTAATTTGATTTTATAGTTTATTTTTTTGCTTCCATGAATTGTTACTATTTGATATATTATGGCAATCAAATGAACATAGACATGAGATATTAAATTTTCTAATAAATAAATAATCATTAGTGAAGGGATAAATCAATTTTAAAAGACTTTAAAAAGTGAATCAATATTCTAATTTCAACGTGTAGAATTGCTTTACA
Source organism: Solanum bulbocastanum (assembly GCA_037074985.1). Taxonomy (NCBI): domain Eukaryota; kingdom Viridiplantae; phylum Streptophyta; class Magnoliopsida; order Solanales; family Solanaceae; genus Solanum; species Solanum bulbocastanum. The sequence goes on from CM073605.1 coordinate 22,806,756, forward strand.
TATATCATTTTAAAGTTCCCCATTTAAATGTGTGACAAGTAATTATTCAAATAGAATATTGAACGCAGAATGTATCATATTGAATAAAAAATCAACTTATTATATATACTTTAAAGGGAAAAATATTACACAAAACTATTCAGTTCGTTTGGGTGCTTTTTAAAAATCGACATACCAGAGTGATGGAGTTCAATTTTAAACTACACTCCTATTCCAATTGCAGTGTCGAGAAACACATCTATTAGTTCAAGAAAAGTATTTACAAATTGTAGTAACCGTGAGAATCTATCCATAATTCATATTGAATATGAACAATTAATTTATTGTGTAGTTATATTTGTCTTTGGGATTAAAAGAGGCTCCAGTCTAGTCATAATCTTCTATAGGTCATTTGGCACAACATCCTTGAAGCCATGTCAAAAGTTTATTGACTCTTGCCTTCTTTTCATGATTCACTTAGAACATCAAGATGGGATAAGGTTTTTAAGGTCTTTATGTCCTTACAATGACACACCAAATTTGAATTTTGTCTTTAAGTGATGGTAGTATAGATCTTTAAGGAATTTTTTTATTGTACCTTCAACAATTTAATTAGAGAAAACTTATGCGAATACTCAATTAACGTGTGATATTTAATCTATACTAACAAATACTTATAACAATAACTTCTCAAAAACATAAACAACAAAGTTTAAAGCATATACTCAAAACAACACTTAATAACATCAACATAAATTAATGATTGTAAAAAATATACCAGGATATGTAACAATAAGATGAAAGAGAAAGGCAAAAATCGAGTCCACTGAATGCATAGTGTCCCCTTAAGGAAATTACTCTCATCTAGTAACCAAGGTTTAAAGGAATAGATCCTCTCAGGATAGAATGATTTTATTCACCAGTGTATTGATACTAAAATCATGATGTCAGTGAGCCACTCAACAGGAGCAAAGTACACAAATATTTAATTGTGGAAAAGAAGAAGTTCAAAATTTTCATTTTTTTAAAATGAGAGGAAATCCTTCTATTTATAGACAACAAAGGATAGTGTGAACAAATATTTATTCTGCCTTATCGGAAAGGTCACAACTCTTTTGAAAATTTACAACCCTTCGAAAAGGTCACAACTTTTCATAAAAGTCACAGCTCTTCATAAAAGTCGCAGCTTTTCATAAAAGTCACAGCTTTTCATAACAGTCGCAACTCTTCGTATTCATAGACACCTTTTAAAATCCAACAACATGTACTTCATATATCAATTAAAATCTCCAATAAATGACATTAAACTTCAATCTATATTGTACCAACCCTAGAAAAAATGATTAACTTAAATCACCAAAGGTAAAGTATGATTATGGAGAAAAAGTAGACTAATGCATGCAACAATAAAAGTACACATAGGATTAAATGAGAAGCATTCACGATTCAAAAATTAAGAATAAAATTTTCAAGGTATAACTGTGATATACACATTTGTGCCAACTAAGTCACATAGTTTGCCCAATATTTCATCATGTTACCAGTTGGTTAAAATTAAGTTTGACCTAGTATTCCTATATGACGATCAGTTGCCAAAGTAAGTTCAAAGGGGGCTAATATTTATATATATGGAAGATTTAGTGGAGGCTTTATTTGTAAGATGGTGGTGACATTTGTAAAGGTTTCTAAGAATAGGGGAAGGCTATTGGAAATAAATAAATTGAATGGGAATCCTTATTTGTGGTGGAACCATGTAGGCGGGCTTATTATTGCATCCTTAAAGAAAGAGTTTAAATGATTTTCATCATTATTTATGCTATATTTCAGTTGAGTTACTTTCAGCCTTTCAATTAAGTTATTTGTTTTATTCAGCCTAGTTACATGCTTGTACATTCAATGTATTGTTGTCATTCGACGTGCATCTTTTTATAATGGAGATTCAGGTACTTAGGATCATCAAGACGAGTTTCGTTGAGATCACATCATCTGCTCATCAGCTTTTGGCGAGGCCTCCTTGCTTTAGAAGGACTCTCATTTTATAATTTGTTACTAGTAGCATTTTGAGGTGTAGTGGGTCTTGTCCCGAAACCTATCTTTATATAATAAATGGTTCATAGATTGATAGTCCTGATCAGTCTTTCAATATTCAGTTTCTGATGTTTTATTTAAAACTTTATGTTTAATACCAAGTGTTTTTACATAGCTTTGAGATTTAATAAACTGCTTTTAAACAATTCTTCAATTTTGATACTTATGTATTCTTGAGTTAGTATTGTTCTTAGTAGTCAGTCATCATAAGGGTTCACTTGGAGACCACCAATGGTACTCGAGTGTTTTCCATGTCCATGGTGTAGCCTTAGGGCTTCAAAAATATCCTCCACCACTACCTAACAAATCTGTCTAATTGATAAATTGTATAATCTGCTCCACTAGACTCAAGCAGACCTAATGTATCGAATCTGTCACTAAAGATAGTCAAGAACTCATGGGCATGTTCCCATGCAACCTCAAAAAACCTTGGAGGATATAGTCTCAAGAACCTACCAAATATCTACTACTCTTCTAGTGTTATTGAGACAACAACTATTGCAGGCTGATCTACCACAAGTGTTGGTAGTAGCTCGTATAAGGAACCATAGCACGAAGCTGCATTCTTATGTCTTGAATGGCTGGCACTAGGGTCTGTTGCATGCCACAACGTGCTACTAGATGTTGCACAATGGTCGTCTGAAGTCTCAACAAAACTGTTGTCCTGGTGGTAGCTAGGTTGGCCTCAGCCCCACCAGTTGAGAAAGAATAGGCATCGGCAATGTAGAAGCTCATATTTCATAGGGGTTTGCCCCCATCAAGTAACCACTAATGTGCAAGTCTGATGTTTGATAAGAGTACTCATAGCCTTAAATTTTATGTGACAGACTAAGTGAGAACGTGTATTTTTGACATTTATGCAACTGAGTTTAGAATGTAACTCTAAGTGCCTATGTACCTTGGTGAAAAGGATCAAGTCACAATGTAATTCTGGAAGGAGTTGTTTTTTTATCCTAACTTTTGCTTAGTTAATAAAACTAATGTCGAGAATATAATAATCAAGATTGGAAAATATTGCAACAAACGTATTTATATGATTTCAAGTATGAGCGTTACAATCTCTATGATTCCTCTCATTTGTCTTTTCAAATATAAATTAAAGGGCCTATTAACTTGATCTTGAATCTTGACTTGAACTTTCGATTCACTAGCTTTTGAGCTTGTTTTCAAATCTTTATTAACTTGATCTTGACTTATATTTGAATTCAAGGGCTTTGAGCTTGTTCTTGAATTTTGTAGTCTTGATCTAGAGTTGTTCTTGAACTTCAATGCTTGAGTCCTTAAATTTTTGAACTTGTAGGTTGTAGAGAAATATGTGGCATTTGATCTAAGAGCTCTCTCTAGTTTGGTTTTAGAATTTTGTGTAATTTATGAATTAGGAAGATTCTTATTTATTGTTATAAAATAGATTAGTTATGACGAGAACAGGCTTCCCTTTGGCCAATCAACTTAAAGTGATATGGTGGATGATACTTTATTAAAGTGGGCTCATGTCACGGCCCATACCATCTTGATTGGCACCCACACTAACTCTCCGGTGGAAGAACCACTACAACAACCCAAACCAAGAAACTAATCTAAAAACTAAGACATTTAAGTATACGAAGCAAGTCATATACTAAGGAAATAAATAGGGAGTTCCCATAAACTCTAACAAAAGTCAAACAAGAACTAAACAATGCAGAAGAAATAACTTAGAACCTAAAAGTCAATGTACCAAAACATCTAAACTTTAACAAGTCTAAAAAAAGAAAGGATGCAACCCCAATCTAATGAACTAAACAACTAGATGGAACATAGTCTAAGTCCAGAAAAGGTGGACATAGACGAAGATAATTCATTCCAGCCCGAAAGAGTTGGCTCACTGATCTCCTAAGCAAGGTATGTCCGTAGATGCTTGAAGATACCCTGTACTAAACAAAAATAAGAGCAAGTGTAGTATCAGTACACAACCACAATGTACTGGTAGGATCACGCGGCCATCCCACTAAGTGCAACATAAGTAAGTCAAGACAACATTATAATTATATGCACATATATCAACATATACAATATTATCAACATTTACGAACAACGAACAACGAACAACGAACAACTTCATATTTGTAAAGATACACAATTATATCAAATCATTGGTCCTCTCATGGAACCCAATCCCAAATAGTTAGCATAACGAAATGTGGTACCCGGTCCGAATGTTATGCTGGAACGTGGCAACCGATCTCACATTTATGTCGTAATGTGGCAATCGATCCAAGTTAGTTATGCCGAAACGTGGCAACCGATCTATGTTAGTTATTTCAAAACGTGGCAACCGATCCATTCAATACACCACAATCACAATCACAAGTTCATCCTCAAGATCACACATTTAAGTCATTTTTTCACGGCAATCATAGTTCATCTATCTCATTTACAACAAGTGTGATCAATAATGCAAAATTTTCATATACATACAAGTATCATAATGAAGCAACAACAAACATACATCACACAATCATAGAATAACAACCATCACCTACCTCGAAACAAGCTTGAAACCCTAAGAAGCTTGATCCTCCCCTTTCCAGATTCGTTCCGCTTGTTCTTGGTCTACAAACAATGAATATAATATGGGAATCAATAAAAATCACGAATTACCCAAATTACTAACAATTCTATGAACCCTAGATCAAACCCGCGATCCAATTATCCAAATTAAGGTTGTTTCCACCATAGAATCTATAACAAACACTCCCCCATCAATATTTACCCATGCTATTACGTTCTATGGACTAAAAAAAGGATTCGGGGAGTGAAAAGCTTACCTTTAGCCACAATAATGGTGGAAAACAAGTAGGAGTCGCCTGGGGTTCATTTATTAGCTCTAAAAATTGAAAAGTTCCAAATAAGGTCGGTTAGTGTTTTATTAACGACCTTAAGTCGCGTCGAGCCCGCCACAATGACCCTCACCCTGCTGTAGAGACCTTGCTAGAACGGCAAAACCCAGCGCCAAAGCGGCTTGCACAAACTAGTGAGCTATTTAAAGAATTTAAAGACCCCCATTTCACAACACACCTCTAGCCAACGACAATCAGAAAATACTCTTTGCGCTAAGATCGATTCTGGAAGTTCTACTCGCCCGAATTCAATTCCGTGAAGTCGTATGGATTCTTTAACGAGTTATCTAAATACTTATGCAATCAAAATCATAAATTATTCAACTGATTGTTACCTTATTTCCCTACACCTCAAAGACTCCGATTTCATCTAAATCTGGACAAGTTTGGGAAAATCCAAATAATAGAAAAAAGATTCCGACCCCAAATTTTTCCCCGTTAGGATTTTTTATAATGATGGAACCCAGTTGTTACAGTAGATACCAATTTACCCATCACTCATCCCCGAGTGACAAACTTAGGAAAAATAATCTAAGAAATGAAGTAGTACATGATTCGATGAACAATTGGGGATACTTTTCTCGCATGTCTCTCTCGATTTCCTTAGTAGCTTCTCCTCAACTGTATGATGCTTTCATTAAACCTTCATAGACTTAATCTCCTTGGTCCTCAACTTACGCACATTGCGATCAATAATTGCAATCGGTTCCTCCTCATATTGGAGGTCCTTGTCTAACACAAATGAGTCCCACTTAATGGTGTAATCCCCGCCACCATGATATCTCTTCAACATGGACACATAAATATCGGATGAACACCCGATAGATTTGGAGGTAAGCCAATCTATATGCTACCGGTCCTACACATTCAAGAACCTTAAAGGGACCGATGTATCGCAGACTTATCTTACCTTTCTTACCAAAAATCATCACCCCTTTCACGAGTAATATCTTAATAAGAACATTTTTGCTAGATTGAAATGTCATGTCTCTTACCTTATGATTCACATACTTCTTTTTTCTACTCTGGGCTGCTAGAAGATTAGCTTGACTACTCCTCAACTTATCTTGAGCATCTTTAACTAAATCAACCCCCAAAGGTTTCACATCTCCAGCCTCAAACCATCCTATGAGTGATCTACATCCCGTCCCATAGAGTGTCTCTAATGGTGCGATATCAATACTGGAGTGATAACTATTGTTATAAGAGAATTCACACAAAGGTAAGAATTTATCCCAATGCCCTCCAAAATCAATGACACATGCTCTCAACATGTCTTTTAACACTTGAATAGTCCTTTCTGACTACCCGTCTGTCTGTGGATGAAAGTCTACACTAAAAGTGAGTTGTATGCCCAATTCATCATGTAATTTCCTCCGAAACTTGGATGTGAATTGGGTACCAAGGTCTGAGATGATAGAGAGGGGCACCCCATGCAACCTCACTATCTCATTCACATAAACTCTAGCCAATTGTTCAACATTATAATCTATTCTTACCGAAATAAAATGGCCAGACTTACTTAATCTATCAACCACTACCCAAATAGAATCAAACTTACCTGAAGTCTTGGAAAGATCAACCACAAAATCCATGACTATTCTTTCCCACTTCCATTCTGGAATTGACATTCTTTGAAGCAAACCTGCAGGCCTTTGATTTTCATACTTCACTTGTTGACAATTTTGACACTTCATCACAAACTCCTCTATGTCCTTCTTTATGCCTGACCACCAACAAATTCGCTTCAAATCTCAACACATCTTGGTCACACCCGGATGAATAAAATATCGCGAACCATGAGACTCTGCCAACAATTTCTCAATCAAGTCATCTAATCTAGGAACACATATTCTCCCCTTGAAATTGAGCAAACCATCCACATCAAGAGTGGTATCTTGTGCCTTACTAATCACAATCTTCTTGTTAAGATCCTCCAAACTTTCATTCTCAAATTATTTGGCCTTGATCTCCTCCATGAATGCAGAGCTTACTTTAATACTAGCTAACACCCCACCTTTTTCTCAGATGCCCAACAACATGAACTTAGACTCTAAGGTCTGAATTTCCTTAGCCAAAGGTCACTTAGATGCACTCAAACAAGCTAAAATACCCTTACACACCGCTTTTCGACCCAAAGCATCTATCACTATATTAGCCTTGCCCGAATGGTAGTGGATGGTGACATCATAATCTTTAAGGAACTCCATCCACCTTCGCTGTCTCAAATTCAGATCCTTTTGAGTTAACACATACTACAAACTACGATGATCAGTAAATACCTCACACTTCACACCATAGAGGTAATGTCACCAGATCTTAAGAGTAAACACTGCCACTGCCAACTCCAAATCATGTGTGGGATAATTCCTCTCATGCACCTTCAATTGACGCGAGACATATGCTATAACATTCTTATCCTATATCAACATAACACCCAAACTAGAATTTGAAGCATTACAATAAACAATAAATTCTTTAACTTCCACCAGTAATGCTAGAATAGGTGTGTTGCTCAAGATAGTTTTGAGCTATGGAAGTTCTCCTTACATTTTTTAGTCCATTCAAATATATATGTCCTTTTTGGTCAAATTAGTCAAGTGAGTGGCAATAGAAGCAAAATTCTTTACAAATTGATGATAATAGCTAGCGAGCCCCATAAAACTCAAAACTTCCGTCACAGAGCTAGGCCGAACCCAATTCTTAACCGCCTCACTCTTTTGAGGATTTACCACTATCCATTCCTTTGAAACTACATGCCCCAAAAATGCAACCAATTTCAACCAAAATTCACACTTAGAAAATTTAGCATACAACCTTGTTTTCCAAGAATACCGAAAATAATATGAAGATGGTCGGCATGCTCTTCCTTACTTGTCGAATAAACCAAAATATCATTAATAAAAACTATAACGAAAGAATCAAGAAATTGTATGAACACCACATTCATCAAACTCATGAAAGCTGCAGGCGCATTGGTCAAACCAAAAGACATAACCAAAAAGTCATTGTGCTTATAGCAAGTTCTAAACACCATCTTGGGCACATCCTATGGCCTAAATTTCAATGGATGATAGCCGGATCTTAGATTAATCTTAGAGAAAACTGTTGTATCTTGCAATTGGTCAAAAAGATCATCTATTCGAGGCAAAGGATACTTGTTTCGAATAGTGACCCTATTCAATTGCTGATAATCTATACACATTCCCATACTACCATCCTTTTTCTTAACAAATAAAACTGGGGCACCTCAAGGGGAAGCACTAGGAGGAATAAATCCCTTATCAAGAAGTTCTTGGATTTGAGCCTTAAGCTCTCTCAATTCTGCTGGAGCCATGCGATATGGAAGAATAGAAATGGGGCGCGTACCAGGTTCTAAATAATTGTAGAAATCCATATCTCTATCTAGAGGAATACTAGGAAAATCATTACGAAACACTTCACTAAATTTAGACACCACAAAAATAGACTCAATTGATGGAGCCTCAATCTCAACATCCCTAATATGAGCCAAATAAGACAAACAACCCTGCTCTACCAGTTTACTAGCTCGAAGTGAGGATATAATCTTAGCTTGCTTAGGCTTGTACACCCCTTCCCACTCTTATTTTTTCCTTCCTAGAATTTCTAGAGTTACAAACTTAGCATTTCAATTAAGCACAACATAATAGGGGGACAACCAAGTCATGCCTAAGATTATATTAAAATCAGTCATATCCAAAATTACCAAATCAGCCCAAGTTTGAAAACCCATAAAAAAAATAGGAAAAGCACGATAGACATAGGTAACTATGAATGACTCTCCAACTGGGTAGAAACACGAATAGGGGTATCAGGAATATCACAAATCATATCAAAATCTGAGGCAAATCTCACGAATAGATATCAAGAACTGGAACCCGAGTCAAACAACACATTAGCCATTTGGTCACAGACAAGAATAGTACGTGTGATCACCGCGTCAGACGCTGCTGCCTAATTCTTGCCCGAAAGAGTATAACACTGAGCCCTATCATCTTGACAAGCTACTTTCCTACATGGTTGCTTGTTGCCCCTACCTCCGTTACCATTTCCTCTACCTCCACGGCCTCGCTGATTACCTTTTTGTCCATCTTAAGGATGTCCTATACCATTACTACCATTCCCCATAGGTACCATTGCTCTAGAAGGCTGTTGTGTGGCATCTAAAATACGCGGATGGGGGCAATATTCTCTCCTCATATGCCTAGGTTCCCCACAATTGTAGCAAGTACAATCAAAAGATGGTCTGCCGTCCGTCAAAGGCGCGATTCCCTGTATATCCTGAAAATGATGAGATGGAGTTCCTGAGTAATTAAGTGTAAAGGCGGGCATGTCGGACTGAATTAGGTTGGCTGTAAGCATTGGCCTACTTGAACCTCTGGAATAAGAACCTTGAAAGTTGCATGAAATCTTGGACCTTTTTGCCAATGCCTTAGCCTGACCGTCTTGTCTCAGCCCATCCACTTTCTTAACATAATCTGTTACCTCATTAAAGCTCCTCCTTGTAGAATTCATATGAACAGATAATACTTGGAACTCGAAATTTAGTCCCCTAATAAATAAGTGGATCCTCTCTTCCTCAGTAGTTACCAATTGAGCAGCATATCTATACAAAGCACAAAACTTGGCCGCCACAAGCATACCACCTTGGTCCAAAGCTATAAATTCATATTTCTTGCTATATCTCAAAGTTCTAGGCACATACTTTTCTACAAACAGAGCATGAAATTGGAGGTAAAGGAGAAGATCTGCATTCCATAGAAGCTTTGCACCACTACTTGGCCATACCTTGAAGTTGGAAGGACACAAACACAACCCCATGTTGATGAACAATACCTAATTTATGCAGCCTCTCATAGCAGACTAAGATAAACTCATAAACATCTTCATTCTCAGAACCAAGAAACACAGGAGGCCTTAGCTTCAAAAACTTAGTCAACATTTCATGCTTATTACCAGTCATAACAGAACCCATGAAAGGAAGGAAGTAAGCATCAATACCTCTATTCTTACCAACATTGGGCATAGTGCTAGCAACAGGAGGATTAGTAGGAGCTTGAGTTGCTTGAACAGATGGAAGCACTCTAGGACAAGCCAACCCTTTAAAAAATGACATGATCTATTGAGCTAACACAGGATCGATGTGAGGAATACCTGTAGTCTCAGCCTGTACCTTTTCCTCTTGTCCAACCTCCTCGATATTCTAAACATTCTGGACATCAACATCCTCATTCATCCCCTCATAATGAACGGGAGGGGCCTTATTTTGGGGAGAAATACCAATCGGTACCTCATCTTTAGCAGACACTACTCATCCACGGCCTCTAACCCTAGCTCTTCCTCTACCCCTGCCTTGACTGTGACCTCTCGCTGTAGATTCCTCAGCTGAAGCATTGATGCGAGCTACAGGGCTGATACCGTTATACCTAGTATTAACTATATGCAGACAGAAGAGTGTAGGAGGTTATATACCAATTTGAATCGACAGATTTCAATTGGAATCAAGTTATTGCACGAAGGAGACAAGAGAAAATAAAGAGATTTTCTAAAGTCCTATAGCTTCTCGAAGAAAAGTAAAGGCGTCCCCCTACCGTTTTGCCAGACTCTAATAGACTCGTTTTGGTACATCGAGATCAATGAACCTAGCCTCTCATACAAACTTTGTCACGACCCAGACCATCGTGATTGGCACCCACACTAACTCTCCGGTAGGAGAACCACTATTACAACCCAAACCAAGTAACTAATCTAAACACTAAAGCATTTAAGTATACGAAACAAGTCAAATACTAAGGAAATAAATAGGGAGTTCCCATAAACTCCAAAAAAAGTCTAACAAGAACTAAACAATGTGGAAGAAATAACCTAGAACCTAAAAGTCAATGTACCGAAACATCTAAAGCTCAATAAGTTTAAACAAGAAGGGATGCAACCCCAATCTAATGAACTAAACAACTAGCTAGAACATAATCTAATTCTAGAAATGGTGGACATAGATGAAGAGAACCCATGGCAGCCCAAATGAATTAGCTCACCCTTGAATTCGAATGATCACTGATCTTCTAAGTGAGGTTTGTCAGTAGACGGTTAAAGATGCCTTGTACTAAACAAAAATAAGAGCAAGTGCAGTATCAGTACACAACCACAGTGTACCGGTAGGACCACACGGCTATCCCGCTAAGTGCAACAAAAGCAAGACAAGACAACATTATAATCACATGTACATATATCAACATATACAATATTATCAACATTTACGAACAACGAACAACTTCATATTTTTCAAGATACACAATTGTATCATATCATTGGTCCTCTCATGGAACCTAAACACAAACAGTTAGCATACCAAAACGTGGTACTCGATCCCAATGTTATGTCGAAATATGGCAACTGATCCCATATTTATGTTGAAACATGACAAGCAATCCAAGTTAGTTACGCCACAACGTGGCAATCAATTCATGTTAGTTATGTCGAAATGTGGCAATCGATCCATTCAACACACCACAAACACAATCATAAGTTCAGCCTCAAGATCATACATTTAAGTCATGATTTTAGGGTGATCATAGTTCATCTATCTCATTTACAACAAGTGTGATCAATAATGGAACATTCATATACATACAGGTATCATAATGAATAAAGTACAAACATACATCACACAATCATAGAATCACTATCATCACCTTGCTTGAAATGAGCTTGAAACCCTAAGAAACTTGATCCTTCCCTTTTTAGATTCGTTCTGCTTGTTCTTGGTCTACAAACAATCAATATAATACGGGAATTAATAAACAATCATTAATTACCTAAATTACTAACAATTCTATGAACTCTAGATCAAACCCATAATTCCAATGTAGACTTTTAGTAGATTTAAGACTACAACTTGTAGACTGGGAGAATATGACGATCTGAAACTATAATCTTAAAAAATTTGAAGACTTCAACTTATGGATTTGGTCAATTTGAGAGTTCAACCCATGAATTTGGAGAATTTGTAAGAATTCAACATGCATACTTGGTTGATTTGAGAATGTGACACCTCAGATTCAATAAAGACTAGAAAGGAGTTATGGGGAAGGACTCACAGGACAACACTTGGACCAAGTATCCTCCACGAAGCCCTTGACCAGCTGTGAAGGGGACCATGATTCGTGTGGTCACCTGTGGTAAGTCCCCCAAGGCATGGTGGGCAGGTACCCCTCCCACAAAGGCATGAACGGTCTGTGCAGAGGCATAAAAGGCATCATGTTGCCTGTGAAGGGGAGGAAGAACCCACCTCAAGACAACCCCTTCTCTGGATCCCCTAAATGGGTTGCGAAGGTGAAAATGACCCGTGAAGCTGGTGGTGAAGAGGGTCACAACAACATAGGGTCTCCCTATACCACTGTCTAAGGGCCATGACTGCCTAGATGGCTTGTGGACACTTAGATAGCTCTTGAAGACCTTCATGTGGGGGGAGGGGTTGCATAAACTTTAAGTCAGGGTCTTTTTGGGTATTTTCCTAATTATTCTATTTATATACTATGTCGTTTAACCCTTACCTAGAACTCCTATATAATTATTTTTAACCCCAAATTTTACCAATTAAGATCATTCTCTCAAATTCTTAAAAGAAGATCAAGTTTTCTTCTCCCAAAATATTTCTCACTCTAGAGAGCTTGAAGAAGAACCTAGGTTATCAAGTCAAGTCTCCTAATCCTCCATTGAAGGCAAACTATTATCGTTGAGGTATGATGGTTTTCATCCATGAAGTTCCCAACTTCTCCAATTTTCAAAGTTAGAAATCCCAAATTGAGTTAGGGTTTTTCCTCTATGTTATGGGTTCTCTTAATTATTGATTTAAATGATTGATCTATGATCTTTTATGCATGAATTGAGTTAATCTCATCTTTTTGTGATGATCCCCCATGAACCCATTTAATTCCCATGTTTTTCCAAGTTATGACTATATGATGTGGGTTGTGGAATTATGAAAGATGAGTTTTATGAAATCATGTATGTTCTCATGATATTTATGTAAATATTTGAAGGATACGTTGAGAGTGAAGTATCAATGATGTTGTTGTTGTTGTGTTGTTGAAAGGATTTCTAATATACACATGAAAATATGATTGTGAAAGGTTTTCTCACATAATAAGGGTTCTTAAGGGTTTACTCACCTAAAATGAACCAATGATAAGGAGTTATTCTAATGTAGAGGCAAGAGGCTATTACCCATGCTCTCTATTGAAAGACAAGAGGTGATTCACCATGTCACATGATGCAACGACAAGAGGAAATTACCCATGTTCCTTAGATGAATAAGTTTAGGAACTATTTCATGGAAGTTAAGCTTAGTACCGAGTGGACAAGTGGCGATTACCCATGTCCCATCAACTATGTTCACACATAGGATTGTCTAGATAGACATTAGCTAGTGGATCCACATAAGCTAGAAAGTTCATGGTCCTTACCTTGGCAAGTAGGACAACCCTTTTTCAATGTGGGAGACACCAGGTTCAATGTTAATAAATCATAGGGTCTTTATATGTCGGTTAAGACTAGTTCCCACAAGCAAGCTCTGATGAATTAAAGTTACTTCAAAAAGTACCTTACATAGGTTTTAAGACGATGTGTACTTGCATTGACAATGCTTCATGTCTTATGTTTCCTAACTCCTAAACTCATGTTTTAGCTTTGTCATTGCACTCTCATGAAAATGTCCCTTTTAAGCACGTTCTATATGTTTTTATGCATGTCTATCATACTTGGTACATATATGTACTAACACATACTCTTTTATACATTTCCCCAAATAGAGGGTCAGATATTTAGGGTTCCTAGTTTCGTGGATGGAGTTCTTTTAGGATATTCCAAACTTGGTTATTCCTCATTCTTTGAGGACCAAACTTTTACATATTTTAGTCTTCTTTACTTTCAGACTTTGTACGTGATGCCAGGGTTGCGGCCTGGTCACTCTTAATGTATAAGATAGAAAAATGAGACTTAGTAGATTTCTGTTTTACTTAGATATAACAATTAGATTTGAATTGCTTCTCTTTATCTCTTTGAAATTTCTTATATCTTGTTATGCATGATAAGTGGCTTGTGTAGGGCCTCTCGGGGTCCTTGATTTAATGTATCAGATTACACCATTACCAATTCTAGGTGTAATGACAATTGATATCTAGTATAAAACCCAACGAAGAGTTGGGATCGAACCCATAGGGAGTTGTACCACATTCAAATTCAATTACAAAGTACAAATGTGGTATAAGCGGTTATAGGAATAGAAATTATCAAAAACATACAAGAAATTCTAAGGGTTGACAAAAAATGTCAGATGGGGGGTTTGGATCTGCAATTAACAACTAAATTAAGTGCGAAAACAAGGGAAACAACAAGATTAAGAGGAATTCTTGGGATGTGATTTATTATAAGCTAATTGTGATATATGGGTAATTGAAATTTAACAATAATTTGCTTAATCATTATGGGTAGGCTAGGCGATAATTCTAATAGTTTTCTCTCGAACAACTAGTACAGTTCAGGCGAGTTCTCTCGAACCTCGAAAGCTTGATAAGATAAATAGCCCATAACCTTAATGTATCCACTCTCTCGAGCTAGATAGGTAGGATTGAGTTTTGGATTTAACTTCTCGAGTTGAAGCCATATCAACTTAATACCTATAATCATTAATCAAAAGCTTTAATTCCAAAACCTCTCTCTCAAGCAAGCCAAGAACTCTATGCTAGAATTACATTTGCAACTACAATCCATAGATTAAAATAAGGCTAATTATTAAACCCACATTAAAACAACAATTTCATCATTAAACAACAATACCCATAAGATAATTAGACAAATAAACACATGATCACACCCAAAGAATTGGGGTTTTAGCTACTAATCATAAAAAGAGAAAAACGATTACCAAATACATTAGCCATGATCTGGGTAAAGGTTCTCAAGTCTTTATAATGGTCCCAGTTGAATGAATTCAAAAACCCATTTGCATATCCTCAAAGTTAAGCTTGAAATCCTCAAAGTCTATGATGGAAACTCAAAAACTAAGAGAAAACTCTAACTCTCAAACTTGGGGATCAAAACTCTGAAAAGGAACTTCTCAAATTTCATTTAAAAATCCAATTTTTTGTTGCCCAACTTTTTGCCTGAAAAGTCATTGGGCGAAATAAGTGGCGCCTCGCCGAACAAGTTGACAATTTGCCCTTTTCTCCCTTCAGTCGCCAATTTACAATTGCCATCAGTTCTCTAGGTCCTATAACTTTTGCGATCAAATTTGCTCTCACGGAGTTATTCAGTGATTCGATGAGTGCCCATTCCTGTCGTAAAATTGGTTCTTCCCCAAGGCTAGCACTCTGGAAGTTTTGGTCAGCTAAAGAGTCACTTGGCGGTTCAATGAGTAGTCTTGGCGATCATTAGGATCGCTTTTCTTCATTTCTTCAGCTTGTTTGCTCCTTTTTATCTGGTGGTATCCTTGCCATGCTCCTTAGTCTAAGTACCTGCAAATCAATGCTTTAACATTAGTTTAGAGCATAAATTAGGCATTTGAGGACACTTAAACTATCAAAACAAAGCCCTAAATGAGTCCAAATCTCAGACTCATCAACACCCCTAACTTAAACTTTTGCTTGTCCTCAAGTAAAACTCAAGATCAATCGATTCAACAAGGATGTCTACAAACAGTGCTGAAGACTCAA
Source organism: Solanum bulbocastanum (assembly GCA_037074985.1). Lineage (NCBI taxonomy): Eukaryota > Viridiplantae > Streptophyta > Magnoliopsida > Solanales > Solanaceae > Solanum > Solanum bulbocastanum. The sequence goes on from CM073605.1 coordinate 22,822,435, forward strand.
CATGAATGCGCACAAAAATTTCATACTACACATACAATGCTCAATTGTGCACTAAAAAATTCAAATTGTGACTCACCATTATCAAGTGTACTTAAGCTTCAAATGCAACAAAGGTACTGAAATGACCTCACCACAAAGACGATTCCATATTCACACAAAATTCCTCAAAAATTAAGGTCTCAGAATCACATACAACTCTCACACTCTATAAGACGAACACATGCATGACTCCACTCATAGGCTTTCCCTTATTTTCCAATCGACATTCGTTTTAGCTCACTAAAGATCACAAACATCTTTTTAAGGCTTGTAATGGGGTTGAATGAAATGGTATGGTCATTTGGGCTTAGTAGCTTCTACATTCATGACATATGGCCTGAAAAACACTTTTTCTCCTTCTGTTTCATAATCAAACATGTTCATAATCCACCCTATTATTCAACTAAACATGAATCACAGGATACCCCATTTTTTACTACTTTCACACACTTTATTTCATAACTTTTGCTCTTTTTCAGTCTTTCTCTTTTCTTTATTCCCCCTTTTCTTTACATGGAGGTGTTCCATTTTTTTCTAAACAATCCATCAAAGGGAGAATTTTTTACATATCTTGAGTTTCCTTCTTTTTCACCATACTCCCAACTTAGGCTTTTGGCCTAAGTTGGCTATTCAAACGAATCAACACTTCATGAAGGTTATGGGTGATGGCATAAAGAGGTCAAAGTTGTTCATGTTTCTTCCAAGAAAAGGATAGACTTAAAAGGTGCCAAGAAAGGTTCACGCATCTATCAATGTTGGCCACAAAGAGGTATATTATAAAATTTTCTCACTCTCAAAAAATTCCACCTAAGATCATTTCTATTGCTTGCCTTACTCAATAAATCAGACCAACAAAACAAATTATAGGTTTCATCAAGCACAGTGTTCAATAAAATCTCACCACACAAGGCATTAGTACAATTATCAAACAAGACTCCACACTTTCTAGCTAGCGTGCAATGTTCTTCACAAGAGACTTAATCAGCAATTGGCTAGTCACAACGAGATGCTAAAAATTCACATATTGTCTATGTAACTTAGTTTGTCTCATCATAGCCACACATTCATTTTGTTCAATTGAAAGCACTATTTAAGTCATCAGTATTGACCATAATCGACACTCAAATTTGCATAAAAACAGCCACAATCACTCATAAAAGAGGTGGAAAAAATATTAAAATTGGTTCAAAACCATTTCATATTAAAACAATGGGCCACAATTTATCAATAACCAAGATATATATATATATATATATATATATATATATATATATATATAAACCAATAAGCTCCAATTTTCACAGAAAACAATCAGAATCAAGTTAATATTCACAAAACAGCCCACAAGAGCTAGGTATTGAAATACCTCACCCTACCAACAAAATATGCAGTTGTCCTCAAATGCAACTAGAAATAAAAATAGTCTTAAAATGAACAAAAAAAGAGGTAAGAAGATCATCACGCTAGGCTAGGCCTGGGGTGAAGTCTACATATCACTCACTTCCTCTATCGTGGCATCAGTGCCCGATATCTCAACATCCTTGTCCCACTGGAGCCCACCATAGAAGTGTCTCGGAGTGATTTCTATCTAGCAGTCTCAAACATAGCACCCTCTATGTTGGCCAGATCCTCAAACATTGTCTCCTCACGAACACCAAGCTGCTCCTCATCTGTTTCAGCCTCAGACTCAATAGCAGCATCATTAACTCTAGTCTCATCTCTAGTAGTAGTCGAAAGCACATCAGAATAAGTTGGAGTATCAGTGCTCGAAACATCTGTGATCTCCACAGTGCCAAAGAACATGGATATATTAGTGGACTTCTGCTCATCCACATCTTTATGTATCTCAATAATGTCGGCCTTCAAGGCCATGACAACATCTGTAGCACCCTAGCCTTTCTCACAATCCTCTACCCTCGCAGTAAGAGCATCTAACGCCAACTTGTGGCTCTCAATATGGACACCATACTCCCTTATCTTAGCCTTGATTGAGGCTAGGGCAACAACAATGGCCCACTCTATCATCCCAGGAATAACAACCTCCACTTGAGAGGAACACACACCGACAAATTAGGCCAAATAGTCCATCTTGTAAAGCATCACTTGGGTAATAAGAAGTTGGGAGGTAGAAGAAAAAACAATAGAAGATCTAGGGGGAGAGGGTGCAACAGATGAAGTTGGAATCTCAAAAAAGGAAGGTTGTGTTGGGACCTCTGTTTGTGCTGGAGGAGGCATTGGAGCTAAAGCTAGAGGGGTAAGAGTCGGAGGCATACGGATCCTAGATGAATCATTCATCGCTTGAAAGAGAAGCTCTGTTATCTGGGCCTGTAATAACTATCATCCTTAGGCTCAGAGATGGAAGCCTGAGAGTCACGTGAGTCCCCCTCACTATCGAATGTGCTGAGGTGTGTCTTGTAGACCCCTTCACTATTTGAGCTAGCCTCCTCCGATATCTCAACCACGGGAACCTTGACCTTGCTTTTGCCTCCCTTTGGAGGTAGTTTTGTTGCCTTTGCTCGGGATTAAGCTCCATCCTAATTTATAGTGATTCCTCGTGCCCACTTCTGGGGCGGCATCTCTCTACCAACACCTTTAGGTCTAGCCATTCCTACAAGAACAAGTGGAAATCGTTAGACAACACTAAGAAATATCTCAGAAAAAGAACACCAGGAAGATTCACTGAACCAGTCAGTGAGTTGCTGAACCATTTTTGCGAGCCAGGTTGGGCTCACCGAAAGATCTAGAATAAAAATTTCAAAAAATTGAAAGATCATCGGTGATGTTGAGGGCCATTCGCAGGATCGCCACCACCATTCGGCAAACTAAAAGTAGCTCGCCGAAAGTTAGAGTGTATTTTAAAGAATTAGGGGCGCAGAAGAGCGATCAAAAAACAATTTCAGTGAGTCACCGAGTGAACTCAGTGAGCTCAGACATATTGCCAAAAGTTATAGAATCAAACTCAGTATTTTAGAGAAATTAAGGGTGTACCAAGGGAGGTTTGGTGAACCATTGGACGAGCTTGACCCAGCTCGCCAAATGGCCCAACTTGCTAGTTCTTACCCCGTGCTTCAAAATCAATCCTGCAGTCCATAAAATAAAAATTAAACAATCACACTATGAAATTAAAGAAAGACCCATACTATCCATGCCCTCAAAATACTCAGACTTAACCCTATTTGGCCAAAATTAGCCAATGGATATCTTTTGCCCTTAAGAATGACGTCAACCATTCCATTATTGAGAAAAATACGACATTTAGCATAATATGGGGTTACTCAGACTTCACCCTGCTAGAACCAACAAATATTCAACACAACCCAATCATTTAGACTCAGTTTCTACAAGCAATGACACAGGAATCATGATTAAAGGCCAAATAATTACTATTTCACTTTAATTAGGCAAACAAACAATCACAGGATGATTCAACTATATTACCCAATGATATAAATCAACCAAACATCAAAAGCATTTGATTTGAACTACCATTAAGTTTGGGGTTCGGAAAACCAGCCAAAGTGTATTTGAAATGCTAGGCGGCAAAGAATTCCAAAATCAATCCCTAGTCATGATCCCAATAAAATAAGAGTAAAAATGCAAAAATATTGAAGAACTAAAATTGTATGAGAGAATGTGAGAGTTAAAAAGTAGGAAAGTGAAAGGATTTTGAAATTTTAAATCGTATGGCTTTTAAAATCATTAAGTTTGCGTGCCAATCGGCGTTGTAAGTCATGCCCCCGAATCACTCGGTGATATACCGAGTGATAATTTGGCTCACCGAGTTTTACAGAACTCCTAGTAATTTGAGGGTTCAAATAGTGGACAAATTCAGGCTCGCCGACCTGTTTGGCGAGTCGCTGACTGAGCTTTTGGCTCGTCAAGTCTTACATAATTCCCTATCAAGCGTGGTGGTTTCAATAAGGGTCCAAATCGGGCATTTCGACCTGTTCAACGTGTCGTTGATAAGACTTTTAGCTCACTTGTAGCCCATTTTCCAACACTTTCATTTTTCAACCTACAAAATCAACACCCGTTATTCAAAAGAAATAATTAAAACATCAAAAACTTTAGTTGCCTCTAAAGTAGCGCCATCTCTAAATTCATTCTTGGTGTTGGTCGTGGTGTCACTAGGAAAATCCCTTTTTTCCGTAGATTCAATTGAGTTGAGATTTGACCTATTTGTGTCTCCAACTGTTTAATAGAGACTAAATGAGAAGTCATTGTCATCCTCCTTCATCTATTTCAACACATTGCCCGACCGTTCCACTTTATTGAGAATGCATGCAAGCATGTCTTTCTTATGGAAGTTCTCCTGGTTAGCTCTTTGCTCTTTAGGATTTTGGCGTTCATGCGGTGGGACATATCTTTTCATTTTTACCATCCCTTTGTTTCCAAGTAGCATTATGATAACGTCATTCCCTCTCATGATCTCCCCATCCATCATCTCTATTCCAACTCAGATTTGCACCCGACCTAGGATAGTTTGAATGAAGTCCTCCTCTTTGATTTGGAAGGAAGTTTACTTCCTCATTGTAAAACACTTCAAATTGTTGTTCCTCAGGGTTTGCTCCACCAATACCCAAAACATTTATACTCTTCAACCTACTACCTATCACATTTTTTGACAATAAATCAAGTTGAGTCGTCATTTTGGCCATATTTTGGTCTCTCTCTTGATCCTTCTCGATTTGCTCTTTTGTCATACTAAAATTGAGAGGAGACACCTGGTCCTCATGAGTGTACCGTGCTCTATTTATTTGAGATGCTACTTCATAGGGTTTTTGCATTATGCCTCTGGGAATATGTTGATGAGCAACTCTTTTGTTCAGCGAGTCAAGACTCCTATAGAAATACTGTAACAATATGTTGTTTGGCAGTCCGTGAGTTGGATACCGAAGTAATAACTTCTAAAGTCTCAGGCACGTCTTGTGGATTGGTTCACCATCCAAGCATTTGAAATTTTAGATACTATCTTTGAGCATCATCATCTTTGACGGGGGAAAGAATCTCACATAGAATGCTATGGTCAGCTCATCCCAATTGGTGATGGAGTTCCTCGGTAAATCAGTTAACCATCTGGTAGCTTCAACCATCAAAGAGAATGGGAACAACTTGAGGCAGACTAATTCTTATGATATGTTCTTGAAGGAGAACGGACCACACATATCCATGAAGTTCTGAATATGCTCATGGGGTCTTCGTGGGAAGCCCTCCATATAATCCTTTCATTTGGAGTAGTTGTAGCATTGTGCTCGTAACATGGAAGATAACATTCCCATCAACAAGAGGTAGACATATTGCACCAACACCACCCAATTGAATTGGGTTATTCACATCATTCAAATTTCTAATATCGTCTTGGTGGCCAACTTGGCTACTATTACTCCCATTCATTCTCATTTCTTCCTCTTTTAAAAAAGAATCAACACCAACACCAAACAAAGTAAGTCGATTCAACTATAACACAAAAATATCACAATTCAGCTTCAATAATATAATTCTAAACAACACCACTCCCCGGTAGTGGTGCCATTTTGATTTAACGTATTCGATTACACCACTTCCAATTCTAGGCATAAAGATAATCGTTATCTAGTATAAGACCCAACAAAAAGTTGGGGAAGAATCCACAGGGAGTGGTACAATGTTCAAATTTAATAACAAAGTAAAAATATGGTCTAAGAGGTAATGGGAATATAAATTATCAAAAACATACAAACAAGTCTAAGTGGGTGACAACGAATGTCAGATGGGAGGCTTGGATTTGTAATTAATAGCTAAAACAAGTACGAAAACATGGAAACAATAAGATTAAGAGGAATTCTTGAGATGATCGATTATAAGCTAATTATCCTATATGGGTAATTGAAATTTAAGAATAATTTTCTGAATCATTGTGGGTAGGCTACACTATAAGTGCAATGGTTTTCTCTCGAACAATTATTATGAATCGAGTGAGTTCTCTTGAACCTCGACAAGCTTGACAAGATAAACAACACACAACCTTAATGTATCCACTCTCTTGATCTAGATAGCTAGGATTGAGTTTAGGATTCACTCTCTCGAGCTGAACCCATATCAACTGAATAACTACAATTATTAATCAAAAGCTTTTGTTCTAAAACCTCTCTCCTCGCAAGCCAAGAACTCTATGCTAGAATTGCATTTACAATTACAATCCATAGATTAAAGCACAACTAATGATTAAACCCATATTAAACTAAAAATTTCATCATTAAACAAAAATTCCCATATAATTAGAAAGATAATCGCATGATTACACCCCAAGAATTAGGGTTTTTGCTACACATCATAAAAAGAGAAAAAACAATTACCAAATACATTAGCCATGATCAGGGTAAAGGTTCTCAAGTCTTTACAATGGTCCCAATTGAATAAATTAAAATATCCACTTGTAAATCCTCAAAGTTACGCTTAGAAATCCTCAAAGTCTACAATGAAAACTTAAAAACTAAGAGAAAAATCTAACTCTCAAACTTGGGGGATCAAAACTCTGAAAGGGAACTTCTAAAATTTCATTTAAAATATCAATTTGTAGCTGCCCAATTTTTGACATGAAAAGCCATTGGGTTAAATAAGTCGCGCCTCGTCGAATAGATCTGTGATTCGCCCTTTGCTCCCTTCTATCACCACTTTTTAATGGCCATCAATCCTCCAGGTCCTGTGACTTTGAGCGATCAAAGTGTCCCTCGCAGAGTTATTTGGTGATTCACCGACTGCCCATTCCTATTGCCAAGTTGGTTCTTCTTATGGCTAGGATGCTAGAACATTAAGCGAGCTAAAGGCCTACTTGGCGGTTCACTGAGTGGTCTTGGTAATCACCAGGATTTGTTTTCTTCATTTCTTCAGCCTGTTTGCTACTCTTTTTCTAGTATTGTCCTTGCCTTACTCCGTAGTCTACATACCTGCAAATCAATGCTTTAACATCATCTTATAACATAAATTAGGCATTTGAGGACACTTAAACTATCAAAACAAAGCCCTAAAGGAGTCTAAGTCTTGGACTCATTAGTCCTATATGTCATGCTACACCTACGGGGTGCCTTGGGTTGTGACAAACTTTGTATTTGGAGAAAAAGGTTTAGAAAGGTCCTAGGAAGTCTCATAAGTCACGTCAAGTAGAGTTTTGTTCATGAGCGCGAAGCGCTCCACATTTATGAATGAGGGGCTACAAGATGTTTTGGAAACTCCACTATTTTCATTACTCTAAAGTCGTGCGATAGAGTTTAACTCTATAATTTCTCTCTCCTAATCCTTATCTAATACTCTACAATAGATGGCTACTCAAAGAGCATTTGATAGAAGGAATGTCTGAAATAATTTGGAATGACAAGCTCCTCTACCTCCAATTGACCCTTTGCCTGAGCAAGTGAGTAATGCGGAGTTAGGGTTGTTTTTCAAGTGTTAGCTCATGCCGTGATGACCCTAACCAAGAGAGAAGTTATGGACCTCGTGAACCCAAATGTTGGTAGAACGACATCTAGAGTGAGGGAATTTAATAGAATGAATCACCCAAAGTTCTATGGTTCTAAGGTTAACGACGATCCTCAAGAGTTTATTCATGAGGTTTACAAACTGTTAATCATCATGGGAGTGATGCCGGTTGAAAAGGCAGAGTTGGCCACTTCTCAACATAAGGGTGTCTCTCAAGTTTATTTTAACGAATGGAAGGAGGGAGAGCAGTTGATGCGGGTCCTCTCGATTGGGAAAAGTTTAAAGTTGCTTTCCTTGATAGGTTCTTTCCCCTTGAAATCAGGGAGGAAAAGGTTCTTGAATTCATTAATCTTTGTCAAGGATGTATGAGTGTCAAATAATATGCTTTGAAGTTCACACAATTATTGAGGTATGCTCCTACTGTAGATGTTGATCCTAGGGCAAAGATGAGAAAGTTTATTTTGGGTGTGTCTGAAATGGTTTTCAAGGAATGTCATACCACCATGATTATTAATGATATGGATAATTCTTGTCTCATTGTGCATGGTCAACAAATTGAAGAAGTGAAACTTAAGGAAAAGTCTAGAGAGGAAAAAAGGGCTAAAACTGGTGATGGTATCTTCTCACATTCAATTGTCGATGGACATGGTCGTTCTAAGTTCTGACAAAGGTTTTTCGGTCAAGGTTCTTCCAATGCTCCTTTCAAGTTCAACAAAGATAGGGTGTCTAACCCTAATCCTCAAGGATGAAATGGTAGTAGATATTTATTGCATACTAAGAATGGAAGGAAGCACAAAGGCAAGTGTCTAGCAAGTTCCAATTCTTGTTTTAGTTTTGGTAAAATTGACCACAAGATAAGGGATTGTACTTCAGTTGCTATGAATGTTAGAGATAATCGTCGATGAGCTCAACCTAATCCTTCATCCGATCGAAGTGGGGGTCAGAAGCAAAACCTATTCTATACACTTCAGACTCATCATGATCATGAGAGTTCTACCGATATGGTTAATATATCGTGAGTTTACAGTTTTTTTTTAATACATTTCACTTGAGAGTTGTGTGTGTCTAGGGCCATTTTGTATTAGAACTAATGTTTATTGTGCTAAAATTGCAGACAATAGGCTTGGGCAAGGTTGAGAGAGATACAACTAAAATTCTGTAGAATTAGCCACCTACAAAAGTGACCTACAAATAGTAGGTCCAGTCACACTCCGTAGATGGGTAGCGTAGATAGAGCCTCAGGGAAGTCATTACTAAGTGCGGAACTATGGTAGCCATTGACGGAGCGTAGGTCGACCCACGGGCTATCCTGCACCTCTGTCATTTGTATTAGAGATTTTGAGTTCCAATACCAGAGGAAAAGTTCTAAATGTGGAGCCACAGAAGGGGACCCATGGATCGTAGGTCAACCTAAAGTTCGTACTGCACGACCGTCGATTACAATTGGAAGTTGAAGGTTCCAAAACTTTTGAGAAATTGTCTAAGTCTTTGGCCACGGAAGGGACCTATAAACCGTAGGTCTGTCCACGATTCATAGGTCAATATCGTCGATTGAAGCCGCATCCAACAATTTATTTCCTTATTTCGTTTCTTTTTTATTTAGGACCAGTTTTTCTATAAATAGGGGATGTAAACCTTGTTTTTGGGGATTAGACATTATTGTTAACTTTTAGTTCTTGGTATTTTCTTCGGAATTAACTTGCAAACATTAGAAATTTGATTTCTAGATTTCGATTTATAAAGATTTTTCTTTGATTTTCAATTGGAGATTATGGGTTTCTTTTACTCATTACATAAGTTCATGATTTCTCCTTCTAAAATTATGAATTGTGTTCTTCTAATAATGAGTAACTAAATCGACAACTAGGGTTGTGGGAACCATGAGCGATTAACAAAGTATGAATAGTAACTAAGTAATTCTTGATATAGAGTTGTTGCATGCATAAATAAATATTTTGTCTAGAAGTCTTTTTAACGATGGCCAACGTTAGAACTCGCCTTGTTGCTACTTGCCGTACCAAGGAGGTAGTTAGATAATTATCAACGGAGATTTAGTGTGATACTATCTAATAGTCTAATGCCAATAGGTGCGAGGGTGAAAACTAAGTCATACATTGATGTGATGTCTAATCTGAGGTAAAGTTAGGGGTTAGTAAATTATACACACGTAGCCGGATCAAGGTGCGGGGTGAAATTTTCTATTTGGTGGATCAAGAACTTAGGGACACATAACTTACCACTTTTCATGTGATAAACTAGGAAATGATTACTATTACTAGGATTATCGCGTTATAAGCTTACGGGGAACACATATACCCTAGTTTCTCTCTCTCATTGATAACAACCAAAGTTCGAATCTTGTTCACTTGTTCTCTAAACTACAATTAGTTATTTGTTACACAACCCCCTCCCCCCTGTAATTACTTGTCTCGTAAATAAGTTGACTAAACGAATATAATAGTGATTTAAGTTTAAGTCTAAACCATATTCCTCGTGGGATTGACCCAAACCTAGAAGTTGGGTTCTTTACTTGATAACAATCGCTTATACTTCTTTAGGAAGGTGTAATTTGAGAGTATCAAATTTTGGCACCTCTGCCGGGGTATAGGGCTTTTAGATTAAGTTTAACTACATTATTGAACTTTAGTCAGTTATTTCCTAATTTTTCTTTTATTTTTTGTTTTTGTTTTCTACAAGTTTCTACCTAGTGTATGCCAAGTACACGAAGTCGAGGCGAACCGTTGATCCCATACGATCCAAAGTTAAGCAGAGCTTTGAGAAGGATAAATAATCAAGGGGTCCAAGTGATGTTTGCATAATCAAGACACAAATTTCGATGCAAGTATCTATGATGCTACAATAGTTTAGTAACCCAACCAGGGGTTGGGATTGTCCCAAGAGAGTGGGCGTGAAAATTAGAGGCTAAGTGCAACCGTGCCAAAGCTAATCATAGCTAAAGACATTAATGAGTAAAAAATTGTAAATTAAATAAGGTGACGCAAGCATCAAATATTCAAGTGTGGATTTGTAAGCAAGAAACAATTAAAACAGTGAAAATAAGGAAAATTACAAGTATGTAGACTGGATTCTTAGGATGTGATAGGAATACATGATAGACTAAATCACTGGGCATATGCTTGTGATACTAAATTCATAGAGTATTTGTGACTAGGCTGGGCTATAAAGGGGATAAGCTCTTTCTCAAACAACTTACCCAGTTTCAATCGGGTTCCTCTCGAACACCACTTGCCGCATGAAGAACAACCTACGCCTTAACCCACTCACTCTCTCGAGCTGAGTGTGTGGACATAGGACTAGGGTTCACTCTCTCGACTTGAACCTCATGTCAACCCACTCGCATTGGCAATCAATTTAGTGGGCTTAGTTTTATGACCTCTTTCTCGAGCAAGACGAAAACACATATATGAGATTATATTTGCAACTACAACCTCATTAGATTCATCCACAACCACTAAACGAAATCACATTTAAACTACGAATAAACTATCAGCAAGCAAGACCCAACAACAAATCTAACCCATATTCACAAAATCACACCCCAAGAATTGGTGTTTTTAGCCACACATGTAAAGGAGATAAAAAAAAGTATACCAATCTCAGTTTCCATCAACGGGTATGCAAGATTAAGTCTTAAAACAGGCAAAAGGTTAAGAATCCAAGAGATCCAAGTCCAATTTCTTGAAGATGAAACCCCTAAAAGCTCCAAGTTCTTCAAAATCCTATCCAAAACTTAGGGAGAATGTCTCAAAGACTTTCTCTAAAAGTTAATAATGTCAAAACTAGGTAAAAACAAGGTAGAATTCACTACTAAGAATAAATACTGAACTAGTATTTATAGTTTCAAAAAATATGACTTGAAGGATCTTTTGGCGACGTTAGTCGGGATCGCCGATGCACTCGGTGTCCGCCCTTTGGTCTACTTTGTCTCCTTTCATCCGTTGCCTTCAGCATCTTCGTGTCCTGGATCATTAGGTGATGTAACACTGCTTCACAGAGTCGCTTGGCAATACACTAATTGCTCCTTTTCACCACTGATTTGCTACTTTTCTTCATGGTTTAGCACACTAGAACAAAAGGCAAAAATGTGATCTATTGGTGACTCGCCGAATGGGTTCGACGATTCACAAATCCTTCTTTCTTCATTCTTTTAAGCCTTTTTGCTCTTTTTTGCGACGTAGTGTCCATAATTTCTTTCAAACATCAAATACCTAAAAGTTAAGGGATTTGATCAGAGATTGAGATAAAATAAGAATTTGAAGACTCAACAACACCCTCAACTTAAAGTTTTGCTTGTCCTCAAGAAAACTCAAGTTTAGCTGTTCAAATGGGGTGTCTCGAACAGTGCTACACAAGAATCAATCATGAATGCACACAACTAGAGTCAATTTAGTTATGCAAATATCAAATGTGCACTTAAAGATTTAAGTTGTGACTCACCAATATCAACGAATCTCGTACTCACAATATTTGCTTCAAATGCAAGTTCAAGCTCAACTATATTACTCAAATGCTCTCACACAAATAATGATTCCATATACACAATAGTTTCACAGTTTAAAGTTTTGGAATTAGATGTAATGCTCACACTCACAAAAAAGAACATAATGCATAATTTCACCCATTGGTTTACCCGTATTTTCCAATCAACATTTGTTTCAGCTCACTCAAAATTCAAAAAGGTCTTTTCAAGGCTTGTAATGGGGCTGACTGGAAAGGTATGGTCATATAGGCTTGGTTATTTTCATCCTCATGAGATTTAGTGCTCACAACACTTCCTTCCCTTTTCCTTCATCATTTTCTTTAGTGCTCATGAGTCATCCTATTATTCGCTTCCCATGAATTGTTAGGAAACCCCATTTCTTTTGTACTTTATTCCACAACATTCTTTCTCATTCTTTTTCTTTTTCTTTTCTTTTTTTTTTTTTTCAGATGTAGGGGTTTCATTTTTCTCAAAATCATGGTTAAGAGGGACTTTCTTGCACTTCTTGATTTGCCTTGTCTTTTCACCATACCACAACTTAGGCTTTTGGCCTAAGTTGACTATTCAAACTAACCACAACTTCATGAGGATTATGGGTGATGGACTAAGAAAGGTCTCATTTTCATCAAGTTTCTTCCAAAGATAGGTAAGGCTCAAGGGGTGTTCAAGAGAGAATCACACACTCACAAGGTATGTCATAAAAGAGGTATATATCAAATTGGTTCACACCCTTCAAAGTTGCCTAAGATTATATCAAGAGATAACATCACTTAGTTGACTGGACCAACCGGGCAAATTCTAGGATCTATCATCCTTGGTTCAAAGTAAGCTCATCACACTAGGCATTGACACTACAGCCAAACAAGACTCCATAATTTTGCTAGTGTGCAATGACCATCATAGGAGAATCAATTTGATACTAGGCTAGTTATAACGAGATGCAAAGAGTTCACTTATTGTTTATGCAACTTCATTTGGCCTCATCGTTGCCGGACATTCATGTTCGTTCGATTGAAATCACTACTCAAGTCATCGGTATTGATCAAAATTGAGACTCAAATTTCTGCAAAAAAATGGCCACATTCAAGAGCATATAGTAGGGGGCAAAAATGTCTGAAAAATTCAATTTTTTTTGGGAGGGTCAAAATCGTTTTGCAATTAAAAACAAAAGGAACCATAAGATCAATCATCCACAGAATTAGATAAGACACATTTTTAAAGAGGAACAACCCAAATATATACACAAAAAATAACTATCAACACAAATGGTATGGGCCTCACCCAACCACAATTAAAAAGTATTTGTCCTCAAATGCAAACAAAAGTGTCAACAATAAAATTATAATAAGACAAAGAGGGAGGTACTGAAAGGTCTCGTTTATTTAGTCTCTGTCTCTGTCGGGGTCTTAGTGGCTGGTGTAGCCGTCTTTATATGGGCATCAGTGGCCGGAGTAGCCTCAGACAAAATAGAAATGCCATATCCGCTAGGAGCTACTGTGGATGTCTCAATCGACAATGTGTGGATCACCGGCTGCACAACCGTCTCTATAAGATCTAGCAAGTCTCTAAATATGCCCTCATCTCTGCTCTCATGTCTCTCCTCAGCATGTACTGATATCAGCTGCTCATTGGTCTCTACATCCGACTCTATATTTGCTGTGCCATTCCCCTGCACATCTCCGGTAGTCGTAGGAGCATCCTCATAATCTGCCCTCTCTATTAATAAAGTGAAGTTAGTAGACTTAAGATAGTCTACGTCCTTTCTCAAACTTGCAATCTCAGCTTTTAAAGCCATTACCTCAGAGGCCTCCCTTTGTCTGCTGTCACAAGCAATGACTCTCACTGTCAAGGCATCAACAGAAGTCTAAAGGGGGGTAAGTGTTGCTAGTATGGCCCTGTAAATCAACCCCAGGATGGATCTCTCCAATCGGATAGCTCTCACATCAATTGAATAGGCCAATTGCCCCATCTTCAGGATCATGGCCTGGGTAATCCTGGCAGGCTGGGAGGATGAGGAACCCCTTGGAGCCTTTCAGAAAGAGGAAGCAAAGCGGGTATACTTGAGGGCGTAGAGGTCGGATTAGGCGAAGGTGCCTCTGCCAGTAATGAGTCAACATTAACCTCTAGAGAAGTGTCTGCTGGAGCTAATCTCCTCCTATCAACCTCCTCTCAAATGAACTTGGCCTCAATACATCAGATGTCCATGGAGGATGAAGGGGTGACTTCTATATCATTTTCAAGATTCTAGGGTACTCTGGCTCGGCAACATAACTTAGTGATCAAGACTGGGAATGGCAGAGAGTTAAGTCTATGCTTGGCTCTCATGGCTATCTCTGGTAAAGTCACCTGTCCTAGGTCGATCTACCTTCTGGCCATGATAGAACCAAAGCAAGTTATCTTAGGATGGCGCAGAATGGAATCGTTCTGGGATGGCATGACAGTGCTGCTGATGAAGCCAAACCATAACCTGGAGGTGATGTTCATATCTCTCTTCTCAATAAGAGCTCTTGGATCCATCCACCTCGGGGTGGTGTCAGAAATCATCGGAGCCAACCAACCCTTCAATTCATCCAAAGATTGAACAATCAGTAGCCCCTCGTAAGGGAGTGCAGAGTGTATCGATCTACCTAATAAATCATTAATATGCTCGCTGTGAGACTCCATCTCATTGCCTTTGACCATGACTGACTTTACCGGTCAAAAGTCATTGGCCTTCTTCTTGTTCTTAAGAACCAATTCCCCAAAAGCACTGTAAAACTCTCTTACCCAGGAGGGAATGTAGGGGTCTCGACACCATGTGAACTGCTCAAATCCTTGTTATCAGAGAGTTTCAAGCACCTCAGGATGCTTTCCTTCTAGGCCCTCCAAGGATAGTAGCTTCTCCTCTATGATGGTTCGTAAACCATCACCTTTCAATCTGTTTAACAACCTCGATGGAGGAACTATAGGAAGTGTAGGAGTTACTGAGGGTGGCACTGACTCTGTAGTCGGAGGAGTAGTAGCTGAGGGAGTACTGGCGACTGTGGATTGAGATCTGGTTCGGAGTGCATCTCTTCGATTAATCAGAGGTTGTTCATCCTCTGGTTTATAAAAATATGGCTCAATAGCTGCCCCTTTTCTAGCTATATGTTTCTTTCTCTTGCCTTTGTCTCCTGGTTGAAGGTCAACCCCTCTTCTCTTTGGAGGGCTTGATCCTCCTTCATTTATTGTAATGCCCTTTGCCTTTTTTGGGGGTGGTTCGGTTAGATTGGTGCGTAACATATCTACAAAAGATCGAGAGAAATTAAGAAAGCAAAATCAAACTCTAGCACAGAAAATCTTATTGCTAACAAACTCGCCGATCTTTTTGCTGGCTCGCCGATGAGGTTGCCCAAACAATTAAGGCAAGTCGGAGATAGGAGAGTCCTTTCGGTGAATCGCCGAATACTTTTGGCGAGCAAGGGCTTGTCCGCCAAAAGTTACAGTGCATAAGAGTCTCAGGGGTACAAATAAAAGGCGATAAAAGTACTTTCAGCGAGTCGCTGAGTGCATTTGGCGACCCATGGCTTCTCGCTGAAAGTTACAGATTCAAACATCCAATTTTAACACAAAATTAAATGCGAGATGAAGCAAATAGGTGAACCGTAGGGTGATTTGGCCAGCTGGACTCAGGTCGCCAAGTGACCTAATGTGATCATTTTCAACCCATCATCCCAAATTCAACTCCGCAAACCCCGACATTGATATCAAAGCACACACTCATGAAATTTAAACACGACCTGCACTACCTATTGCCTTGGGATACTCAGATTTCTCCCAAATTTTCCTAATTTGGCCATTTGACGATATTTGCTCTTAAGAGTGGTGTTACCCACTCTATCTTTGAGCAAATATTTGATATTTAACACAAATGTGGGCTACTCAGACTTCACCCAGTCAATCTAATGACGTGCAATCACAACTAAATTCATTAAAAAGTACAAAATTTATGGGCATTTGACAATCAAATAATACGGGCAAGATTTTCAAATTAAAATAGGCATTTAAGCATTCTAATCCTATCAGAGAGGCCCAGTGCACAACAATACATTACGATCATCGTGAATGAGTACAAAACTTTTGAAATTAATGTTGGGGTTTTAGAAACTAACCTTCAGTGTCGATTGAAATATGATTGAAATGCTGGGCAACAAAGAAATCCTAGTTTCGTGGACCAATCAATAACTAAAATAATAATTGAAAGCAGGGAGATTGAGATTACTACCTTGGTATGAGTTTTGAAGTTTAAAGAGAGGGAAAGTGAAGAAGTTCAAATTTTAAGACTTTTGGCCATTATAATCCGTCCATTTTGTGTCCACTTAGCGATGTTAGTATTGCTCGCCGATCTAATTGATGATTCACCAAATGGTCTCGTATCGCGCCAAGTTTTACAGGGCTTCCAATTTACATAGAGGTCTAAATGGTAGATACTAGCGAGATCGCCAACCAATTCCGTAATTCGCCAACTGGATCTTTATTTCGCCAACTTGTACTTTTCAACACATTCTTCGTTTTAACCTACAAAATCAACACATCATTATTTATAAAAGCAAACTAAAGCATTTAAAACCTTGGGTTTCCTCCCAAGAAGCACCTTATTTAACATCGTGACTCGACGTGAGCTACCAATCAAAATTCGTCTATGGGGTTAGACCTAATGCCACTAGGCAACCCGCCTTTACTGCTGGGGTAGAGATGAGACAATGTGTGGTCTAAGAGGTCTTAAATCAACTTGATTGATGTTGAGTGGGAGCCACTCATCTAATTCAGTACCTCCACGCTCTCCCTCATCACCTCTAGCATTTTATCTTTCTCGTGAAGCTTTTGGAGAATGATTAATAGTGTATCCTCGATATATTTATTTTCATGGCTTCTAGATTTTTCTCTCTCATAACGATGTATATTCCTCCTTTGGCTCTTTCACTGGTTTTCCACCTTTGAGATTTTGGTGGCTAAGTCATTCAGCTAAGTTACCAGTGCAACCAACTTGAAGTCACCCTTGACTTCTTGGTTCGCCTCATCTAACTTGCTACCACTTCCCTCAGCCATGCTCAGGGTTTCTTCATACAACAACTTAGAGGAAAAAAAACCTAAAAATAAAATTAGTAAACAATGATTTTTGAAAGTAGAGTTCGACTTAAACCAAAAACATTCATGTAACACCACTCCTCGACAACAGCGCCATTTTGATGTATGAGTAATCAAGTCAAAACATCCGATGCAAGTGTCTACGATCAAGTTTAGTAAACCAACCAGGGGTTGGGATTGTCCCAAGAGAGTGGGCGTGAAAATTAGAGGTTAAGTGCAACCGTGCCAAAGTTGATCGTAGCTAAAGACATTAACGAGTAAAAACATTATAAATTAAATAACGTGATGCAAGCAACAAATATTCAAGTGTGGGTTTTGTACGAAAGAAACAACTAAAATAGTGAAAATAAGGAAAAATACAAGAATGGAGATGGGATTCTTGGGATGTGATAGGAATACAAGATAGACTAAATCACTCGGTACATGCTTGTGATAGTAACTTCATAGAGTATTTATGACTAAGCTAGACATTAAAGGGGATAAGCTCTCTCTTGAGCAACTTACCCCATTTCAAGCGGGCTCTGCCCGGACACCCACTTGCTACATGAAGAACAACCTACGCCTTAACCCACAAACTCTCTCGAGCTGAGTGTATGGACATGGGACTAGGGTTTACTCTCTCGAGCTGAACGTCATGTCGACCCACTCGCGCTGGCCATCAATTTAGTGGTCTTAGTTTTATGACCTCTATCACGAGCAAGCCGAAAACACATATATGATATTATATTTACAACTACAACCTCATTAGTTCATCCACAACCACTAAATGAAAGCACATTTAAACTACGAATAAACTATAAGCAAGCAAGACCCAATAACAAATATAACCCATATTCATAAAATAACACCCCAAGAATTGGGGTTTTTAGCCACACATGTAAAAGAGATACACAAGTATACCAATCTTAATTTTCATCAATGGGTATGCAAAATTAAGTCTTAAAACAAGCAAAAGGTTAAGAATCCAAGAGATCCAAGTCCCATTTCTTGAAGATGAAACCCTTGAAAGCTCCAAGTTTTTCAAAACTCTATCGAAAACTTAGGGAGAATGTCTCAAAGACTCTCTCTAAAAGTTAATAATCTCAAAACTATGTAAAAATAAGGTAGAATTCGCTACAAAGAATAAATACTGAACTAGTATTTATAGTTTTCAGAAAATGTGCTCCAAAGGATCTTTTGGTGACGTTAGTCGGGGATCGCCGATGCACTCAGTGATCCACCCTTTGGTATACTTTGTTGCCTTTTATTAGTTGCCTTCAACATCTTCGTGTCCTGAATCATTGGGCGATGTACCACTGCTTCACGGAGTTGCTCGGCGATACACTGACTGCCCCTTTTCACTACCTATTTGCTCCTTTCCTTCAGGGCTCAACACACTGGAACAAAAGGTGAAAATGTGAGCTATTTGTGACTCACCGAATGGGTTCGGCGATTCACAAATCTTCCTTTCTTCATTGTTTTAAGACTTTTCACTTCTTTTTGCTACGTAGTGTCCATGCTTTCTTTCAAACATTAAATACCTGAAATTTAATGGTTTTCATCATATATTGAGATAAAATAAGCAATTGAGGACACATTTTCAATTAAAATGTAGCCCTAAATGAGTCCAATTTGTGGACATATTACCAAGTCAACCAAATCAGTGGGAATCTAGGTGATGGAGTTAAGTTGCAGCCTCCTGTGGTTGTTAATAATAATGCTCAGGTTCATGGTGATAATATACTTGGAAATACATTGAGGGTGTAAAATTCTCCAGAACCAAGGTTGCAATATAACTACAGGGTTGAGTTTAATACTGTTGAATATGTAGGACCCATTGTTCTCCCTCCACTACCTCCAGGGCACAACTTCGTGGAGACTAGCAGTATGATGCAGATGCTTACTACGAGCTGTCTATTTTTTATTATGGCTTTGGAATATCTGCATAGGCACATGGACAAGTTGAGAAGTGTGTGTAAGAGTTATGTGGGGCGACCAGAGTTGGATATGAATGTCATAGAGTCTTTCCTTTATCATTAACGAGTGATGCTATTGTATGGCTTTCTAAGCTTCCACACAACTCGATTCATACATGAGACCAATTGCACAAGGTGTTCATGGCCAAGTACTTTCCATTTTTAAAGAAGCTAGATCACAAAGATAAACTCAACAACTTCATGGCACTACCTAGAGACTCTGTGAGTAGTTTATGGGATATGTTCACTGTATTTATTAGAAGTGTTCTGAACCACTGAATTGATGATGAGTCACTAAAGAAGTATTTCTATAGAGGGCAAGATGACAATGGTAAGGTTGTGCTTGACACTATAACTGGAGGATCATATGGTGAGAGTACTTTTTAGGAGATCGTTGAGAAACTAGAGAAGATTTCCTGAAACAATAAAGCATGGAGCACTTGAATGTTTGACACTGGAAGAAGCACATTTGTAGTTCAAGTTGCACCTATTCAATATGCTGATGACATTTATGAGAAAATGGTACAGATAATGATATAACTTGGGTTGGTATTGAAGTATGTAAGCGGAGCGCCAGAAAAGGTAAATGCAGTGATTTACTTGACTAGAACTCCACCACCACTGGAATAGAAATGTTACTATCAGGAGAATGCTTATTTAATGAATGATCAGACGGGGGGTTTCCGAGTCAACACCCAAGGTTCCAACTTGGATAATTGGCGCCAAAGGCAAGGAAACCAAGGTCGAATCTATAGAAACCACAATCGAGAGGGCCAATATATTCGGTATGGGAACTACAATCGCGAGAACAACTACAATCGAAACAACTATGAGAACAAGAATAGTAGAGTTGGGACCTATGTTCCTCCAAAAAATTAGGAATTTGGCAGTAGGGAAGCTGGGGGTAGTATGTCACAGATTGAAGATATAATGAAAAAGATGATGGAGAGGTTTGACTCGACTGATGAGAATGGAAAGGAGATGCGAAAATGACTTGTCTGGAATCGGTCAAAAAGTTAATGCTCATGTAGTGTCGATAAAGCAACTTGAGTAACAGATGAATCAGTTTTCCACTACAGTCAACCCACGTCAGCCTGGAACACTTCCTAGCAACACCATCCAAAATCTGAAGAATGATGGCCATTGTATGGTAGTCACTACTCGAGGGGGTAAGCAAACTATTGATCCACCTATGCCATCTGAGGTTGAAACTGTGGTTGAGAACGAAGATGATAAGATTGAGGATTTTGAAGAGTCCAAGAATGCTACAGAAAAAGGAAGCAGAGATAACCCAAAAAGTTGTCCCCATGCCTAGACCTCCACTTCCATTCCCACAGAGGTTGGTGGAGAAGACTGAAGAAGGGAAATACCGTAGGTTTATTAGTACGTTGAAACAACATTCCATCAATGTTCCGTTAATAGAAGATATGGAGCAATTTCCTGGGTATGCTAAATTCATGAAAGATTTGGTGACTAAGAAGAGGGCCATGGTTTTTGAAGATGATGATAGGTTGCAACATTGTAGTGCTATTGCTACTCGGTCTCTTCTGCGGAAGAAAGAGGATCCTGGTGCTTTCACTATTCCATGTACCATTGGGTTATTAAATTTTTCGAAGGCATTGAGTGATTTAGGTGCTAGTATTAATGTGATGCCATTGTCTATTTACAAGAAGTTGGATTTAGGGGCTCTAAAATATACTGCGATGTGATTGCTCATGGCCGATAGAACTGTGAAAAGGCCCATTGGTGTGCTCCAAGATGTAATTGTGAAAGTGGAGTCTTTTATATTTCCAGCGGATTTTATGATACTTGATTGTTAGGTTGATTTTGAGGTTCCCATCATCCTTAGGAGACTATTCCTTGGTTGATATGGAAAAAGG
Organism: Solanum bulbocastanum; assembly: GCA_037074985.1. Classification (NCBI taxonomy): domain Eukaryota; kingdom Viridiplantae; phylum Streptophyta; class Magnoliopsida; order Solanales; family Solanaceae; genus Solanum; species Solanum bulbocastanum. The sequence goes on from CM073605.1 coordinate 22,843,371, forward strand.
GAAGATGAAGTTTCGATTGAATAGTGAAGAGGTGACTTTTAATATCTATAGGTACATGAAGCAGGAAAGTGATCTCAAGTCAGTGTCCGTGGTGAATAATATTGTGGGTCAAGGTTCTGATGTGTCTATTGAAGAGCGGTTGGGTGTTGATGCACTTGAAACGGTAATGATGAATTTTGAGGGTGATGGCATTGAAGACTAAGATGAGTCAGTTACCTCACTTGATAGGTTTGAATTTTGTTCCAAACCGAAGAGATTGGAGTTAGATATGATGAATCTTGACTCTCCACCCGCAAAACCATTTTTTGAAGTGGCTCCAAAACTGGAGCTTAAGATTGTACCATCACATTTGAGGTATGTATTCTTGGAAAGAGATGGTACTTTACTGGTCATCATTGCGGCTTATTTCAATATGGAACAAATTGAGGCTTTGGTTTCTATGTTGAAGATATTCAAGAGGGCTATTTGGTGGACTATTGCGGACATTATTAGGCTTCCTCTTGGCATTTGTTCTCATAAAATCCAACTTATATCGGATCACAAGCCTAGTATTGAGTACCAAAGGAAACTGAATCCACCTATGCAAGAGGTAGTTAAAAAGGAAATCATGAAGTGGTTGGATGCTGGAGTTATTTATCCCATTGAAGATAGTAGTTGGGTTTTTCATGTTCAATGTGTGTCCAAGAAAGGTGGGATTACCATGGTACCTAATGCAAGAAATGAGCTTGTTCAAATGCGGCTCGTGATTGAATGGAGAGTTTGCATGGACTACCAGAAATTGAATGCTTGGACAGAAAAAGACCACTTCCTTATGTCGTTCATGGATCAGATGTTGGACCGCCTTGCTGGTAAGGGTTGGTATTGTTTTCTTCATGGTATTTAGGACTACAATCAGATATCCATATCTCCAAAAGACTAAGAGAAGACCACATTCACTTGCCTTTATGGGACTTTCACCTTCAAACGCATGACATTTGGGTGGTGTAATGCTAGAGCGACCTTCTAGCATTGCATGATGTCGATCTTTTCGAATATGGTGGAGGCCACTATTGAGGTATTTATGGATGATTTCTCTGTGGTGGGTGCCTCATTTGATGGTTTCTTGGATTATTTGGCTGAGGTACTGAAACGGCATGAAAAGTGCAATCTTATGCTCAATTGGGAAAAGTGCCACTTCATGGTGAAAGAGGGGATCATTCTGGGTCATTGAATTTTTGAGAAGGGTATTGAGGTTGATAAAGTGAAAGTCGAGGTGATAGAAAAGCTTTCACCACCTATCTATGTTAAATGTGTTAGAAGTTTTCTTAGGCATGCAGGCTTTTATATGAGGTTTATCAAGGATTTCTCAAAAATTGCACACCCATTGTTGAAATTTCTCGAGAAGGAGTGTAAGTTTGATTTTGATGATGCTTGACTAAGAGAATTTGGAGAGTTTAAGGAAAAGCTAGTTTTTGCACCTATCATTATATCATCGGATTGGGGTAATCGTTTGAAGTGATATGTGATGCAAGTGGAGTGACACTTGGTGTGGTGTCGGAGGTGAGAGAAGATTCTTCATCCTATTTACTATGCTAGAAATGTTCGATATGTGGCTCAAAAGAACTATATAGTGACTGAATAGGAACTTCTTGCTATGGGTTTCGCATTTGAGAAATTTCTGTCGTACTTGCTTGATATTAAGGTCATAGTGCATATTGACCATTCTGCATTGAGGTATTTGATGGCTATGAAGGATAAAAAACCGAGGTTGATTAGATGGGTATTGTTGTTGCAAAAGTTCGATTTTGAGGTGAAAGATAGAAAGGGGATAGAAAATCAAGTTGCTAATCATCTATCTAGATTAGAGGAGGAAGCTATGCTCAAGCTAGGAGATGGGGCTGAAATGAATGATGCGTTTCCTGATGAACTGGTATTGGTGGCTTCTCATGATCTTATTCCTTGGTTTTCAAATTTTGCTAACTATTTGGCAAGTGATCTGGTTCCATCAAATTTGTCTTTTCACCAAAGAAAAAAGTTTATGCATGATGTGAAGAAGTTCTTTTGGGATGAGCCTTATTTGTTCCATATTTGTGGTAATAGGATTATTCGTCGTTGTGCGCCCAAGTTTGAGATGTTGAGTATACTAGAGGCGTGTCATTCTTCTCTTTTTGGTGGGCATCAAAGTGGTATTCGGACTGCGCATAAGATTTTGCAGTCTGGGTATTATTGTCCTATCATCCACCAAGATGCTCATGATTTTGCCAAGTCTAGTAATCGTTGCCAAAGAGAAAGAGGAATTTCAAAGAGGCAAGAGCTACCTATGAATTTGATTTTGGTGATTGAGTTGTTAGATGTTTGGGGTATTGATTTTATGGGTCCATTTATGAGTTCACATGGGATGAAGTATATTCTTATTACAGTTGATTATGTGTCAAAATGGGTAGAAGCAATTGCACTTTCAAACAATGAAGGTAAAAGTGTCACCGAATTCCTGAAAGTAATATCTTCTCCAGATTTGGTACACCTAGGGCGATTATTAGCGATTGAGGTACCCACTTCTATAATAAGTTGTTCAAGGCACTAGTTGAGAATATGGTGTCCGCCACAATGTAGTGACTCCTTACCATCGGCAGTTTAGTGGGCAAATTGAAGTGTCCAATAGAGAGATCAAGTTGATTCTTGCTAAGACTGTGAATGCTATCTATTGCACTTCATTCAAAACTCCCGTAGGTATGTCCCCCTACCAACTTGTATATGGGAAGTCTTGCCATTTGCCGGTAGAGCTAGAGCATAAGGCTATGTGGGCGCTAAAGAAGTTGAATTTGGATTGGGGTGCAGCATCGAGTCAGAGAGTAAGTGACATGAATGAGCTTGATGAGTTTGGCCTAAGAGCTTATGAAAGTTCATCCTTGTACAAAGAGAAGATGAAGAAGTATCATAATCAAAAGATCGAAAAACGTGAATTTAATGTGGGTGATCTAGTGCTTCTATTCAACTCTAGGTTGCACTTGTTTCGTGGCAAGCTCAAGTCCAAGTGGACCAGGCCATTCATAGTCACTCAAGTGTTCCCACATGGAGCAGTTGCACTCAAGATTAAGGAGGGAACAAGGTTCAAGGTGAACGAGCAAAGGATCAAGGTCTACATGGGGAAATAAGAGAGTGTGCAAGAAGTGGTTGAGACCTACTACCTTGATAAAGTCTGAGTAATCAAAGGGCCTGCATCGTGTCACAATGTTAAATCAAGTGCTGCTTAGGAGGCAGCCCAAGATGTACAATCTAGGCAATTATAGGTTTCTCTTTTCGATTTAGGAGTTTTCATTGTTTATTTGAATTTCTGCAATCCTTTAGATAGGTGTTTTATTTTTTCATTAGTGTTGGCTAGATATAGCATAGGGTACATGCCTAAAAAGTGTTCAAAAAATGTAAAAAGAAAGGCCTAACGGTTGCTACATGTGCAAGGATGAAAAGCAAAATCTACAGAAAAGCTTTGTGCAGAGGTCTACGGACCCCATCAATGATTCGTGGGTCCATCCATGGACCGTGAATGGTATCCGTAGACCCCCAAGTAAGTCCTTAATTTTTCTAAGTGTAAGAGTCACCTACGGATAGGACCTATGGTCCGTAGGTCGACCCACGGCCCGTAGAGATGGGGTTTCGTGGATCCAAACCTAGGGCTTACCCGACTAGAACCGAACATTTTTTAAAATAAAACCCCTCATTTTTATATTCTTCCCCCACATTTAAAACTCCCACCCAACCATTTCTAACCCTTTCCTCTCCCTAAATCACTCTTTTAACCTCCAAAATCCCACAGATCACTCCCTATTCACATACTCGTATTCCTATATCACTCCTCTCTTTCCCCAAATCCTCATCTACACTTCCACATCAATTTCATTGTCCGAGTTCTGTGTCAAACGCATGTCAAAGGTTCTAAGGAGTCATTGTCATCATACAATCACCAATTTTCAATACTGTAAGGTAAATGACTTCACTTTAACTCTGAATTTCGGTATTCATTGTTCAATACATGAAGTCACGAAGTGGGTCTTGACCTTCGGTTGTTTTTGTATGAAATTGCATGATAAACTATAGTTAGAAACACCCTTGGGATGAGAGAATGTGATTATGCTGTCTTTGTAATCAAATAACACTGGGTAAATAGTCTAAATGAAAGTTTCGACTTAGGATTCCTAGTTTTGTGTGTTACAAAAGATAAATAAATGAGTAATTAGAACCCTAGGGATGACAAACTATCATACATTGTGTTGAAATGGATGATTAGACTTAGGTTGATTGTTTGAATGGTTCAAAAATGGTAGACAAATAAAGCATATCTGAAACCTAGCATAGAACTGACTTATAATACCCTGTCCACGGACCGTAGGTCAACCTACGAACCGTAGATCAGGTGCGTAGGTCTATTGCACATGGAGAATCCACTAAGTGTGGAACAACAGAGGTGGACTATGGTCCGTAGGTCAACCTACGGACCATTCTTCACATTTGTGGTTCCCATTAGAGCCCAACTTTTTGGGACTTCTGACCTACGGAGGAGACCCACGAACCGTAGTTACCCACCGTAGGTGGCCACTGATGCTACAGTACATAATTTGTTTAGTTTTTTTTTTGTTTTGTTCTTTAGTATAAATATTTTTTGAGTATGTCATTGGTCTATTTTAGTACTAACTAAGCCTCCACAGGTACCATGGCTTCCAAGAAAGCTCCGACGTACATACCAAAGGGCAAGTCAAAGTTGGTGGCACCAACATTGCGGCTAATTGATGAAGATACTGATGCAGAGTAGGATCCCACCTATGTCCCACCTACTATGAGGACATTCCCAACTACACCTCATACTACTCAAAATCAAGCCCGGTAGGTGATTCCCGATGTGGTCAGTGCCTTCCAGTTTGATGAGGAGGATACATCGATCTGTTCACCAGCTTGTTCTACTTTTAGCTCTGAGTCCACTTCTGCTTTCGGCTCCAACTCTGGATCCGCATCCGGCTCCAACTCTAGATACGCATCCAGCTCTAGTTCACATGGTAGGACTGCCTCATCTGATGAGGCTACTAGTGTGGGAAACATTCCTGTGCCACCAAACACCGAACCTGTTGTAGTTGCTGAGGAGCCGAACCGGTGGTGTGTAAGTGGTCAATGGCAGATTTACAGGGATTCCAAGATGATAAATGAGAAGGACAGAATAGCTCATTTAGTCTCTGATGAGTGTTGTGTTCTCACAGGCAGCTTGCACACCGTGCCCGCCATTCATGAGCTTTTTAAGACACAAGTCTGAGTGGATGGTCCGTAGCCCAGGGTCATATAGCGAGGAGATCGTGAAGGAGTTCTATGCTTCATACACAGCTACCCTCTGAGGTTCCATAGATAAACGGACCAAGCCCACCACCCAGGCCCCACTCAAAGTTACTCTAGTTCGTGGGTTCTTAGTTGATATATCAGAGGCTACTATTCATAGATTCCTCTATGGCTCGAGCCATTCTCTAGCAATCAAAACGGTCGAGTTTGATTATCAATGAAACATCGTAAGGAGCGGGGCATTCCAAAGGAATGCATAGTAGAGGGAGACTTTGTTGCACTAGTTGGCCCGTTATCTTGCTATAAACGGATAGCGCGCTGAGTGGGTCAGCAACCCGAGTGGAGGCGTCAAGAAGGCCGCTTTGACTTTTATGGCCAAATTCTTCTGGCTATTAGTACGAAATAGGGTGTCTTCTACACAGGCAGAAAATGTCCTTACTTGGGACTCTAGAGTCATGGTGGCAGCCCTAGTTGCTGGGTTTGAGATAGATTTTGACCACATGATTATTGTGGAGATTCACAAGAGGGCCTTTAAGGCCACCACCACATACCCCTTCCCATGCCTCAATTTTTTAGCTGTGCAGGGATGCAGGGAGTACCGGTTTAGCATTTCGACAAGTTTACCTAGGCCACCAAAACCCTAGATATAGGCCTGATTTGAGATGAGGCTAATTTGGCGGCACCACACAGAGAGCCACATGCTGAAGTGCCACCACTGAAAGAAGACTTAGTTGCAGATGTAGAGCAGATGCAAAGTGAGGAGCGTGCCCTTCTAGCCACTACTAAGGATGCCCCAGCCTCCTATTCTCTAGCCACAAGTCAGTCCCCTAGCACCGCCAGAGCCACTTAATCTTCAGGGTCTGCGATAGTGCCTCTAGCCCATGTTCAAAAGCTGGAGGCTCAGATGGCCACACTACTACAACATGTGATGCCATGGATGCAGCGAGCGATTGAGGAGTCCGCGACTAGGGTGGAACAACAGATGGAGCAGAGGATGGATGGTAAGGTTCAAGCTGTGCACCAACGTCTTGACTTATTTGAGTTGCATGTCTTAGAACATCCAACCCCTACTACATATGTCTCTGCTTTCCAAATAGAGTTGGCCAGTCTTTGAGCTGATCTTGATATTCTCCTAACTCTACCAGAGACTAAGCCTGAGTCGGCCCTTATTGGTTGATGATACTGTACTAAATGCCCTATTCGGAGATGCGATGCCACCACCTTTTTCTTCCTATCCTGCTAGGAAGCGCCCCTGCTCTAGTCAAGCTTATGAGGAAACTAAGGCTGAGAAAGCTCACAAAAGGGAGCGCCAACAGTTTGAGGAGGCTCGAAGGGCGTCTGTAATAGATGAGGAGACACTCCAGCAGCGGGCTAGAGATTGGTGTTAGTGCCTCTAGCAATGTGAGCAACACTGATGGTTCTATCAGGGTAAATGTTAACACTACTGAGGGTATTGAGACTGTTGATACGGGCACTACTTAGGGTGACTCGATTGTTGATCCAGTGTGCTCTGAGAAATCAGACCCACCCCGTTCTTGATAGGTCTTTGGCGCTATGCGCCACAAGTTGCTTCACCCAATCCTTTATTCTTTACTTTTTGTACATTGGGGACTATTGTACTATATATTTTTGGGGGTGGGGTAAATGGATTGTGAGTGATAGGGTGAAGTTTGAGTAACCCAACTCATAATCCTCTCTTGGGGTTTTCTTACTTGTGTTCTTTTCCCCCCAAGAGACTATTTTTAATTTCTGTTGAACTGGCATGTGTTAGGATTGTATGTGTTGAAGCATGAGAAACAATAGAGCATGATTGCATAATTAAGAAAGAAAAATGATACCCTTCCAAAATCTGTTAGATGTGCTAAAATCTATTGGCTAGAATGAGTTGAATGTGTTAGCTCTGAGTATAACATGATAAAGAACCAATTTTATCTCATGGCATAAGGTAAAATGAACTGTGTAATATTATAATCTAATAATGAAATAATGTGCCAAGAGTGTGTGAGGAAAGTTGATTGTTCAGACAGTTTGTGCCAACCTAAAACTTGCCCTGTTGGTCCTGCTCAGAAGAACTAGGCTAGAAGTTGGGAAGTGATCATAGGCCTTTGTTGAAATTAGTCCACATAAGCGTAAAAGAATCCAACCAAACAAAATCAATGTTCCCTTTGATCCAAATATTTGAGACTAAAATTTACCATTTCTCTAGATTCATCTAACTCACCTTCCCAAAAATAAGTGTTTTGGCCCCTATCCCTCCTTGGACATGTGCACCTTGACTTAGGCCAAAAGCCTAAGTTGAGGGTGGCTAATGCTAAAAGTGACCTCAATCTTGGCTATGGTCTGACATCGGATATAGGGCACCTCAACTAATGGAAAATCCATAAGTTGAGGGTGGCTATGAAAGAGGAAACCGAAAGAAAAATTGGTATGAAAAGAGTTGTGTTGAAAAGAGAAAAAGAGAGGCTAGAATAGGATGTGACTTTGTGCCAAAGAAGCAAAATTATGATAAATAAAATTGCTGAAAAATAAAGAAAAAAAAGTGAAAAAAATAAGATCTACAAAGTCAAAAGTCACATCTATGGTGAAAAGAGTCAAAGGAATGAAGGTAACAAGGAAGGATGTCAAAATTAGGTTGAAAAGAGGTAAAAAGCCAATGTAATATCAAGGAGCGCAGAAAATCACTAAAAAGTACCCAAATGTACCACACCTAACCCTGAGCCTACGTTATAAGCTAAGAAAGTCCTATAGTGATCCTAGCAACTAGTTTGGAGAGTCTATGCAATGAAAATAAGGGCAATCCTATGGCATTGAGCACTAATTGTACTTGAAGTTACTTCTGAGCGTGAGTGTTGAATGAATCCTTGTACTCAAAATCATATTCATTGTGTGAAAAAGGGATTTCATTTGAAGTAAGGGCACTAGTTACATTGTCAGAGAATTGGTACCTTGGTGATAGTGAGAAAGTGTATGTTGTGTGTCTATTGGTCGATCTTTGTCATATCTTGATCCGCATGAGTTAGCTTGTTGAGTCTAAGAAGAAAGATTTGCACTCAGAAAGGGAGTCGGGATAGAAAGTTATGTGATTGCTTGTGTTTGAATGCCTGCTTCTATACAAGTGTCGTTTAGAGTCTTAGTGCGTCGCTTGAGGATAAACAATGAATTTAAGTTAAGGATGTTGATATACCGTGAGTTTATATTTCACTTATGAGTTGTGTGTGTCTAGGGCTATTTTGTATTCGAACTAATGTTTATTTTGCTAAATTTGCAAGAAATAGGCTTGGACGAGATTGAGAGAGCTATAACTGAAATTCTGTAGAAGTAGCCACCTACGGACCGTAGGTTTAGTCACGCTCTTTAGGTGGGTGGCGTAGATGGAGCCTCAATGAAGTCTTGACCAAGTGTGGAACTACGGAAGCCATTTACAAAACGTAAGTTGACCCACGGGCTGTCCTACACCTCCGTCATTTCTATCAGAGATTTTGAGTTCCAGTACTTGAGGAAAAGTTCTAAGTGTGGAGCCATGGAAGGGGACCCACGGACTATAGGTCAACCTATGGTCCATACTGCACGACCGTCGATTGCAATTGGAAGTTGAAGGTTCCAAAACTTCTGAGAAATTATCTAAGTCTTAAGCCATGGAAGGGACCTACGGACCATAGGTCATTCCATAGTCCGTAGGTCAGTATCGTTGATTGAAGCCGCGTCCGGCAGTTTATTTCTTTATTTCATTTCCTTTTTATTTAAGACAAGTTTTTCTATAAATAGGGGATGCAAACCTCATTTTGGGGGGTTTGACATTATTGTTAACTTTTAGTTCTTGGTATTTTCTTGGGAATTAACTTACAAACATTAGCAATTTGATTTCTGGATTTTGGTTTATAAAGATTTTGCTTTGATTTTCAATTGGAGATTATGGGTTTCTTCTACTTATTACGTAAGTTCATGAATTCTCCTTCTAAAATTATGAATTATGTTCTTCCAAGCATGAGTAAATAAATTCACAACTAGAGTTATAGGAACCATGAGCGATTAACTAAGTATGAATAGTAACTAAGTAATTCATGAATAGTGTTGTTGCATGCATTGATAATTCTTCTGTTTAGAAGTCTTTTTAACGGTGGAAACTATTAGAACTCTCCTTGTTGCTACTTGCCGGACCAAGGAGGTAGTTAATAAGAAAAAAATTATCAACGGATATCTAGTGTGATACTATCTAATAGTCTAATGTCAAGTAGTGCGAGGGTTAAAACTAAGTCATACATTGATGTGATGTCTAATTTGAGGTAAAGGTAAGGGTTAGTAAATTATACACACGTAGCCGGACCAAGGTGCGGGGTGAAATTCTCTATTTGGCGGACCAAGCACTTAGGGATACATAACTTACCACTTTGCATGTGATACACTAGGAAAGGATTATTATTACTAGGATTACCACGTTATGAGCTTTTGGGGAACACACATACCCTAGTTTCTCTCACTCATTGATAACAACCAAAGTTCGAATCTTGCTCAATTCTTCTCTAAACTACAATCTATTATTTGTTACACAAACACCTTCCATCTCCCCCCCCCCCCCCCCCCATTTTGTTACTTTTCTTGGAAATAAATTGACTAAACAAATATAATAGTGAGTTAAGTTAAAGTATAAACCATATTCCTTGTGGGATCGACCCCAACCTACAAGTTGGGTTCTTTACTTGATAACAATTGCTTATACTTCTTAGGGAGGTGTAATTTGAGCGTATCAATGGTTACCGGTATGTTGAAAGTCTTTCAACTTGATGTTTATGCCTTACTTTACCTTGGTGCTACCTTGTCTTTTGTGATGCCATATGTGGCTATGAGATTTGATATTCTTCTGGATGTGTTGTTAGATCCTTTTTCTGTCTCTACTCCTATTGGTGATTCTATTATGTCTTAGAGGATCTATAAAAAGTGTATCATCTCCTTGTTTCATAGAGTCAATCATGTTGATCTTGCAGAGCTTGATATGCTAGATTTTGATGATATCCTTGGTATGAATTGGTTGCATTCATGTCATGCTTCTATTTATCATAGAACTCGTATAGTCAAGTTTCAGTTTCGAAATGAACCAATCCTAGAGTCGAAAGGGGGAAGTTCTATGCCAAAGGGTCAGTTCGTTTCATGTCTTAAAGCTAGAAAAATTATTTCTAAGGTTTACATTTACCATCTAGTTAGGGTGAGGGATATAGATTCTAAAACCCTTACTCTTGAGTCGTCCTCTGTTGTAAATGAGTTTCAGGAAGTGTTCCTTGATAATTTACCAAGTATTCCTCCCGAAAGGGAAATAGATTTCATTATTTACCTTCTCAAGATATGCAACCCATCTATATTCCTTCACACCAAATGTCTTTGGCTAAATCGAAAGAACTGAAAGAGCAATTAAAAGATTTGTTGGATAAGGGTTACATCCGACCAAGTATCTCTCCATGGGGTGCTCCAGTTTTGTTTGTTTGAAAAAAAGATGGTTCACTTCGTATGAATATTGACTATTAGAAATTAAACAAGGTTACCGTTAAGAACAAATATCCTCTCCCAAGGATAGATGATTTGTTTGACCAACTTCAAGATGCAAGTTACGTCTCTAAGATTAACCTCTAGTCGAGTTATCACCAATTGAGGGTGAAGGAAGATAACATTCCAAAGATGAATTTTTGAACTCAGTATGGTCATTATGAGTTTTTGGTAATGTCGTTTGGTTTAACTAATGTTCTGGTGTCATTTATGGATTTGATGAATAGGGTGTTTAAACAGTGCCTTGACATGTTTGTGATGGTGTTCATCAATGATATACTAATCTATTCAAAGATTTATGATGAGCATATTGATCATTTGAGGATTGTGCTACAAATTCTCAAGGACCAACAAATCTTTGCATAGTTTACCAAATGCGAGTTTTGGTTAAGGTCTGTGGCTTTTCTTGGTCATATTTTTTCAAGTAAAGGTATAAAGGTAGATCATAAGAAGACGGATGTGGTTAGGATTTGGCCTAAAACTCTATCCCCTTCGAACATTAGAAGATTCTAGGGTTTTCTTGGTTACTACAGAAGGTTTGTTAAGAGGTTTTCTTCGATTGCCTCTCCATTGACAACATTGACCCAAAAGAAGGATAAGTTTATATGGTCTTAAGCATATGAAAAGAGTTTTTAGGAATTGAAGGATAGAATTACTTCTTCTCTAGTGTTGACTTTACTAGAAGGGACAAATGGTTTTATCTTTTATTATGATGCCTCGAGAATTGGTTAGGATCTTCTTCTTTATGGAAAATAGGAAAATTATTGCCTATGCTTTAAGGAAACTTAAGATTCATGCGAATAATTATCAGACCCATGATATTGAACTAGCGGCAGTTGTGTTTGCTATTAAGATATGGAGATATTATTTGTATGTTGCTCATGTCGATATTTTTACAGACCACAAGAGTTTGTAATATGTGTTTAATCAGAAGGATCTGAATCTTCGCCAAAGAAAGTGGCTTGAGTTATTGAAAAATTATGATATGAGTTTTCTCTCTCACCAGTAAGGCGAATGTGGTAGCGGACGCTCTCAGTCGGTTATCTATGGGCAGTGTTACTCATATTAAGGATGATAAAAAAGAGATGCTCATAGAGTGGCCTGGTTAGGTGTTCAATTAGTGGATTCTACCAGGGGTGGTGTTATGGTTTATAATGGTTCAGAATTGTCTTCTGTGGCAGATGTGAAATTCAAGCAAGGTCTTGATCTGACTTTGGTTGAACTAAAGGAAGCAGTGCTTAAAAAGTCCATAGAGGTTTTCTCCCAAGGGGGAGATGGTGTGCTTTGATATCAAGGTTGTATGTGTGTTCCTAATGTTGGTGACTTAAGAGAGCAAATCTTATCAGAAGCCAATAACTCTCGATATGTCATTTACCTGGGAGCCACCAAGATATACCGTGATTCGCAGTAGATCTATTGGTGGAATGTGATGAAGAAAGATATTGCAGAATTTGTGGCTAAGTGCAAAAATAGTCAATAAGTGAAAGTTGAGCATAAAAAATAGGAGGTTTATCCCAAGACATTAGCATTCCTACTTGGAAGTTGAAATATTTATATATGAACTTCATTGTTGGTTTTCTCAAACTCGGTGGCAACATGATTTGATTTTAGTGATAATGGATCGAATGACGAAATTGGCTCATTTCATTCCCATCAAGGTTTCTTATTTGGTGGAGGACTATGCTAAGTTGTATTTGAATGAAATGGTGAGGATTAATGGAGAGCCCTTATCCATTATCTCCGATCGTGGTACCGAATTCACTTCTTAGTTTTGGAAATCTTTCCAAAAGGATCTTCGTACTCGTGCTAAGCTGTGTACGTACTTTCATCCACAAGCTGATGGTCAAGAAGAGTGTACTATCCAAAAACATATGTTGAGAGTATGTGTAATTGACTTCAAGGGTAATTAGGATGATCACTAGCCTTTGATTGAGTTTGAGTATAACAATAGCTATCATTCAAGTATCATTATAGCTCTATTTGAGGTTATTTATGGTAGGAGGTGTATATATCCTATAGGGTAGTTTGAATTGGGTGAATTCATTTTGATTGGCCCCAAGTTTGAACATTATGCTATGGAGAAAGTTTTACTTATTAGAGAAAGGTTGAAAGTGGCTCAAAGTCGACAAAAGTCATATGCCTATATTAGAAGAAGAGACCTTGAGTTTGATGGCCATGATTGGGTCTACTTGAAAATTTCACCAATGAAGGGGGTAATGAGGTTTGGCAAGAAAGGGAAGCTTAGTCCTCGTTATGTAGGCCCAAACTAGATTTTGAGGCATATTGGTAAGGTTGCTTATAATCTTGAATTGCCTAATGAAATGGCATTGGTGCATCCAGTTTTCCATATCTCTATATTGAAGAAATGTGTTGGCGGGAGTTAAAGAAAATCTTTCTTATGAGGAAGTCTCGATTGAGATTTTAGACTGGCAAGTCAAGAATCTGAGAAATTAAGAAGAGTCTTACATTAAAGTTTTCTAAAGGAATCAATTAGTTGAGGGTGCTACTTGGGAGGCCGAGGCCAATATGATGTAACGTTATCCTTATCTCTTTCCTTCTACCCCTACTCTAGCATAAGGTATTGAGTTCCTCATGGTTTACTCCTTTGGTGTCATGTATCTTCGATATTCCCATGATTTCCTCATATATGCATGTTCATGAAAAGCTTAAAATTTCAAAAAAAATGAGTCAACATGATTAATTTCTTTATGTTTATGTACATTTGATTATGAGTTGCATGTAGTCTTCATGATATGATGTTTTGAACATGCGTTAGCTTGGAGTTGATGTTTCCTCCTTAAATATGTGCATTTTTGTGATTGCATGCATGTTGGGTTGTTAGATTAAGATTTTTCCTCCCTTCTGATGTCTTGAATCTCATTTGAGGACGAATGATCCCAAGGGAGAGATAACGTGACACCTCGAATTCGAGAAAGACCAAAAAAGGCTTATAGGGAAGGACTCACATGCCAACACCTGGACCAGGGATGCTCCATAAATGCCCAGACGAACCCAGGGTTAAGGCTAAAAGGGTCTCCCCAAGCCACTGGTTTAAGGCCCACGACTTCCTAGTGGACTTGTGCACCCTTAGACGGCTCGTGTAGACCTCCATGTAAGGGGTTGCATCAACTTTAAGTCTGGGTCTTTTCCTAATTATTCTATATTTACACTATGTCATTTTACCCCTACTTAGAATTCCTATAAGAATTTTTAACCCCAAAATTTTTCCAATTCTGATCATTATCTTAAATTCTTAAAAGAAGATCAAGTTTTGTTCTCCCACAATATTTCCTCTCTAGAAAGCTTGAAGAAGAAGGGTTCAACATAGGGTTTCAAGTCAAGTATCCTAATCCTCCATTAAAGGTAATCAATTAGCATTGAGGTAGGATGGTTTTCATCCGTGGAGCCCTTTCCTCCATGGAGTTCCCAACTTCTCCAATTTTCAATGTTAGAAATGATTTGTGATCTTTTATGCATGAAATGAGTTAATCTCATGTTTTTATGATGATCCCCCATGAACACATGTAATTCACATGTTTTTCCAAGCTATGACTATATGATGTGGGTTGTGGAATTATGAAGGATTAGTTTTATGAAGTCATGCCTATTCTCATGTAATTTATGCATATTTTTTAAGGATACTTTGAGAGGGAAGTATCAATGATGTTGTTGAAAAGATTTCTCATATACACATGAAAGCATTATTGTGAAATGGTTTCTCACATAATAATACTTCTTAAGGTTGAAAAACATGAAGTGATTCCCTATGTCACATGATGCAAGGACAAGAGACGATTACCCATGTTTCTTTTAAAAGATAAGCTGAATAAGATTAAGAACTATTCCGTGGAAGTTAAGCTTAGTAACGAGTGAACACGTTCCGATTACCCGTGTCCCATCAACTATGTCCCAACATAGGATTGTCTAGATACACATTAGCTAGTGGAAATATATAAGCTAGAAAGTTCATGGTATTTACCTTGGAAAGTAGGACAATCCTCTTCGGTATGGGAGACAGTGGATTCCATGTGAATAGCCCATATGGGCTTACATATATGTTAAGGCTACTTACCACAAGCAAGCTATGATGAAGTAAGGTTATTTCAGTAAGTACCTCACATAGGTTTTAAGATGATGCATGCTTGAAGTGACAATGTTTTATGTCTTAAATTTCTTAACTCCTATACTCATGTTTTAGCTCGGTCGTTGCACTCTCATGAAAATGTCCCTTTTTAGTATGTTCTGTATGTTTTTATGCATGGCTATCATACTTGGTACATATTGTACTAAGACATACACTTGCCTAAATTTTCCTAAATGTAGGGTTAGATAATCATGTGTCTAGTTTTGTGGTATGACACCTAAGATTCGATAAAATAGAAAGATGCAGCTTTCAAGGATTTGGTGTAAGAACCAATGGAAACCATCGACATACCGTGGGTCAGACCCCAGATCGTAGGTCAGGTCCATGGTTCAGTTTGAGAATTAGGGAAAATTCAGGATAAAAAGGTGTCACCAACAGCCGTGAATGATGGTCCGTTGATTGACCCATGGACCATAGGTTGGTTCTTTCATTGGGGTCCAAAGTTGTGGTCTCTGATCCCACCCACGGTCGACCAATATGGTCTGTGATTGGATCTATAAACCGTAGGTCTGACTGTAAGTGAGGGGCAATAGTTTTTATTCAGAGGAAAATAATTGTTAGGTTAACTTCAAATGGTCATATCCTTTGGTAGAAAATGAATTAGGTGGCCCATGACCTATCAAATTAATTGAATCCCCTTTCCAACGCCACCAATTTTTCTAAAGCCAAGCTCGGAATAAAATGTTATGCTCATTTTAGTGAATCCCTATCGGGAAGAGCATGAATGACGGCTCCAACCGGTGGTTAGTAGTACAAACAATGGACCGTCATTCCCTCCGTGGATGGGCTTTGTTATTATCTATGTCAGGGTCATTTTGGACTTTTCCCTATGCATTGGAGCACTTAAACTATGTTGGTTGATGACTAAACTACATTGTTTTATTTAGAAAAAGTCTAAAATCCTAGTCAGATATACCCAGAACCCTTATTCTCCAAAAAATCATCCAAATTAGAACTAAAAGAGAAGAAAGAGGCCTAGTTTCTTTCAAGAACTAGTAGCAGTGATGTTCAATATTCAGACCCAAAATCCAAAGGATTTCCACGTGAATTTCATAACCAGATATGTGGGATTTCACTATCCATTAGATCTCTAGAATTCTGTTAGTTCTTAAGATTCTCATAAAATGTTTAGAGCTAGGGTTTCTAGATTTCCAAGATTTATTGTGATTATTGTTCCCTTGATCTAAATAACTTGTTTCTTGATTATTTAGTATAATTCCATGAATGGTACTCTGAACCCTAGCATCTGTAAATTCTCTTAGTTCTTTAATTACACTTGCTAGATCAGTTAAAAAGATAATCATGCTTCAGATTTTGAATGTCAGATTATCAGTATATAAAAGTTGCATTCTTAGCTAACATATCAGTATTTTAAGCTATTTAGCATTTCAGTCAAAATGCAGTCATATACATATTCAGTTAGGAGTACACTTAGCACTGAGTTTGAGTAGGGTTAAACGTACCCTCATAGTCCTTGAACTATGTGCCAATATAGGATTATAAGTCCCCTCTGTTGGGCACTAGATTTAGTGATCACGCCAGCCATGCCTTTATATCCCTGACAAGGCTTATTGGGTCCTCTCGATTGGGCGTATACATCAAACTCCACGTTAGCTCACGTGGTTAATGTCTGTTAATAGTAGCTCCCACAATCAGACTTGTAGTACATTTGACTAGGTTCTCAAAATTTATATCAATTTATAGTTCAACATGTTATCTTCATGATTAGCAATTGGTCATTGCATTCAGTTCAGTACTTTTAAGTTATACTTTAGTACATATCTATATCTTGTTTCATATTATATCATTGCTTAGTTATAATTTGTTCAGGTCACATATATTGTTCATCTTAGTGTTTATATCCTGCATGCTCAGTACATTCCAAGTACTACCGCATATTCTGCGCTACATCATTTCATGATGTAGGTTCAAGTACTCACCGTCCAAATCACTCATAGATCGATTCTCAGTCCGCATTCAACAACTTCAGTTGTGAGTCCTCATATTTCGAGGTCAATAGACATGCTTTCATTTTAGTTTTTACTTTCAATTTTCAATTTTGTTAGAGTTAGTTGAGGCATGTCCCAGTAACTCAACTCAGTTAGAGGCTTTCCATACATAGTAGTAGATTCAGCTTGAGTTGTTAAGTAGTTGTTTTAGTTATCACTAAACTTTTAATATATTTTATATATTTAGACTTGTTAGGCTTTTCCCAACTTTAAGTTATCTATTGTTTTAGCTTCCACATAGTACATGATTTACTTAGTAACTTTGATAGTATGCTTATGATATGCAAGGGACTGGGTTAGCTTGGGGTGACACGTGATCCTAGGCCTCGTGTTAAGTCAAGGGGATAGCCTCAGGGTGTGACAAACTTGGTATCAGAGCATGCAGTTCAAGATTCCTAGGATGTTTGAAAGTCGCACTAAGTAGAGTCTCTTTCATAAGTGTGAACTGCACACACCTTTGAGGGGGAGGCTACGAAGTGTTTTATGAAATACTTCATTTTCCTTTGTATTCTTATCATGCATGAGGTATGATTCAACTTCTCCTTTCAAATCCATAGTTATACATTTTAGATCATGCCTCTTCATTGAGCTAACACACCAAATGCTAATGCAGTCCCTCCAGTCTTGAACCATGATGTTACTAATACAGAATTTAGGAATACGATCCATTTCTTGGCTTAGAGTATGGCAAACTAGAACAATCAGCAAGCCCTAGTTCCAGGAAATACAAATGTTGGTTCAGCTGCAGCTAGAGTTTAAGACATTGTTCGAGTTTTTAGGGTCGTACATTTTTGAGGATCTATAGAGCTTCATTAATGAGGTTAAGCAAATTCGTGGAGTAATGTAAGTGATTGGAACTGAGAATGTTGAGCTAACATCCTATCAACTTAAGGATGTGGCTCATATTTGGTTCACTCAATGGAAAGAGAATAGGGGTGCAGATTTAACTCTTATAACTTGGGATTGTTTTACTTGAGCTTTTCTAGACAAGTTCTTCCCGATAGAGTTGAGGGAGGCTAAAGCTCCAGAGTTTATGAACTTGAGGCAGGATAAAATGTCAGTCCAAGAGTATAGACTGAAGTTCACGCAAATCTCCAAGTATGGTCCACATATTGTTGCCAATCCGAAGGCATAAATGAGCAAGTTCTTGTTTGGGGTATCCGATTTGGTGAAGACCAAGTGTAGGAATGCTATACTTTTTGGTGATATGGACATCTCCAGGATAATGACCCACCTTCATAAGGTTGAAGTGGATAAGCTTAGGGAAATGGCTAAGGACAACAAAAGTGTTAAAACTTGAAATTATGTGTACTCTTAGCATAAGACAGGCGGTGGAAATCACTCATATCTTCAGCAAAAATCTACAGCCCCTACACCTTTATCAGCTAGTGCTCCATCCCCAGGTTTCGATAGGATAAGAAAGGTAGGGCATTCAGTTTTAAGATACAAGGGAGTGCTTCAATTAATTGGACTTTTCCAACTTTCCCAAAGTGTGGTATAAACCATCCATGTGAGTGTCTTGCTGGCAGAGAGGGGTGCTTTGGGTATGGTCAATCAGGATACATGTTAAAGGAATGCCCTTCATCTATACAGGGGTAAGAAGGTAACAACAATAGTGCTCTGTCTACAGCTCTAGCAGCACCAGCATGTCACCCAGCTCGGCAAAGTGTTTCATCTAGTACAAGTGGCGGATAGTGCCAGAACAGATTGTTTGCTCTCCAGGCTTGCTAGGACCAGGAAGATTCTCCTAATGTGGTCAGTGGTAAGTTGCGAGTCTTTCACTTAGATGTGTATGCATTGTTAGTTTCAGGGGTACTTTTTCTTTTGCACTACTACAAAAGAGGACTTTAATGGAAATAATAAATGGCATTAGTGACAATAACAATTGTTGCTATATTCTTTACCGGCCATTAATCTTTAGCCAGTGATTTAGGGGTCGGCGAATCCTTTGGTGGCCATTCTCACGAAACCTGGTACAGAGTAAGATTTATTGCAACTAGAAATCATTAGTTTTAATGGCAATTGTTTGTGACGATTCTTTTAGCTGCTAAATCAAATTCATAACAGCTAATTATGCTTTTTTAGCATCCATTTTTATAGCCGGTAAATTGAATTAAATTTGCCATTTAAGTTGTTAGTTTTAACAGAAATATTTGTGGCAATTCAAATGGCTACAATATCCATTCTGAAAAAAACTCTTAATTTTCCCTTTTAGTGTCCATTTTAAAGACAAGTAGTTAAATTAAATTGTTGCTAATATTCTGAATGTATAATGCCAATTCTTTGGTGGAAATTTTAAGGCTACAATATGCCTTGTGAAAACGTCTTTATTTCTCCCTTTAAAATTATTAGTAAAACAAATCCTCTCAGTAGCCATAAAGTTTGACAAATGCTAAAGCATATTACTATTAATTTATAAGACATAATATATCTCATTAAATATAAACAAACAAAAGTACTAATCCAAAATATTTATGTTGCAACTTAAAATTTGACCTTATATTGTTGAACTAATATAATCAATCCTTTATATTTGTAAATAAGTTCCTCAATTCTTTATCATATGGAAATCTCTCTTGTTGAGAATTTTCAGACATCACTATGACCTGCAATAGTAAAATAAAGGCATCAAAAAATTAAAAACGTAATATGGAAAATGAAACTTGAAGTATTAGAGTACAACTTTGCTATAACATTGTGGGAAAATATCTATCAAGAATTCAAGAAGCTATCATTTCTTATCAACAAAAGTTATCAGCCAAAGGTATGCCTATGCAGAGATTAGTGTAGTTATTTGATTTTTCCTTGCAATTGAGATGAACTAGAAAGTTTTGGCCATATCATTTTTGTAATATAATTTGTACACTGATGAATACATTATCAATAAGACTAACTAAAGCTTTCAGCCATATTGACAAAACAAATATCAACCAAAATGCAAGTGCTATTGCAACTTCTTGTGTTTAATCCCAACAACTTTTGCCTAATGATTGAAACTTGCTACTTTTTTTCATATTCTGCCACCAGCTTTTTTATCGAGAAAAAAAATCATATATTTACTTTGAATTGTTATGCATTTTAATAAAATATCTCTTTATAAAAACTAGGGATAACCTAAACACCTCTTGATATTTCTACCTCATTGTTAGCTATATTTGTCTTTTATTTATAAAGTAGTGTGTTATATTTGAAAATATTTGTTTCCTTGGTAACATGTGAACCAAATGTTTGCACTATGGAAGGAAGTAAATGAATCAGTAGCACATTTTTCCTTGCTTGAAAACAATCAACTAAAAGTTGGAAAAGAATATTACAATGGTCGAAGCTTTCAAGATCAGTGATGGACTGAATAAATGAAATAGCATGGACAATCAAGCAATGAGAGGGAAGTAAACATATAGAATGGCTTTGGAGGTATGTTTTTTCACTTATGACATGAAAGAAGCTGCAGAACCCTCCAAGAAAAGTAGACACATGTGAAGAAATTCCAGACATATATTATAGGAACTTTTGGCAAGGAACAAAATATCTAAACTAGTAGATAGACTTAAGTATTTGAGCCTTTTCCTTGGAAGAACAACTTTAGTATAGTAGGGAAGATCATCTTATATAATTTGGGTAATAATGTACAATTCGAATGAGTCTCCGTCATAAGTCTACTTTGGTAATAAAAAAAATTCACTGAAAACATACTATTCTACCAATGTAATAAGATATTGTGTTGATAAAGATGGAGAAATATGCATGTAATTGTTGCATGCCTTAAAAATTTTCCACTCAGTCAAAATTATCGAAGTATTGAAGCACTGTCTAAGGATGTTAAAAAGATTGGCAGATGACATGATCTTGTGATTGATGCAAGTTCAATCTTATTTTGGTGTCAGTACTTTATTTTTTTTTAGTCAAAATTTCAATCTTTCCTACTACTTTTGCATTATTTGTATGCTACCATTATAATACTTCACTTTTTCATCTAAGAAAAAGTATAAATTTATTATGTTTGTTTTATAATTTACGAAAATAAATGGATGTTTTTCTTGATTAGGTCATTTTTTATTCTATGGATCTATTTGGTGCGTTGACGCTAATCTGTTCTTCATTTTATTTTTCAAAGCTATTTGTACCCGGAAAAATATCATATATAAACGACACAAGAGATGTTCTAGTCTATATTAAAGTCCAGTTATAAAAACATGATATAACCTGCTTCATCTGCTATTGATAATTTTTAAGATCTAGCGAATGGTGAAATGTTATCTTTAGAAAGTCCTTTCTGGCATTTTTAGAAATAAGAATATTTTCAAGAATGCACCTGAATAAATCAAACACCTAAAGACTAAGCCTCAAGCACTGACAGAAGCAAGACTCTCTCCCTTCATCAAATTGTATGTGACAACACTTGGATTTACCTGAATATAAGATGTTAACACTTCTATATAGACTTTATAAGTCGTAGAAGAAAGTATGAGCGTAATAGCTAATGATGTTTGTCAAATTATTAATCCTCTCTTGGTGAAAATTCATTCTTTACATCCTCTACAGAAGAAACAAGAAACTACTTCAAAAGCTTAATGAAATATTTGTATTGCATTATGATAAATGATAATAAAATTTGTTAGTTTGCCTATCTTAACTTCTCATCTATACTCTTTTCTCTCATTCTTCTCTTCTATCACTTCTTTGTTAATGCCAATAATGTGGTATCAAATTTCACTTTTACTAGATGTTTTAATATTTTGTTAAACAAAAGAAGTATTATGATCCATTAATACCTTTACACGGACAAACTAATGAGTTGTAATTATTATTTTTAACAATTTCGGCACTCCAACTCCCTATGTGATTGTAGGAACCAATAAGCCTAGCAGATTGGAAACATGAACAAGGCATTTGTACAATTAAAGACACAGTAATGCATTGGAATAAGACAACCCTAGCTTGGCACAGTAAACGACCAACTAACAGTAGAATAGAAAATAAGAGTACGTCATACTTGGACAAATAATTTCAACATAGTAAAATTCATATTTGACTAGTTGTACATTAAATCAAGAACAAAATTATGTATCAACAACACTCAAAAGTTTTTTTCAGAAATCACAACCTAACATCTACATTAGTAGAATAAAGAAATCAATTCATCAAAGAATAGAAGAAACATATGAGGAATTGATTCAATCAATTTAACAGAAATAAAATTTCTCAAATCAGGACTCAGCAATCATTGAAAAAAATAGTTTTACCAACTAGAAATCTGCATAGGTAGGCATTAAAACTCACAATCGATATTGTCATTGGGTATCGAGAAAGTACAATATTTTACTTGTGAATACAAAAAAATGAACGAGAAGATTGATGGTTGCAAAAGTATTGAAACCTTGATGTTTGCGTAATCAAGACACAACTTCTGATGCAAGTGCCTACAATCATGCAATAGTTTATTAACCCAACCAAGTGTTGGGATCTTTTCCAAGAGAGTGGTTTTTAGAATTAATTGAAAAATAAAATTTATTTCGAACTAGTCGTAGCTAAAGACATTAACAATTAAAAATATTGTAAATTAAAAGGGGACTCAATAGTGTCAATTAACAATAGGGGGTTTTGTCACTAGTAAGTAAAAACCAGCAAAATACACAAAGGTTTCTAAGTAATAAGAAGGGGATCCTTGGGATGTGATGGGAATACGGGTTAAGGTAGATTATTGGGCACTTGCTTTCGATAGAAGATTCATAGAATAATTGTGGCTAGGCCAGACTTTAAGGAGAATAAGCTCTCTCTCGAGCATCTTACCCCGTTTCAAATGTGTTCCTCTTGAACACCCACTTGCCGCATGAAGACCAACCTACGCCTTAACCCGAGGGTGTGGACATGGAACTAAGGTTCACTCTCTCAAGCTGAACCTCATGTCAACCCACTCATACTGGCCATCAATCTAGTGGTCTTAGTTTTATGACCTCTCTTTCGAGCAAGCTGAAAACACATAAATAAACTTGTATTTGCAACTACAAATTCATTAAATTCATCCACAACCACTAAACGAAATCACATTTAAACTACCAATAGACTATCAGCAAGCAAAACCCAACAATTAACTTAACCCATATTTGCTAAATCACACCCCAAGAATTGGGGTTTTTAGCTATACATGTATAAGAGATAGAAATTTATACCAAATTGAACTTGCATTCAACTCGGTATGAAGATTTAAGTCTTGATACATGCCAAAATTGAAGAACCCTAGAGACCAAAATCCAAATCTTGAAGATGAAACCCTTTGGAACTTCAAGTCTTCAATCCCTCTCAAACTTTGAGCAAAAATATCAAAAAGTATTATTCTATATGAAAATTATTATAATTGTTCGACTCTTAAAACTACAACTCTAACTAGTATTTATTGCTTTCACAGATTTGTGCTGTAGCAGATCATTTAGCGTCGCTAGTCAGAATCACCGATCAACTCGGCGATTTGACCTTCAGCCTCATCGTACTTTGGGTCATTGGGTGACATGGTACTACTTCCCAGAACTTCTTGGTGATGCGCCGACTGCTCCCTTTTTCCGCCGACTTGATCCTTTCCTTCAGGGCTCAGGACACTGGAACAAAAGGTGAAGTAAGACCCTTCAGCGATCCTCAAGCCTTCATTTCTTCGTTCTTTTCAACCTTTTCCTTCTTTTTTGCGACGTAGTGGCCATGCTTTCCTTCAAACTACAAATACCTGAAACTTAAGGGATTTCATCAAATATTGCGATAAAATAAGCATTTGAGGACACAATTTCTATTAAACTATAGCCCTAAATAAGTCCAATTTGTGGACTCATCAACACCCCTAACTTAAACTTTTGTTTTTCCTCAAGCAAACTCAAGTTCAGCCGTTCAAAAAGGGTGTCTCGAACAGTGCTACACAAGACTTATTCATGAACGCACACAATAAGACTCAATTTACTTATGCAAGGCTCAATTGTGTACTCAAAGATTCAAGTTGTGACACACCATTACCAAATATTCTCAAGCTCGCAATACTTGCTTCAAATGCAAGTTCAAACTCAACAAAAGCCTTCGAATGCCCTCACACAAATGATGATTCTATTTTAACACGCAAAGGTATAATCAATTTAAAGTTTAGGAATCAGATACAACGCTCACACTCACAAAGATGAACACAATGCATGCTTTTACCCATAGGTTTGCCGGTATTTTTCACTCAATATTTATTTCGACTTTCTCAAGATCACAAAGGTCTTAACAAGGCCTATAACGGGGCTTAGTGTAAAGGTATAGTCATTTAGGCTCAGTGACTTTCATCCTTATGAAATATGGTTCTCACAATACATCCTTTCCTTTTCCTCTATCATTCTCTTTATCATCCTATTATTCACTTTCCATGGATTGTTTGGGAACCCCATCTCTTTTGTAATTTATTCCACAACTTTCTTTTTCATTCTTTTATCTTTTCCTTTCTCTTTTCTCTCTTTCATTTTATATGGAGGGGTTCCATTTTTCTTAAAATCATGGGTGAGGGAAGTCTTTCCTTGCACTTCTTGACTTGCCCTTATCTTTTCACCACACCCCCAACTTAGGCTTTTGGACTAAGTTGGCTATTCAACGAACACAATTCAAGACGATTATAGGCAATGGATTAAGAAAGGTCTAGTTTTCATCATCTTTCTTCCAAAGAAGGGTAAGGCTCAAAGGGTGTTCAAGAGAGAACCACACGCTCACAAGGTAGGTCACAAAAGAGGTATATATCAAATTGGATCACACTCTTCGAAGTTTCCTAAGATCATATCAAGAGAAAGTCTTACTTAGTCAACCGGACCAACAAGCTAAATTCTAGGTGTTGTCATGCATGGTTCCAAGTAAGCTTATCACACAAGGCATCGACACTTAAGTCAAACAAAACTCCACACTTTTACTAGTGTGCAACGGTCATCACAAGAGAATCGATTTGATAAATGGCTCATCACAACGAGATGCAAAGAGTTTATATATTGTCTATGCAACTTCATTTGGCCTCATTGTAGCCGTACATTCATGTTCGTTTGATTGTGAGTACTATTCAAGCCATTGGTATTGATCGAGATCAAGGCTCAAATTTTGCAAAAGAACAGCCATATTTAACACACAAGAGATGGCAAAAATTTTCAGATGGGTCAAAATCATTTTGCAATTTAAAATAAAAGGAGCCATAAGCTCAAACATCCACAGAAAAACATTATTAACACAATTTTAAACAAAATAGCCCAAATATAAACAACATACGAACATCAAATAGCACACAAAGCAAGCCTCACCCTACCACAAATTAAAAAAATTGTCCTCAAATGCAATTAACAAATATTTGAAAATACAAATAGAGAAAAATATAGAGGGAGGCAAAGAATAATCCTAGTTTGGCAGTTACTTCATCTGTTAGGGTGGCATGGTTCTTCTTGCGATATTGGGTGTACTTGTGTCTGCTGCTTCGGGTTGTAGATCTTCAACAATTTTAGCATTAAAAAAAGGTGAGGTGGGGATGTTAAGTTGACCGCTGAGTGGTTCAACGAGCTCTACACAGCTTTGCTAAGCAACCCAACACGCCTATTTTCAACCCACTTACTCAAAGGATTTACAACCATCCTACTTTAACTGTGTAAAGACTTAAACTTAAGCAAGACCCAACTCATGTAAGCACAACCTTCTTTTGTGATGACCTATTGAGAGTTGAATAGCTAGGAATACAATCCAAGTTTCGAGCATAAATCGATGCCAAAATACTTAGTTAATGTAGGTTTATGTGAAGATTACTGTGCAAAGGTGCATTTGGAGGCATGAAGATGTATCAAAGTGAACCGTGTTGAGAATTTTAATCCTTTTGTCTCACGAGCAGCTCAGATCCAAACCCCTCGGCAATATAAGTCATAATCACGGAGTATTTTGGTGAGTCGCTAGACAATCACTTGTCTCACCGATTCTTATAGAGATTTTCAGTAAGCTTGGGAATCCAAATGGTGGTCTCCATTGAGATCGCCGATAGTGTCAGCAATGCGCCAATAATTTCAACAGTTCTCCGAGTTTGACTAGTCCCAACTTGAAGATATCTCTGAGTTAAAAAAGCGGATAGGTGGGGTTCGTCAAGCTCTTCGGTGATTCACCAATTAGATGATTTGACCTGTTGTTCGCCACTATACACTGTTTCAAACACTTTTCAACCTATGAAAACAATATACTATTATTTTATTAGTATGTAAGTACAAAAGAATAAAGAATTTTAGGTTGCCTCCCAAACAACGCCTTAGTTAACGTTAAGGCACGATGCTAGTCAACAACTATTCTTCATCCTCAGAGTCACCTATGGTGTAGTTAGGCGAGTCCTCAACGAATGATGGATAGCTACCTGTCATCAAATGGGTTATTTGAGCATCCTTCTGTTGAATAGTCATGGAGTTTGAGGAAGATGTTTCATTCAGTATTTCAATGTTGTCCTTCATCTCATTCAACTTCTTGTCTTGTTCTTCAAGTTTTTGTTGAATGAGTGAAAGGGCTTCATCATTCTACATGCCCCCATGCTTCTTCCCGTGTTTACCTTCATGAAGGAATAAGTGCTTTTCCTTTTCCATGGCTTGTGCTTCCAACCCATGACTCGTTTGGATAGAATGTCTACTTGAGCTACTAGTGCATCCCACTCATTTTTCTTTTGGGCCTTCTTGTTGGTCTCAACCATACCATCAAGGAGTGTTACGATGACTTCCTAGGGTTGGTGGAGCATACCGCCCTTGAAAATTTGATCGGCTATGCTCCTATTTTCGGGTCCAAGACCCTGATAGAAGCACTCCAATAGTGTCTTTTCAGTCTTTCCATGAGAAGGGCATGGTTGTAGCACTGATTGAAACATCAGCCACATTTCTTGAATTGTCTCATTCCCTACTTGTTTGAACGTCACGAGGTTGTCCTTGAGGTTCAATAGTTTCATGACGGGATGGGCAGTGTGGTACCCATAATGATTATCCATTTTTATTTTCCAGCTTCCATATTCAAACTAGCAAAACAAAACTACAATTTAGATTAATAAAGCAAAAACTAAAAAGAATAAAAAACTCTACTTAACAAAGAATTCCCAAATAATACCACTCCTAGGCAGTGGCACAATTTTGATGTTTGCGTAATCAAGACACAACTTCCGATGCAAGTGTCTACGATCGTGCAATTGTTTAGTAACCCAACCAAGGATTAGGATCGTTCCCAGGAGAGTGATTTTGAGAATTAATAGAAAAATAAAATTTAGTTCTAACTAGTCATAGGAAAATATATTAACAATTAAAAACATTGTAAATTAAAAGGGGACACAATAGTGTCAATTAACAATGGGGGGTTTTGTCACTAGTAAGTAAATAACATCAAAATTCATAAGGGTTTCTAAGTAATAAGAGGGGATCCTTGGGATGTGACGGAAATACGGGTTAAGCTAGATTATTAGGTACATGCTTTCGATAAAAGATTCATAGAATAATTGTGACTAAGCTAGACTTAAAGGGGGATAAGCTCTTTCTCGAGCAACTTGCCCCGTTTCAAATGCGTTCCTCTCGGACACCCACTTGCCACATAAAGACCAGCCTACGCCTTAACCAACTCACTCTCTTGAGCAGAGTGTGTGGACATAGGACTAGGGTTCACTCTTTCGAGCTGAACCTCATGTCGACCCACTCACACTGACCATCAATCTAGTGGTCTTAGTTTTACGACATCTCTCTCGAGTAAGCCGAAAACACATAAATAAACTTGTATTTGCAACTACAAATTCATTAAATTCATCCACAACCACTAAACGAAACCATATTTGAACTACGAATAGACTATCAGCAAGAAAGACCCAACAATTATCTTAACCCATATTCGCTAAATCACACCCCAAGAATTGGGGGTTTTAGCCACAAATGTATAAGAGATAGAAATTTATACCAAATTGAACTTGCATTTAACTCGGTATGAAGATTTAAGTCTTGATACAGGCCAAAATAGAAGAATCTAAGAGACCCAAATCCAAATCTTCAAGATAAAACCCTTTGGAACTTCAACTCTTCAACATCCTCTCAAACTTAGAGCGAAAATATCAAGAAGTACTACTCTATATGAAAATTATAATAATTGTTCGACTCTTAAAACTACAACTCTAACTAGTATTTATAGTTTTCACAGATTTATGCTGTAGCGGATCATTCAGCGTCGTTAGTCGGAATGACCGATCAACTAGGCGATTAACCCTTTGGTGTAGTTCATCGTCGTCTTGCACCATCCTTCAACATTATCGTTTTCTAGGTCATTGGGCAATATTGTAATGCTTCACGAAACTTCTCGATGATGCGCCGACTACTCCTTTTTTCTGCCAACTTGATCTTTTACTTCAAGGCTCAGCAAACTGGAACAAAAGGCAAAGTAAGACCTTTCGGTGACTCGCCAAGTCGACTCAGCGATCCTCAGGCCTTTATTTCTTCGTTCTTTTCAGCCTCTTCATTCCTTTTTACGACGTAGTGTCCATGCTTTCCTTCAAACTTCAAATACCTGAATCTTAAGGGCTTTCATCAGATATTGAGATAAAATAAGCATTTGAGGACACAATTTCTATTAAAATATAGCCCTAAATGAGTCCAATTTGTGGACTCATCAAACCTACAGAAAAAGAGAAGATGGAAACCGATGAGATTGAAATAGCTAGGGTTGAGCATCATCTACCCAAAACAATAGTGAAGGAATGGTGGTCAACGATGCTTGACGTACCAGGGAAATACGGTCGGTGACCATGTATTTAAGGGACAACAACGTCATATGCTAATAAAATAGTAGTATTAGGGTTTCTTTTATTTTCTTGTTTATTATTGTAGGGAATAAATAAATACTATTATAAGGAATTGAAGGGAAAGATAAAATGATATACTTTTAAGTTTTAATTAGTGATTTTAGTTGCAAATTATTTTTATTGTCGGTAAAGGAATATTTTTTATCGGCTAACATTTAAGTGTCACTAATACTTTAACTCAAAGAATCAATTAGCGGCAAATGTCTTATTGCCATTAAATAATTGTCGCTTAAGGCTTCTTTTGTAGTAGTGTTGTAACTCCGTATATAGCAATAAACTTTGGTGTAAGTCCAGAAACTCTTTTAGAACTCTTCTTAATTTCTATTCCTATTGGTGACCCAGTTTTAGCTAGACGGGTACATAGAAATTATCGTGTCATAGTCTTTAAGAAAGTCACCTCAGAAGATCGGTAGAGTTAGAAATGGTAGATTTCGATATCTTTCTAGGCATGGATTGGTTACATTCTTGTTATGCCTCAGTCGATTATAGAACTAGAATTGTTTGATTTTAGTTTCCAAATGAGCCTGTCTTAGAGTGGGAGGGTAGCAGCTCAGTGCCTGTAGATTGATTTATCTCTTACCTTAAGGCTATAAAGATGATCTCTAAATGGTATATCTATCATCTTGTTTAGGTTAAGAATTCAAGTTCTGAAAGCCCAACTCTTTAGTCAGTCCCAGTAGTAAATGATTTTCTAGAAGTGTTCCTAGAAGATCTTCCCAGAGTTCCTCCGAAAGGAAAATTGACTTTGGAATAGATCTCCTTCCAAATACCCTACATATTTCAATTCCTCCTTATAGAATAGCTCCAACTAAGATTAAGGAATTGAAAGAACAATTGAAAGACCTTCTAGATAAGGGCTTCATCAGACACAATATCTCTTTATTGGGTGCTCCAATGTTATTCGTGAAAAAGAAAAATAGTGCTATCAGGATGTGCATTAACTATCGTCAGTTGAACAAAGTCACAATCCAGAATAAGTATCCCATCCCCATGTTGATGATTTGTTCAACCAAATTCAAAGTGCTAGTTCCTATTCTATGATATACCTAAGATCTAGCTATCATCAGCTCAGAGTCAGAGATAATAACATCTCGAAGACAACCTTTATAACTTGATATGCTCAATATGAATTTGTAGTTATGTCTTTTGCACTAACCAATGCTCTTGTAGCTTTCATGGAATTAATGAACAGGGTGTTCAAAAATTATTTGGACTCTTTTGTTACCTTCTTTATTAATGATATCCCCATTTATTCACGGAGTGAGGAGGAGCATGTGACTCATCTTAGAGTTGTTCTACAAACTCTCAAAGATTGCTAGCTATTCGCTAAGTTTAGCAAAATGTGAATTCCGATTACAATCAGTCGCTTTCGTTCGTCGTGTAGTATCTAGTGAAGGGATCCAAAATAGAAGTGGTACAACACTAGCGTACACCCACCTCTCTAATAGATATCAGAAGTTTTTTGGCTTTGGCTGGTGATTATAGAAGATTTGTTGAAGTATTTCCATACATAGCTTCCCCATTGACCAAGTTGACTCAGAAAAAGGTCAAGTTTCAGTGGTTAGATGTGTGTGAGAAAAGCTTTCCAGAAGTGAAGACAGGGTTGACTACAAATCCTATTTTGGCTCTACTAGATGGTTCAGACGATTATGTGATTTATTGTGATGCATCCAGGGGTGGCTTAAGTTATGTATTGACGAAGTGAGGTAAGGTCGTATCTTATGCTTCTAGATAACTTAAGGTCCATGAGAAGAACTACCTAACTCATCACCTTGAGCTTGCATCCATAGTATTTTCCGTAAAGATTTGGATACATTACTTGTATGGTGTTCATATTAATGTGTTCACAGATCATAAGAGCCTCCAGTAGGTGTTCACCCAGAAAGAGTTGAATCTTATTCAGAGGAGATTTCTTGAATTCCTCAAAGTCTATGACATGAACATATTTTATCATCCATTCATGACCCAGAGGTACCCCCTAGATGTAATAAGTCACATAGAACCCCGAAAGGCTCCATGTAAGCCACTTAGCATATCATAAGATACGGAATAGGACAATAAAAGTGAAAATTCTTTTGAACTAGACCATGTGATCTAACATGGAATCCGGTGTCTACCTCACACTGAAAAGGGGTTGCTCTACTTTCCTATGGTAGAACCATACTCTTAGCTTAGGTGGATCCAATAGCTAATGAACCTACGGGGGCACGTAGTTTATGGGATAAGGAGATTGCTATTAGAAACCCGGACTCAACTAAGGTAGAAGGTTTCTATCTCATGAGATAAGTACTTTGAGAGCCCGGACTCAACTATCATAGAAGGAACCCATTTGGAAAGCCGGACTCAACTAGGGTAAAAGCTTTCATTGGGAAGCCGGACGCAACTAGCGTAAAAGCTTCCATATCGTATTCAATAACCACTCGGTGCTAATCATAATTCCCACTTGAGGTCATATTAAGTCTTGACTTAATTTCATACTTATGGAAGAATGTCTTGACACTCAATCCAACATAACTCATATTATAGCTTATTAGATCATGTGTGAGAATAACTGTTCATCATCCATGTCTACATATAGATTCAATAGGTGAGACTGGTCTTTCAACCTTAGAATCACTATATAGAGAGAAAACCTCTCACATAATATCATATTCATGCATAAGTGTGTATATGAGAATAACCTTTCATCAACACACAACTAGATCATGAGCATATTCACTTTACTCTCAAAGTATTCTTAAAGAGTGTACTAAACTTCATAATACATGCATAATATCATATCTTTCCCCTTTTTCAAGGCCAAAGCTCATATCAAATCAACACATCTAGAATGAATACAGTATACATAGATATAATCATAATTCAAGTAGTTCAATTACTACAAGCATAATCTCATATTCCACCTCCTTGAGGTTCAAGACTTACTTTAAATCATCACACTTAGGGTTCAAGCACTAGACATGGATATCATCCTAACTCATGTGATTCTATCACTTTATGCATTCAAACATTCATGAGGTATATTAGGTGGCTAAATTCCTTCCACAACAATTTTATCTAATAGTCTACCATCATCATGTCAACTTATATAATTCATCATATTAGTTTTACCTTCAAAACTCTACAATTCATCATCCATAACTATAAGTCTTTCTCTTAATAGCTTTACTTCTTTAAGGCATCCTATGAATCTTGATTACGAGGCATTCTTATCACATACTTCTTTCTTAAGTGATTCTAACCCTATATCATTATGAAGGTTCAATCTCAAGCATTACTAGTCATGATTCTTCATATAAGCCATAATCTCATCAATTCGAATCTACAAGTTTTACTTTTGAGAAATTCATATCTCGATGTTCTAATCTCAAGTAATTCATAAAAAAAATTCATCAATCTTAGAAGGTCACATCTAAGCCCTCAATTTCCCTTCCAAATTTCATGGGATAAGCCAAACTATATCAATTTCACCCTAGAATCATAGGTTAATCATGAATACATGTATAATCATACTAAAAACATGTAATTACATCATAAACAATCATAAACAACTATTATCCACTCAATTGGATCGACATACAACAATACCCACAATGTAGGAAGGAACCCTAACTAGAATAAGGGATTCATCTTCCCAACTGGGGCAATCATGGGGGCTTCATGGATGGAAGGAGTCCATTAATGAATAAGCCATCATACCTTGATTACAATTCCTAGAAATCTTGAAACAATGGAGTCTTGACCTAGCTTGACCCTTCTCTTCTTCTTCTTCTTCTTCTTTTTCTTCTTTCTAAAAAGAGGATTTTTGAGAGGGAATTGGGTTTCTTTTGGGGGTACTGAAATAATGATTTGGAATCACTTAATTAAGGGTCTAAAGTCTTTATATAGTTGGTCTTAACACTAATAAACAACATCACTTAATAACAAATTAATTTTGAAAAGTTCCATTAACCCATCACTTAACCGCCTAAGTCAAGCAGATTGCTTCACTTATGAGACCACACCCACGGGTTGTGGGTGGACCCACGGGGCATGCTATAAATCATGGGTGGTGGTCTGAAAGTGGTCATGGTAGGCTTGGTACCTACGCCTCCATCCACGAGGTGTGGACCCATCTATGAGGCCTGGGTCCTACCAGTGGACACTGCCTTAGGTAGATTTCCAAGAGGGTTCACCCACTCTGCCCACCTACGGGGCGTGCCTCAATCCTCGGTGCGTGGATGGCCTCGTGGGTAGCAATGTTTTGGGCAGTTCTAAGGTCTTCCTCAAGGACCCTTGGTTGGTTCTTGGGGAGTCGTACCTTGACGTTCTGGCCTTCAACCCTTCATTTTAATTACGTGAAGCCATATTTACGACTCTAACCCTTACGTCAAGCACTAGTTTAGCCTATTAGTTTCTAAAATGTTACAATAAGCCACACTACCTATCGACAACCTACTAAGAGAATCTGCTACCACATTAGCTTTTTCGAGGTGACAAAGGACACTTATATTGTAATTCGTCAATAATTCTAAGCACCTTCATTGACGAAGATTCAAATCCTTTTGACTAAACACATATTGTAGACTCTTGTGATCGGTGAAAACATCCACAAGACCCTATACAAATAATGCCTCCATAACTTAAAGGAAAACTCAGCCACCGCTAACTCAAGATCATAGGTAGGATAATTATTCTCATGGACTTTAAGTTTCCTTGAAGCATAGGCAATCACCTTACCATTTTGCATAAGCACACATCCCAACCCAACTCTAGAGGCATCAAAATACACCACAAAACCATCCGTACCTTCTGGTAAGGTCAACATCTGAGTGGAAGTAAGTCTATCTCTTAATTTTTGGAAAATTTTCTCACAAGCTTCCGACCACACAAACTTAGCCTTCTTTTGAGTAAATGTTGTCAATGGAGAAGCAATGGAGGAAGACCCCTCAACAAACCTCCTATAGTAACTGGCCAAACCAAAAAAACTTCTAATGTCGGAAGGAGTTAGAGTTCTAGGCCAACTATTGACCGCATTTGTCATCTTAGGCTCTACCTCAATACCTTTGCTCGACAAAATATGACCAAGGAACGCTACTGACCTTAACCATAATTGACACTTGCTTAACTTTGCAAAAAGTTATTGGTCCTTAAGAACTTGCAACATAATTCTCAAATGGTCCACATGTTCATTCTCACTCCTGAAATAGATCAAGATATCATCAATATACACAATAACAAACATGTCTAGGTATTGCCTAAACACTCTATTCATCAAGTTCTTAAACGCTGCCAAAGCAATAGTCAACCCAAACGACATTAACAACAACTCATAGTGACCATACCGGGTTCTAAAGGTCATATTTATAATGTCATCCCCTCTAACACTCAATTGGTGATAACTCGAACTAAGGTCAATCTTAGAAAAATAACTAGTGTCACAACCTAGAGGTGCCCCTGAGATGTAACAATGTATATAGAACCCCGAAAGGCTACATGTAAGCCACTTGGCATATTATAACATAAGCAATAGAATAATAAGAGTAAAAATGTGTTTCAAGTCCAAAATGTTCATAAAAGAAACTGGAGGTCTAGACATGTCTCAATTAGCCATCTATTACAATAGTCAAATCAAATAGGGTCACAACCCATACAACATAATCCAAAACTGAAATACAAGAAAAGGAACTACAATGATAATATTCGTCCTCGAATCATCAAGACTCACCAAAAGCAAGGAGAAATGAACAAATCTAAGTTATATCCATAATGGAGCACCTTAAGAACCGGACCTTACACTTGGGGAAAATGTAGGAAAATATGCATTAGTACAAAAATGCACTAAGTATGATAGCCATGCATAAAATCATGAAAACATGCAAAAAGGGACATTTTAGTTGAATGTATGCAATTTACTAAGTTAAAGCATCATTTTGAAGATAATGGAAGAGCATAAGTCATAAGTATAATCAACTCATAGATTATCATATCATAAGAAGAACATACCCATTAATACCCTCAAAGCATATTTGTGCAATGCATGAATGAGATGCCATAATCCCACCCATACTAATTAAAGCTTCTTGAGTAACTATAGTTCATAATTAATATTCTTGTTCATATAATCATAGTGGGGCAATAAGCTTTAACCGACATAGACCATGTCAGCTTACCATGGAATCCGATGTGTACCCCACACCAAAAAGGGATTGTCCTACTTGCCTAAGGTAGAACCATACTCTTAGCTTTGGTAGATCCACTACCTAAAGAACTATGTGGGCACATAGTTATGGGATAAGGATATTCCTTCTAGAAACTTGGAGTCAATAAATGTATAAGGTTTCCATCTCATTAGATACATACTTTGGGAACCCAGACTCAACTAAGGTAGAAGGAACCCATTAAGAAAGCCAAACGTAACTAGTGTAAAAGCTTTCATGGATAAGCCGGAGTCAACTATCGTATAAGATTCCATATCATATTCATATCCACTCGGTGCTAAGCATAAATTCCCATAAATTACATATTAAGTCTTTTCTTAAGTTCATAATAATGGAAGAATGTCTTGACACACAATCAAATATAATTCATAATGTAGCTCATATATTGAATAGGTGAGAATAGCCTTTCAACCTTAGAATAATCATATTGTGAGAAAACCTTTCACATAATATCATATTCATACATAAGTGTGTACATGAGGATAACCTCCAATAATACAACAACAAGATCATAATCATATTCACTTTACTCTCAAAGTGTTCTTTAAGCATATACAAAACCTCATAATCATGCATACTTCTCATACTTTTCCCTTCAAGAACCATAGATCATATTCAAACAACACATCAAGAATTATTGCATTAGACATGGATTCTTGGGAGATTTCATCATAAAACTATAATAAATCATCAATTCAATCATCTTATAAATTAATTAAATCAATAGAATCATTTTTAAAAGGAATCCTTGACTTGGAATAAAACCCTAGCTTTTGGGGAATTTTTATATTAGAAATTGGGGATTTGAAGGGACTCCATAGATGAATTCTATCCATGGATGAAGAGCTACCAAACCTTAGCATCACCTTCCTTTGTATTCTTCCTTAGAGATCTATAGAGAATTTTTGGAGAGGGTTTGGTTCTTTCTTTTGAGATTTGGAATTATGAGGAAGATGACTTAATTTAGTTACTTTAAAACCTTATATATTTAGTATAGTTTAATGTAAAACGACGTCACTTAATATTAATGAAAACTGGAAAACCCCATAATACCCTCAAGTGTAACTGCCAAATGGCAGTTTCAGGCCTCACCCACGAACCCACGACCACGGTCCGTGGATGGACCTACATGGCATGCTAGTGAACCATGGCTAGAGGTTCAGAGGGTTGTATTATGTAGGCTCTACCCATGACCTTTCACCTACGGGCGTGGGTTGACCCATGAGGCATGGATTACCTCCATGGGTCACTACCTAGCTGCCTTCTAAGGGATTCCCTCAAGGACCCATGATCTGTTCTTGGGGGTCATTCCTTGACGTTCTAACACAAAACCTTATAATTTTAGGTATGGGGAGGTACGTTTACGACTCTAACCCTCATGCCAAGCTCTAGTTTAGCCTACTAGTTTCCAGAATATTATAATATCTCCCCCTTGGGAACATTCGTCCTTGAATGAAGATCTAGACACCTAATGGAATTAAAGAATCAAAACTAGCAGCCCAACATGCATGAAACATTAAAATAATGCACAATTCAAAGGAGGAAACTTCAACTCAATCTAAAACATAATCAATGCAGTACAAGGAAGTAGGAACTATATCTAACAACCCATCATGCATGAAACTCAATATTGCTCATATTCATAGCAAGAAGTACCTTCTCCAACTAAAATCATGCTCAACACACTATCATGGAGCCAATATGCAATTACTCTCAAAATCATACTAAAGCATGTTCATCAACTCATCTTATGAAGTCCAATAGGCAACTCATACTCAATACACAACAACATGCGGAAAATCAATTGTGAAAACTCATTTCCTTACTAAACATAAATTTCTCAAGAGCATACACAACATAAGGAAATCATGGAAACACACATATAACACATTTGACTTCCAAAACACTAAAACTCAAGAGGAACTACTTACCTCAAGCTAGAATAGGAGTAGAAGGAGAGAGATGAGGATATTTGGTTTCATATCGGCCTCGGCCTCCCAAGTAGCACCCTCAACTAAATGATTTCTCCATATAACCTTCACGGAGGCAACTTTCTTGTTTCTCAACCTCTTGACTTGCCGGTCTAGAATTTCAACCGACACCTTTTCATAATCAAGATTCTCCTTAATCTCTAAACCCTTTAAGGGGACTATGGTTGATGAATCCCCAATACAACTCTTCAACATTGAAACATGGAACACCGGATGCACCAATACCAACTTATTTGGCAAGTCTAACTCATATGCAAATTTGCCCACACACATCAAATTCTCATAGGGACCCACAAACCGAGGACTAAGTTTCCTGTTCATTCCAAACCTCATAACACCCTTCATGGGCGAGAGGTTTAAGTAAATCCAATCATGGACATCAAATTCTAAATCCTTTCTTCTAGCATATGCATATGACTTTTACCGAATTTGGGTCATTCTCAACCTCTTTCTAATTACCCAAATCTTCTCAATGGTCTCATACACCACTTCCAGGCCTAGGAGAGCAACTTCCCCTACTTCAAACTATCCTATAGGAGACCTACATCTACTACCATAGAGAGACTCAAAGAGGGGCCATCTCATTACTCGAATGGTAGGTGTTATTATTAACAAGCTTAACTAACAGCATATGGTCATCCCAATTGCCTTTAAAGTCTATAACATATGCCCTCAACATGTCCTCTAAATTATTAATGGTGCGTTCTGCTTGACCATCCATCTGAGGGTGAAAAGTTGTGCTAAACTTCACCTTAGTACCTATCCCCTTTTGGAAGGACTTCCAAAACTGTGAAGTAAGTTGGGGACCTTGATCCAAAATTATAGACAAAGGAATTCCATGTAACCTTACTATCTCCCTCAAATACAATTTAGAATATTCTTCCGCCGAGTAGGACACCTTGACGGGAATAAATTAGCAGACTTAGTCATTTAGTCCACTATTACCCATATCAAATCATGTTGCCACCTAGTATGTGGCAAGCGTACAATTAAATTTATGTTCACATCTTCCCACTTCCAAGTAGGAATAGCAATATCTTGTGACAAGCCTCCCGGCCTTTGGTGCTCAACCTTAACTTGTTGACAATTAGGACATTTGGCCATAAATTCCACGATGTCCTTTTTTATCCCATTCCACCAATAGACTTTTCATAGGTCACAGTACATCTTGGTGGCTTCCAGGTGAATACAATACCGAGAACTATGGGCTTCTTCTAAAATTTTATTTCTCAAGCCGTTAACATTCAAAACAGATAATCTACTTTGATACCTCAATACTCCATCTTTTCCTTGAGAGAAAGCCTCAATAGAATTTTTGACTACCGACTCTTTCAACTCAACTAATATAGGATTAAGGCTTTGCTTAGCCTTCACATCCATCACAAAGGGAGATTTGGAACCCTTATGGACAATGACACCACCCTTGGTGGAATCCACTAGTTGAACACCTAGTCGAGCCAACCTATGCAGATCACGAACTAACTCTTTCTTTTCATCATCTACATGAGCCACACTACCTATCGACAACCTATTAAGAGCATCCACTGCCACATTTGCTTTGATGGGGTGATAAAAGACACTAATATCATAATCCTTTAATAACTCTAACCACCTTCGTTGTCCAAGATTCAAGTTTTTTCGACTAAAGACATATTGAAGACTTTTGTGATAGGTGAAAACATCCACATGGACCCCATACAAATAATGCCTCCATATTTTTATGGCAAATACAACCGCCGCTAATTCAATATCATGGGTAGGATAATTCTTCTCATGGACTTTAATTTTCCTTGGATCATAGGCAATATCTTTACCATTTTGCATAAGTGCACATCCTAACCCAACTCTAGAGGCATCACAACACACCATAAACCATCCGTACCCTCTAATAAGGTCAACACCAAGGTAGAAGTAAGTCTATCTTTCAACTCTTGGAAGCTTTTCTCAAAAGCCTCTGACCACTCATATTTATCTTTATTTTGAGCTAAAGCCATCAATAGAGAAGCAATGGAATAAAACCCACAACAGACCTCCTATAGTAACCGGCCAAACCCAAAAAACTTCTAATGTTGGAAGGATTTAAAGTTCTACGAAAACTCTTGACCGCATCCATCTTCTTAGGTTCTACCTCAATACCCTTTCTTAACACAATATGACCAATGAAAGCTATGGACCTTAACCAAAATTCACACTTGTTAAACTTTGCA
The DNA here is from genome assembly GCA_037074985.1 of Solanum bulbocastanum. Lineage (NCBI taxonomy): Eukaryota > Viridiplantae > Streptophyta > Magnoliopsida > Solanales > Solanaceae > Solanum > Solanum bulbocastanum. The sequence continues at coordinate 22,882,585 of CM073605.1, forward strand.
AAATGTTGTTGGTCCTTAAGAACTTGCAACACAACTCTCAAATGGTCCGCATGTTCATTCTCACTCCTTGAGTTATCAATATATCATTGATAAACACAATCACAAACACGGCTAGGTATTTCCTAAATACTCTATTCATCAAATCCATAAATGTCACTAGAGCATTAGTCAACCCAAAAGACATAACCACAAATTAATAGTGACCATATCGGGTTCTAAAGGCCGTCTTTGGAATATCCACCCCTCTCACACTCAATTGGTGATAACTCGAGCGAAGATCAATCTTCAAGAAGTAACTAGCCCCTTTAAGATAGTCGATTGGGATATTTATTCTTGGTGGTCACTTTATTCAATTGTCGATAGTCGATGCACATAATAAGAGACTTATCCTTCTTCCTAACAAACAATACCGGAACATCCCATGGAGAGATACTTGGTCAGATAACACCCTTATCTTGCAAATCCTTTAATTGTTCTTTCAACTCGGCCAGAGCCATTGTATAAGGAGGAATGTAGATAGTTTCGTATCTGGTAAAGGGTCAATGCCAAAATCTATTTACCGATCGAGATGAATAAGGGGTAAATCATCGAGAAAAACTTCTGAAAACTCATTCACTATCGAAACAAAATCTACAGAAAGGGTTTTTACTCCAACATCCCTCACCCTAACAAGATAGTAAATACACCCTTTGGAGATCATCTTCTTAGCATTAAGACATGAGACAAATTGACCACTAGGTATAGAATTTCCCCCCTTCCATTCTAAGATAGGCTCATTTGGAAATTGGAATCTAACCACTTGAGTTGTACAATCGATAGAGACATAGCATGTATGCAACCAATGCATATGCAAAATCACATCAAATTCTAACATGTCTAACTCCACTAAATCCACCAAAGTAACTCTATGGGAAAAGGAAATGAAAAAACTTCTATAAACTCTTTTAGCCACCACCAAGTCACCAGCTAGGGTTGAGACCCCAAAAGGTTCTACTAACACTTTTGGGAGTATTTCAAACTTCATCGCCAAAAAAGGTGTCACAAAGGATAAAATAGCACCGGGATATAAAAAGGCATATAAATCAATATAAAATACTTTTAATATACCGGTCACTACATTTGGGGAGCTCTCTTGGTCACCTTAGAATTAAAGAGCATAAAAGTGGTTTTGCTTTTGAGCATTGGAGTTGGAATCGCTTTGAAGAGCTTTTTTATTTTCCCCTCCCCTAACCTTGAGAATTGTACAATCTCTGATCTTGTGGACAAAATTCCCACAACTAAAACACCCATCGATACCAACAAGTCACTTGCCTACATGCTTTGTTCCACATTGTGCACAATTAGGCTTAACAACATAATAACCACCACTATTACCTCCTTGAGGTTTAGGGTTGGAAACCCTATCCTTGTTGACCCTTGGAGCACTAAAGGTGCCTTGGTTGGAGAACCTCTATCTAAACCTTGGTCAACCTTATTCATCAGACCTAACATTGGAGAATTTCCCATCACAGGTTCTAGCTCTTTTCACCTCTCTATTCTTTTCCTTGAGTTTTGTCTCCTCAATTTGTTGAGCGTAAACCATAAGCCTTGAGATAACTATGTATGACGGAGCATTGCCGTATGACATTCTTCTTCAACCAAGTTGAACACACCCGTCAAAAACCTTCTCATCTCATCCTTCGAATATGTCACCATAGATGGAGCATACTTGCATAGTTGGGTAAACTTCAAGGCATACTCCTTAACACTCATGCTACCTTGCCTAAGGTTAATGAATTCCTCAACCTTAGCTTCCCTCAACTCTTGGGGAAAGAATCTATTAAGAATGCCGATTTGAATGTTTCCCATTCAACCGGGTCCGCTCATACAGTTCTTCCCCTTTTTTATAGATCATACCATACTTGAGCAACATCCTTTAGTTGGTAGGCGGCTAATTCCACCTTCTCTTCCGAAGAAACCCCCATAATAGCAAGAATATTATAAACCTCATCAATAAACCTTTGGGGATCCTCCTCCACTTTAGAGCCATGAAATATGGGAGGGTTCATTCTAGCAAAACCTTGAAGCATTCAAATTCACATTAGGCTTCAATGGAGCTACAACTTGTCTATTGGCTTGAGCCATCACAACTTGAGCCAACATTTGGATACTATACCTAAACTCCACATGGATCACATTCTCAACCACGAGATTGACTGGACCTTGGTTAGCTTGAGGAGCTTGATTAGCTTGAAGAGATTCCTCATTCACATTGTCACCCACCATTCTTCTAGTGTTAGCTCTTCGTCTATTCATATCCTGAAGACACAAGAGAAGGATTAGAAGAGGGACTTTTATAGAGTTAAACTCTAAGGCACAACTTAATAGTAATGAAAGAAGTGAAATTTCCTAAACATCTTATAGCCTCTCATTCATAAGTGTGGCACGCTTCACACTCATGAACAAGACTCTATTAGACGTGGCTTATAAAACATCATCCTAGAATCATTCTAAACCTTGTGCTCTGATTACCAAGTTTTTCATGACCCAGGGGTACCCCCTAAATGTAACAAGGCACATGGAACCCCAACAGGCTCCATGTAAGCCACTTAGCATATCATAACATAAGCAATAGAATAATAAGAGTAAAAATACATTTCAAGTCCAAAATTTTCATAAAGGAAAGCAGAAGTCTAGACTTGTCTCAATTAGCCACCTATTACAACAATCGAATCAAATAGGATCACATCCCATACAACATAATACGAAAATGAAATACAAGAAAAGGAACTACAATGACAATATCCATCCTCGAATCATTAGGACTCACCAAAAGCAAGGAGAAATGAAAAAATCTAATGTCTAGCCACAATGGGGACCACCTTGAGAACCGAACCCTACATTTGGGGAAAATGTAGGAGAATATAGGTTAATACAAAAATGCACTAAGTATGATAGCCATGCATAAAAACATGAAAACATGCTAAAAGGGACATTTTAGTTGAATGTATGCAATTTACTAAGTTAAATAATCATTTTGAAGATAATGAAAGAGCATAAGTCATAAGCATAATCAACTCTTAGATCATCATATCATAAAAGGAACATACCATAAATACCCTCAAAGCATGCTTGTGCAATGCATGATTAAGATCCCATAATCCCACCCATACTAAGTAAAGCTTCTTGAGTTACTACAGTTCATAATTCATATTCTTGTTCATACTGTGATAGTGGGGGAATAAGCCTTAACCTAGATAAATCATGTGAGCGTACCATGAAATTCAGTGTATACCCCACAAGGAAAAGGGGTTGTCCTATATGCCTAAGGTATAACCATACTCTTTGCTCATGTGGATCCACTAGCTTAAGACCTGTGTGGGCACATAGTTAAGGGATAAGGATATTTCTTCTAAAACACCCGGACTCAACTAAGGTATAAGTTTTCCATCTCATGAGATAAATACTTTGGATCAACTAAGGTAGAAGGAACCCATTTGGAAAGCTGGACTCGACAAATGTAAAAGCTTTCATGAGGAAACCGGGCTCAACTATTGTATAAGTTTCCATCTCATATTCATGTCCACTCAGTCCTAAGCATTAATTCCAATAGATTACATATTAAGTCTCGACTTAAGTTCATATTCATGGAAGAATGTCTTGACAATCAATACAACATAATTCATACTATAGCTCATAGATTCAAAAAGTGATGATAGCTTTTCCACCTTAGAATCATCATATTGTGAGAAAACATTTAACATCATATCATATTCATACATAAGTGTGGTCATGAGGATAACCTCCAAAAATACAACAACTAGATTATAATCATACTCACTTTACTCTCAAAGTGTTCTTAAAGCATCTACACAAACCTCATAATCATGCATAATTTTCATACTTTGCCCTTCACGAACCATAGATCATATTCAATCAACACATCTAGAATTACTACATTAGACATGGATAGTAACTAACTCAACTTCCATAAGCATAATCTCATAATATTCATCTTTCTATAATTCACCCACATCACAAGGTCTCAAATTGGGAGCATGGGGATTTCATGGATTCATGGGATATTTAATAAAAAAAAACTATAATAAATCATCAATTAAATCATAATTTAAAGCAATTAAATCAATATAATTGTTTTTTGAAAGGAATCCATGACTTGGAGTCAAACCCTAGCTTTTGGGGAATTTCGATTTTTGAAATTGGGGTTTTGAAGGGACTCCATTTACGAATTCTATACAGGGATGAAAAGCTACCATACCTTAGCTATGACTTCCAATGAAATGGAGTAGCAAAACTTGCTCCTTCAACCCTAGCTTCACCTTCCTTATTCTTCTTCCTTGGAGTTCTAGAGAGAGAATTTTTGGAGAGGGTTTGGGTTTTCTTTTGGGATTTGGAATTATGAGGAAGATGATTTAATTTGGTGACTTAAAAACCTTATATAGTTAGTCTAATTTAGTGTAGAAATACATCACTTAATATTAGTGAAAATTGTAAAAATCCATAATACCCCTAAGTGTAACTACCAAATGGCAGTTTCAAGCCTCAACCGCGACTCCACGACCACGGTCCGTCGATGGACCCACGTGGCATGTTCGTGAACCGTGGGTGGAGGTTCAGAGGCCTATTTTTTGTAGGCTTGACCCACGAACCCTCACCTATGGGGGGTGGGCTGACCCACGAGGCATGGATCACCTCCGCGGGTCACTACCAGATAGCCTTCTAAGGGTTTCCCTTAAGGACCCATGGTTGGTCCTTGGGGGTTGTACCTTGATGTTCTAACATGAAACCTTATATTTTTATGTACAGGAGGTACGTTTACGACTCTAACCCTTATGTTAAGCTCTAGTTTAGCCTATTGGTTTTTAGAGTGTTACAACTAGCCCCTTGAAGTTCGTCAAAAAAATCATCAATTCTCGTAAGAGGAAACTTCTTCTTGATGGCCACTTTATTCAATTGACAATAATCAATGCACATTCTATGAGACCCATACTTATTTCTAACAATAAACACCGGAGCACCCCATGGAGAGATACTCGATCGGATGAAACCCTTATCTAGCGAATCATTTAGTTTCTGCATCAATTCTTTTAACTCCACTGGAGCCATTCTATAACGAGGAATAGAGATAGGTTGCATATCCGGTAAAAGGTCAATACCAAAATCCATTTCCCACTCAGGAGGAATATCGAGTAAATCATTGGGGAAAACTTTTGAGAACTCATTCATTATCAGAACCAACAATAGAGAAGGGATTTCAAATTCAACATCCCTCACCTTAACCAGATGGTAATTACACCCTTTGGAGAACATCTTCCTAGCTTTAAGAAAAAAGACAAATTGACCTCTACGCATAGAATTTACTCCCCTTAATTCGAAGATAGGCTCATTTGGAAATTGGAATCTAACCACCCAAGTCCTACAATCGATAGAGGCATAACATTCTTGCAACTAATCCATACCCAAAATCACATCAAAGTTTAACATGTCTAATTCTACCAAATCCACTAAAGTAGCTCTATGGGATAAGGAAACGCGACACCACCTATAGACTCTTTTATCCACCACCAAGTCACCAACCAAGGTAGAGACCAAAAATGGTTCTACTAAAATTTGGGAGGGTTCAATCGAGCAAAATACCTAACCCTTGAAGCAGCTGAATTCACATTAGGATTCATTAGAGCTACAACTTCTCTATTGGCTTGAGCCGTCATGACTTGAGCCAATAATTGGATAGTACACCTAAAATATGCATGGGTCACATTCTCAACCAAAGGATCTATCAGAGCTTGATGAGCTTGAGGATGAACTCCCTGATTCACATTCTAATCTTCCATCCTTCTACCGTTAGCCTTTCGTGTATTCATATATTGAAGACACAAGAGAAGGATTAGGAAAGATAAATATTTTAGAGTTAAACTCTAAGGAACAATTCAAGAGTGATGAAGAAGTGAGATTTCCTACACACTTGTAGCCTCTCATTCATAAGTGTGGCACACTTCACACTGATGAACAAGAATCTACTAGACATGGCTTATGAGACATCATCCTAGAATCATTCTAAACCTCCTACTTTGATTACAAGTTTGTCACAAACCAGGGGTACCCACTGGATGTACCAAGGCACATGGAACCACGAAAGGCTACATGTAAGCCACTTAGCATATCATACCATAAGCAATAGAACAATAAGAGTAAAAATCCATTTCAATTCAAGTGTTAAATATTCATTTAAAGAAAAGTGGAAGTCTAGACTCTAAGTCTCAACATAGCCATCTATTACAATATTCGAATGAGAAAAGGGACACAACCCATGCAAAATAATCCAATAGGAAAATACAAGAAATGAACTACCAAAAGATAATATCCGTCCTCCAATCTTAAGGACTCACCAACAAGCTAGGAGAGTAAGCAAATCTAAGCTTTTATCAACAACGATTATCACCTTGAGAACCGGACCCTACACTTGGGAAAAATGTTGGAAAAGTAGGCGTTAGTACAAAAATGCACTAAGTATGATGGCCGCGCATTAAAACATTGAAAACATGCTAAAAGGGACATTTTAGTGGAATGCATGCAAATTACTAAGTTTGAACATCTTTATGAAAGTAGTGGAAAAGCATAAGTCATAAGCATAGTCAACATGTAGATCATTATAGCATTATAGGAACATACCATAAATACCTTCAAAGCATACTTATGAAATGCATGAATAAGATCCCATAAATCTCAACCATACTATGTAAAGCTTCTTGAGTAGCCATAGTTCATAATTCATATTCTTTTTCATATTGTTGTCATAATGGGGAATAAGCCTTAACCGACATAGACCATGTGAGCTTAATATGGAATCCGGTGTCTACCCCACACCGAAAAAGGGATTGTCCTACTTGCCTAAGATAGAACCAACTTTTAGGTTAGGTGGATCCACTACTCAAATACCTATGAGGGCACATAGTTTATGGGATAGGGAGATTGCTACTAGATACCCGGACTCAACTAAGGTAGAGGTTTCCATCTCATGAGACATTCTTTGGGAACGAAGGCTCAACTAGTGTAGAAGGAACCCAATTGGAAAGCCAGACTTAACTAGCGTAAAAGTTTTCATCTCAAATTCAATATCCACTCTGTGCTAAGAATTAATTCCCATAGAGTTCATATTCATGGAATAATGTCTTGACACTCAATCCAAGATAATTCATAAGATAGGTTATTAGATCATGTGTGAGAATAATCTTTCACCATCCATGTCTACATATAGATTCTATAGGTGAGAAAGCCTTTCAACCCTAGAACCATCATATTGTGAGAAAGCCATTCACATGTTATCATATGAGAATAACCTTTCAACAACATAACAACTAGATCATGATCATATTCACTTTACTCTCAAAGTGTTCTTAAAGCATATACTGAACTTCATAATTCATGCATAATATCATAATTTGCCCTTCAAGGACCAAGCTAATATTGAATTAACACATCTAGAATTCACTACATTAGACATGGATATTAACATAATTCAAGTACTTCAATTACTACAAGCATAATCTCGTAATATCCTTCTTTCATCCACAAATCCACATCACAAGGTCGTAATTGGGAAATGTGGGAATTTCATGGTTTTTTGAGGATTTCAATATAAAAACCATAATAAATCAAAAATTCAATCATAATATAAAGTAATTCAAGCATTATAATCGTTTTTTAAAGGAATACATGGTTTTGGAATCAAATCCTAGCTTTTGCGGATTTCTATATTTGAAATTGGGGTTTTGAAGGGGCTCCATGGATGAAGGCTATCCATGGATGAAAGGCTACATACCAGAGGAATTAAATCCAATGAATTTGAGAAGAAAACCTTGCTCCTTCAACCCTAGCTCCACCTTCCTTCTTCTTCTTCCTTGAAGTTCTAGAGAGAGAATTTTCTTTCGAGAAGATGAAGTTTTGGGACTAGTTTTGCGATTTAGAAATAATGAGGTATTTGACTTAATTTAGTGAATTAAAATCATTATATAAGTGATCTAATTTAGCCTAAAATGACCTCACTTAGTTATTATTTAAAATTGGAAAACCCCAAAGTACCCCTAAACGTAACTACCAAAAAGCAGTTCTAGGTCCCAGATATGGCCCTCACCGATGGACTATGGTTGGACCCACGACCTGTCCTGGTGAAACATGGGTTAGAGTTCAGATGGTCTATTTTTAGGGCTTGACCTACGACCCCTCATAGACGGACCATGGTTGGGCCAACGGCCCGTGCTGGTGATCGTAAGCTGACCAACGGGGCGTAGGTCCCTCCCATTGGTCATTTTCCATGTCTTTTCTAGGGGTCCTCCTCAAGGACTCATGGTTGGTCCTTTGGGTCATATCTTGACTTTCTAACACGAACCCCTTTATTTTTAAGTGCGAGGTCATTTTGGACTTTTCAATATGTGTTGGCGCACTTAAACTACATTGTTTGATGACTAATATATGTTGTTTTACTCAGAATAAGTTTAATAACCTAGTCAAACATATCCATAACCCTTACTCTCCAAAAAATCATCCAAAGTAGAACGAATGAAGGAGAAAAAGACGCCAGTTTCTTTCAAGAATAAGCAACAATGTTCTTCAAGGTTCAACCTCCAAATCCTTTTGGATTTCTCTGTGAAATTCGTCACCAGGTATGTGGGATTTCACTAGTGGGTTCAATTCATCCATTAGATCCCTAGAATTTAGTTAGTTCTGCATATTCTCATAAACTGTTTAGACCTAGGGTTTCTAGATTTTCAAGATTTATTATGATTATGGTTTCCTTGATCTAAATAACTTGTTTCTTGATTACTTAGTATAATTCCATGCATTGTAATAAGAAACCTAGTTTGTGTAAATTCTCTTAGTTCATGAATTACACTTTCTAGGCCAGTTAAACAGATAATCATACTTCAGAATTCGAATGTCACATTATTAGTATATGAAAGTTTTATTCTATGTTAACGTATCAATATTTTGAGCTATTCAGTATTTCAGTTAAATTTCAGTCATATACATATTCAGTTGGGAGTACACTTAGCACTGAGTAGGACTAGGGTTCAGTGTACCCTTATAGTCCCAAAACTACATGCCCTCATAGGATTATAAGTCCCATCTGTTGGGCATCAAATTTAGCGATCACGCTAGTCATGCCTTTATACCCCTGGCAAGGTATATTGGGTCCTCTCAATGGGGTGTATACATCATACTCCATGTTCAACTCACGTGGTTTATGTTAGTTAATAGTAGCTTCCACAGTTAGACTCATAGGGCATCTAACGAGATTTTAAACATCTATATCAGTTTACAGTTCAACATGTTATCTTTATGATTAGCACTTGGCCATTGCATTTAGCTTAGTTCTTTTTCAGTTATACTTCAGTACATATATGTATCTTGTTTCATAATATATCAATGCTCAGTTATACATTGTTCATGTCACATATATTTGTCCATCTTAGTAGCAATATCCAACATGCTTAGTACATTCCAAGTACTAGTGCATAGTACGTATTGGAGGGTCACATTTCAAAGCCATCCTATCAAATTTTGAGCATAATCATGATAGTTGTGTGGTTCAAGATTCTTTACCTCATTGCTTTCGAAGAATTGATTTATCACAAACTGAGTGACACCAATGACTTGTAGTTGTACTTGTTTAATGTCGATAGGCATTTTGAGTCCAAGTGTTAGTGTTGGATATTCAATGACATTATTGGAGCAACATTATCATAAAGTAAAAGAGAATTGTAGCACTTCTTGTTGTGAAGAGAATAACACTACATCATAATGTTCAGCTAGAGTAGGAGTAGAAGTAAAGAGATGAGGATATCAGGACATCACATGAGCCTCGGTCTCCCAAGTTGCAACCTCAACTAGATGATTCCTCCACTATACTTTTAAGGAAACAACTTCTTTATTTCTCAACTTCATAACTTGCGGACCTAAAATCTCAACCAGAACTTCCTCATGAAAAATACTTTCATCTACTCTCAACTCTCCTAATGAAACTATGGATATCAAATCTTCATCTCAATTCTCAAGCATATAGAGACATGGAAAACCAGATACATCGATGCCAACTCGTTAGGCAACTTTACCAACACGTCTCAAAACCTCCTATGGGCCTATAAAGCATGGACTAAGCTTCCCTTTATTTATCAAAACTCCTTACACCCTTCATGTGTGAGAATTTCAAGTAAATCCAAATCATGAACATTATGGACACTCAACAACCTTGCTATCTAAGCACACCTTCTCCCTCTTGGGAGAAAGCCTCTACTAATTCCTTAAGTACCATTTCTTTCAAGTCAACCAAAATCAGATCAAGCCCTTGCTTAGCTTTCACATTCAACACATAAGAGAAGTCTGACCCATTGTGAACCATGCACCACCCTTAGTGGAATCCACTAATTGAACACCTACTCAGCTAGCCTATGAACATTTCCAAGAACACATGATGACTATACCGGGTTCTAAAAGACGTCATTGGAATATCATCCCTATTCACCCTCAATTGGTGATAACCCGAACAAAAATCAATCTTAGAGAAATAACTAGCCCATTGAAGTTGGTCAATACTACTAATCGAATTTCCTCACCATAACTATATGGTAAAACCAACCTTTAGCCATCATCCTTCTAACCTTCATACAAGGAACAACTAACCTCTATGCATAAGACTTTCCCCTTCCACTCTAGGATAAGCTCACTTGGGAACTAAAATCTCACCATCTAAGTTCTACAATTAATAGAGGCATAACAAGAATGCAACCAATCCCTACCAAGGATAACTTCAAGGTCTAACACCTCAAGCTCTATCAATTCAGCAAGAGTAATTCTATGGGATAGGGAAACAGGACACTTCCTATAGCCCTTTGAACCACAATAGAATCACTTACAAGAGTAGAGATAGAAAAAGGTTCTAACAACATATCCAAAAGAACATCAAACCTCATAGCAACATATGGCGTCATTAAACAAAATAGCACAAGGACCTAATAACATAAAAAATCCAATTGAAAATTTTATACATACTAGTAACCATACCTGGATGATACTCTTGTTCGCCTCTAGCCTGGGGACACTTGAATCTACCTTGCAATGGAGCACTAGGACCCAAACCACTTAGACCGGATGAAGGGTAGGGTTTCACGATGACTATCTCCTTCATTCCTAGCAATCAAAGGACAAAGCCTTATCTTTTGGTCCTTCTCACCACACCCAAATCAAACATTTGTGTCGGCTAAACATTCACCCTCATGCCTTCTTCTACACCTAGCACAATCTGGCCATAGAGACATATTACTTTCTTCATGAATTTTAGGGTTAGACGCCCTCTCTTTACTAAACCTTGGTTGAATCTTAGAAGGATATCGTTCGAAAAGCCTTAGTTGTACTCTAGGACGACCATGTCCATCGGACTTTTCTTCAAAGGAATTATTATCATCAATTCTAAACCTTTTTTTCTCCCTAGACCTCTCTTTGAGTTTCTTTTCTACAACCCTTTGGGCACAAACCATAAGACAAGAAATGTTCATATCATGGTCAAGACTGGCTATACGACATTTTTTTACTACCAAGTTGGACACATAGGACACAAACTACTCATTATAGACCTACGGTCAGCTAATATTGATCTAGCATATCTCAACAACTGAGTGAACATCCTATCATATTCCTTAATACTTATACTACCTAGCTGAAGGTTAATAAACTCAAGTACCCTAGCCTCTTGCGTCTCCAAAGGGCAAGAAAACCATTTTTAAACCTTTCGCACTCCACGGGAATTGCTTCTACCAACCTTGCTTCTTTCCACTGATTGAACCAAATCTAAGCAACACTTTTTAATTGGTAAGCGACCAATTCCTCCTTCTCTACCGAGTCACTCCCACAAAGTCCAACACCTTAGAGACCTCATCTATAACTCTTCAGGATCTTCCTCTATCTTTGACCCATAAAATTCTAGAGTTTCTATCCCAGTCATAGTCAACAGTTGAAAACCAAACCTCAACTTCTCATTAATCACTTGATCGGTCAAAGGATCAACCGAAACTTGAGGAGCTTCTTGATCAACATTGTCTCCTTTAATTCCACCAGTGAAAGGTCCTTGAGTAGTCATGTCGTGTAGACCACCAAGTAAGGATTAGAAGGGTGATCTTATAGAGTTAAACTCTATGGAACGACTTAGAGTAATGAAGAAGTGAAGTTTCCTAATCATCTTATAGCCTGTGATTTATAAATTTTGTGTGCTTCTCACTCTTGAACAAGACTCTACTAGATGTGGCTTATGAGACATCATCCTAGGATCATTCTAAACCTTGTGCTCTGATACCAAGTTTCTTCACGACCCAGGGATACCCCCTATATGTAACAAGACTTATAAAACCCCGAAGGACTCCATACAAGCCACTTAGTCCTCATAACATAATAAATAGAACAATTAAGAGTATAACAATATTGCAAGTCTAAAATGTTTTTCATAAAAGAAAGCGAAAGTCTAGACACTTTGTCTCATCAGAGATATCTATCACAATATTAAATGAAATAGGACCAAGACCATACACCATGTACAAAAAGGGACAGTAGATGAAAGAAGCTAGACATATGAATATTTGTCCTCAAACCATGAGGACTCACCAAGCTCGGGAACACTCAAATCCAAGCTCTATCCACAAGCATGATCACTTCTAGTGTCGGACCCTACACTTAGGAAAAATATAGGTAAAAGTAGGCGTTAGTACAAAAATTCACAAAGTATGGTAGCCATGCATAAAAAACCTTGAAACATGCAAAAAAGGACATTTCATTTCATGACATGCAATTTAAGAAGCTTAAACATCATATAAGAGATAGTTAGAAATCATGAGTCATATCTTCATAGTCAACATATGCTAGCATCATCTTTATAACTTTTGAACCCTTATGGGATACTTCCTTAAGTATACCTAAGTTCATTATTCATGTTCTTGTTGTGGGAGATACCTTTAACCGACATGAGACCATGTGAGCTATGACATGATCACCCGGTGTTACCCACACCGAAAGGGGTTGTCCTACTTGCCTAAGCTTGAACCATGGTTTGTTAACTTAGGTGGATACACTAGCTAAATATCCTACGGGGCATGTAGCTTATGGGATACGGAGATTGCTACTAGAAACCTAGGCTAAACTGGCGTAAAAGGTTTCCATCTCATGCGACATACATGGGAAGCTCGAACTCAACTGAAGTAAAAGACCTCCATCTTATTTCAATATCCACTCGGTGCTAAGTATAAATCCCACAGAGTACTTATAAACTCTTACTGAACTCATGTCTCATGGAAGGATGTCCTTGAAAATGAATCAAAGTTAGTTCATTAGGATAGCTCATTAGATTATGCATGAGAAAACCTTTCAAAGTTCATGTCTACACGTACATTTTAGATTCAATTAGGTAAGAAAACCTTTCAACCCTAGAATCTTCATTGTGTGAGAAAACTTATCATATCATGTTCATTATGTGTTCATGAGAATAGCCTTTCAACCAACACAACAACAATATCATAATCATTTACACTTCACTCTGAAAGCATCCTCAAGGCATTACATAGATTTCATAATCACATGCATAATTTCATACTTTACTCTTCAAAGGTTAAAAACCTACTTTCAATCAACACATCTAGAATTCAAGCATTATACATGGATTTCATTGTAATTTAAGTGATTCAATCACCTCATGCATTAGTAGAGTAGATCATGTAGGTAAATTCTTTCACTAACAATTCTATCTGTCAATCAACAATTATGATATAAGCCTTACTCTCAACCCATCCTAGTCATAACTCATCATGCTAGCTCTAATCTAGAAGCCCTATCAATTATCATTCATCATACATGCCTAACTCTTAAAGAAAGTCTAATCATATACTCTCATACAAGTTTTACTCTTAAGCAATTGTAGTCATAATCCATCATATAGCCCAAATCTCAATCACTACAAATCATATATCATCATGTATACCTTAATCTAATTCAATTCATGTCTATATGCTCACCTCTCAAGCAATTTACTATACATATCATCCATCTTAGAAGATTACATATAAATCCTCAATTTCCCCTTTCATGACATAAAACTCATTTACATCAATTACATCTTTCTAAACATGGGTTAGGCATGGGTACATGTAAATTCACACTAACATCATTGAATATACTCAATTCAAGAATAAAAAATCATAATCCACTTAATTGGATCAATATTCAACGATATCCACAAAATAAGATCAAAATAGAGAAATATGAGAATTAAATGGGTTCTTGTGGATACATCATAAAACTCATAGGAAATCATCAATTCATGCTTAATATAACATAATTCAACCATTAGAAATAAGTTTTAAAGAAACCCATGACTTTGGAATCAAACCCTAACATTTGGGGATTTCTATCTTTTGAAATTGAAGGTTTTGACAGGACTCCATGGCTGAAAGCTATCCATGGTTGAAAACTACCATACATTAATTACAATGCACACTGCTAAGCTTCAATGGAGGAATTGGACCTTGACCTTGATACTAGTTGAACTTCCTTCTTCTAGAGAGATAAATATTTTGGAGATGATGAAATTTGGGAATTATTATGAGTTTTGGAATAAATAACTTAATTGGCTAAGTTTTGGTGTTAAAATGATTTATATAGTCCTAGGCTTAGGAAAAACATCATAGCTTTGAGTTCAAAAAATTGGGAAAAGACCCATGAAGTCCCCTGACTGGAAACTACCAAAATGGCATAATGGAGGCCTTCACGGGTCATCATCATCACCATGTTATAGGTGAAGAAGGCATTATCACCCTTGGATAGAATTTTTGATGGTTGTTATTTTTCTTCTTCAATGGATCCAACCTCTCAAACACATAATTTCTTGTATTCAATTTTTCAAGTCTATCAAAGATGAAAGGCCATTTTTTTGAGCACTAGACTCGTCTTTTATAAGGATATAGTTGTTACTTGCCCTTTTTATGGAGATGCGAACCGGTGGCGGTCAATTATTGCCTAAGCCTTCGCGTACGTAACAGTGGTATCTTCTAATGGGAGTTTACTAAAATTTTATGGTTCATCAAGGCTGTCTACACCTCTCATTTAGCATTGGATCAAGTCCTTTTCTTGTGCATTTTGTAGGGAGTGTTACTTCTTGCGGTGGATTTTCAGCAATCGACATTCTCTTAGCTTTCTTAGTAGCTTTGCAGACAAGTTTATTACATCACTCAGATTGATAGGAAGGGTTAGTCCTCTTAGTACATTTCCTTGGATATCAAATGATTTACCTTCTTTTTCTTCACTTTTAGAACGTAGAGCAGTATATAAGTTGCGATCTTTTTCGAGGGCATGATCTTCTGTTTTTTCAGAATGGAACAAGGCTTTTTAATGTCACCCTTGACTTATCCGATTTGCATTGGTGAAGTGTAACTCTACTTCAATGAAAAGAATTATCATCGACAACTACACTCCTTTAAATTTCGTCTTTAATATACGTAAAAATTGATATAAAGAAGATGAGACAATTTTATTTTCATGTACACGAGACTTGCCAAGAAATATGTTGTATAAATTCTTTGCATCGATCAGATACATCAATGAGTTTGATAGCAAATCTTTCATGTGGATCTCTATCTTGATACATCCTATGAACCTCTGACCTTCTTACTTAATCCTTGTATCATCAAATCACTTTTACCAAGTTCATCAATCGTGATATTGAGTTTCTTGAATGTGTGGATATATAGAATATTAATTCTAGATCCTTCAACTATCATTATTATGTTTATCTTCTTCCTTAGCACATGACCCACCATATATAAATGTGATTTTTATATCACATGAGTATACTTCTTAGAAAGGGGGTTCAATATGATTTTCAAAGATAAAGGAGACACCATTTATGAAATTTCACTTGCTACTGCTTCTTTATCTGCAAGGATAATTTTGGTGAGATTCCACTCATTGTTTCTTCTTTGTCATCATTGAAACATAATTCCTTGACGTTGTCATAAGTAGTCTTTTTGTAGAACCAACTTGAAAAGAGTTTGCTAAGTCACAAGACGTTTTGGTTTCTAGTGATTATCCATTTCTACCTTTGTCCATTTTGAAAGTTTGACTAATTTCTTCTTCTTTAGTCTCCTAACCATCCTTCTTCTAATTCATTGCTAGGATAATCCTTTTCATAAACATGTATTTTTGCATCTCCGTCTTATGTCACGACCCAAAGTATACCCTAGGTGTAACATGGCGTATAGAACCACGAAAAGCCCTACACAAGCCACTTTGCATATATCATACAACATAATAGAAATAAAGACATTAAAAGATAGAATTTCATATATCAAAAGAGTTTGACAAAGTGAAAGTCTACCATAAGTTTCAACTAGCCATGTAATATATCAAAAGGAGAGTGATTGTGACGTAATCCATACATCACATACAAGCTATGAAATGGAAACGACATAAATCTATAAAGTGTCTCAGTCCTCAAAACATGAAGACTCGCCAATCACTTGAAGAACCCAAGATATGTCTAGCCACGAGTGTGTGATGAAGGAGCATTGAATCCTACATTCATGAGATAATGTTGGCGCAAGTTGTATTATTACATGGAATGTACTAAGTATGGGTCCATATGCATAAAATATACATGATAACATGAATGGTTTAGATAATGTAGACATGATCATTCTTTGAACAATTAAAGGCTTAAAAAAGTAAAACATGAAAAGCACAAGATATAGTCAATGTATTTGAAATAGGGACATAAGAAAAGCTTGATGAAATCATTGTCATTTTGTGGTATCTTAGCTTGAACCAACAATAAGACCATGAGAGTTATATAAAGGAATTTGGTATATCCCTTATACCAAAAGAAGGGGAATATACTTTCCATGGTAGAATATGTACATATTCGCTAAAGTGGATCCACTAGCTAGGCCATTTAAGACAATCGACTAGAGGTTGCTACTAGAGTCTACCCTAATTGAGCCTCCACCTCAAAGCTCTCTTAGTGCTAAGTCTAAATCCCAACGGAGTAGATAAGAATCAAATATCATTATAACATACAGAGGAAACAATCAATACGAATCCACATCTTTCAAGATACAAACATAAAATAGCTCCTTAAACATAATTAAACATAAATGAGAAAACTTTCACCAATGTGAATCCATATGTGAGAAATACTTTTCACAATCATGATCATAATAACATGTCAGAAAACCTTTCACAATAACATTGCTAATTTCCTTTCAAAGCATCCCCAAATCATTTACAATAATTTCATAAAGCATGCATATCTTCATAAATTCATAATTCATAGGTTCATGAGATCATCATGGGTTCATAGTTAAAAATCATAATTTTGGCATGGGTCAGCATAATTTCAACTAAATTTCATCTATTCACATTGAATCATACATTAGAAGACTCAATTAATATAATGAATCACATTTGAATGAAACCCATAAAGATTGAATTGAAACTGTAAATTAAATAATTAAATTTGTGTTTTAGAAATGTTAAAATTGGGGGAATCCATGGAAGAATGGATTGCATGGGGGAATACCATATACCTTGACACTTAATGCCCAAAAAGAATGGATTGCAAACTTGGATGAACACAAGCTTTTACTCTTTTTCCTTAATCTTGAGAGAATCATAATTTCATAGCACACGTGTCGAACATACTCAAATGCATATAATCATGAAGTAATCAATCAAGCTAACTCATTTCCTTAAAAATCAAATTTTCCTAAGCAGACATGCATAAGGAAATATGAGAACAACTAAGACACATGAATTCGAAAGAATGAACCACATAGAGCTAAATACCTAAAGCTAGATTAGGATTGGAGGAAAGAGATGGGGATAACGGGATATCATATGGGCCTCATCCTCCCAAGTAGCACCCTCAACCCTTTAACTTCTTCATAAGACCTTTATAGATGCAACTTCCTTATTTCTATGTTTCTTAACTTGCTGGTCTAAACTCTCAACCAGAAATTCTTCATAATAAAAACTCTCCTTTATACCAAGACTCTCCAATGGTACAATAGAAGTCGGATCACCAACACATTTCTTTAACAAACAAACATGGAAAATAAAATGCACTGATGCTAAGTCATTTGGCAAATCAAGTTCATAAGCAACCTTACTAATGAACCTCAAAATCTGATATAGGCCCACATAACGGGGACTAAGCTTCCCTTTCTTCCCAAATCTCATCATTTCAAAAATACCAAATCATTTACATCAAATTCAAAAATTAAGAAATGAAATCTGGTACCACGATCGGAGATAATGGATAGGTTCACTTCATGAAACCTAACCATCTCCCTTAGATACAACGTAGCATAGTCCTCCGCCGAATAAGAAACTTTGATGGGAATAAAATCAGTTGACTTCGTCTTACAATCTACAATAACCAAATACAGTCATTTTTTCACAACGTGCGGAGTAAACCAACAATGAAGTACCTATTCAAATCTTTCCATTTCTAAGTAGAAATACTAATATCTTGGGACAAACCTCACGGGTTTTGATGCTCAACTTTCACTTGTTGACAGTTAGAACACTTAGCCACAATTTCTACAATATCCTTCTTCATCCAATTCTACCAATAAACCTCCTGCAAGTCACAGTACATCTTAGCCACAATTTCCTCTCTCAAGTCATCTACATTGGGAACACGCAACTAACCTTGATATCGAAGTACACCATCTCCCCCTTGGGAGAAAACCTCAATGGACTTTTTAAGCACCGCTTCCTTCAAAATTCAACCATAATCGGATCAAGACCTATCTTGGCTTTCAGATTCGACACAAAGGACGATTTTGAACAATTATGAGCAATCACACCACCTTCATTACAATCAACTAACCAAATCCCAAATCGAGCCAATCTATGAACATCACGAACCAACCCATTTTTATCTTCCTCAACATCAGCAACACTACCCATTGATAGTCGACTAAGAGCATATGCCACCATATTCGCCTTACCAGGGTGATAGAGAACACTAATGTCGTAATCCTTCAAGATTTCTAGCCACCTATGTTGGTGAAGATTTAGGTCCTTTTGCTTGAACACAAATTGCAAACTCGTGTGGTCAGTAAAGAGATCAACATGAACACCCTATAAGTAATGTCTTCAAATATTTAAGGCAAAAACAACCACGCTAGTTCCAAATCATAGGTAGGATAGTTCTTTTCGTGAATGTCAAGTTTCCTTAAAGCATAATCAATGGCCTTCTAATTTTGCATAAGAACACACCCAAGTCCAATCCTTGAAGCATCATAATAAAGAACAAACCCATCGAACCCCTCCAGTAGAGTCAATAGTGGAGTGGGGGTAAGTCTATCTTCTCACACACTTCCAGCCATAAGAGCCTAACCTTCTTTTGAGTCAATGTCGTCAATGGAGAGGCAATCGAAGATAACCTTTCCACAAACCTTCTATAATAACCAACCAAACCCAAGAAATTTGATAATTCATAGGGGATAGAGGTCTAGGCCAACTCATAACCGCATCCGTCTTCTTAGGGTCTACCTCAATACTGTTACCAAAAATAATGTAACAAAGAAAAGCCACGGATCTCAACCAAAACATGCATTTACTAAACTTTGCAAAGAGTTGTTGGTACTTGAGGACATCCAACACAATCCTCAAATGATCGTCATGCTCATCCTCACTCCTTGAGTAAATCAAAATGACATCAATAAACACAATCACAGGCATGTCTAGATATTTTCTAAAACTTTAATCATCAAGTCCATAAATAGGGCCGAAGCATAAGTCAAACAAAAAAAACATTACCAAAAAATAATAATGAACATACCGAGTTTGGAAAGCTGTCTTCATAATGTCATCTTCTTTTACCCTCAATTGGTGATAACCCAACCATAGGCCAACCTTAGAGAAGAAACTCGCTCCTTAGATTTGGTCAAACAAATCATCTATCATTGGTAGAGGATACTTAATTTTACTGGTAACCTTGTTCAATTGTCAGTAATCAATACATATGCAAAGTGAATCTCTTTCTTACAAAAAAAAAACATTGGAGCACCTCATAGAGAGGTACTTAGTCAGATGAAACCCTTATCCAACAAGTCTTTCAAGTGCTCTTTTAATTCCTCAAGTTGGGTCGGAGCAGTATGATAAGGAGGAATAGAGATAGGTTGCATGTCTAGGAGAAGGTCAATACCAAAATCTATTGTCCTTTCAGGAGGAACACTAAGTAGATCTTTGGGAAATACTTCCGAAAACTCGTTTACAATAGGGACCGACTCAATAGCAGAGGTTTTAGAATCTGTGTCCAAACCCAAACAAGATAATACAAATAACTCTTCGAATTCATTTTTCTAGCTTTAAAACAAGAAACAAACTGACCTATAGGCATAGAATATCCCCTTTCCACTCTACGATGGGCTCATTTGGAAATTAAAACTTTATAAGGCTCTATAATCAATAGAAGAATATCAAGATGGAGCCAATCCATACCAAGAATAATATCAAAATCTAAAATATCAAGCTCTAATCAACAAGAGTGACGCTATGGGATAAGGAGATGGGACAATTTCTATAAACTCTCTTAGCCATAATAGATTCACCAGTGGGTGTAGAGATAGAAAAAGGCTCTATCACCACATCCAGACAAACATCAAACCTCATAGACACATGGATTCACTTAAGACACAGTAGCACTAGGATCAAGCAAAGAATAAACATCAAGATGAAAGGCTTTCAACATACCGATAACCACATCAGGAGAACCCTCTTGATGATGACGAGTTTGATAAGCAGCCAATTCTCCTTTTTTCCAATAGTGTCACACCTATATCATCAAAACCTTGTATACCTCATAAATGAACTCTTAAGGATCTTCTTCAACCTCACAACCATGAAACTCCTAGGGATTCATCCTTTATATTCCAAATCATAAATAGGGCACGCTTCACACTCATGAACAAGACTCTACTTAATGTGGATTATGAGACATCCTAGGCCCTTTGTTAACTTTGTACTCTGAATACCAAGTTTGTCACGACCAAAAGTATTTCCTAGGTGTAATATGGTGTAGGAAACATCGAGAAGCCCTGCAAGAGCCACTTAGCATGCATCATAAAAGATAATAGAAATAAAGACTTTAAAATATAGCATTTCATATATTAAAAGAGTTTGACAAAGCAAAATTCTAACATAAGTCTCAATACGGCATCTAATACATCAAAAGGAAAGTGATTGGGACGCAACCCATATATCATATACAAATTTTGAAAATGGAAATGACATAAAGCTACAAAGTGTATCGGTCCTCGAAACATGAGGACTGACCAATCTATTAAAGCATCCAAGAGACGTCTAGCCATGAGTTTGCGAGGTAGAGGCGTCGGACCCTACATTTATGAGATAATGTAGGCACAAGTATGCATTAATACATGGAATGTACTAAGTATGGGGCCATATGTAGAAAATAGATATGATTACATGAATGGTTTAAAACATGTAGACATGATCATTCGTTGAACAATTAAAGCCTTAAAGAAGTAAACCATGAAAAGCATAAGATATAGTCAATGTGTTTTCAATAGGGGACATACAAAAAGCTTGAAGAAAACATAGTCATTTTGTGGGATCTTAGCTTTGACCGACAATAAGACCATTAGAGCTGTATTATGGAACCTGGTATATCCCTCATACCGAAAGAAGGGGAATCTAATTGCATAGGTAGAATCCGTACATATCATCATTTGCTAAAGTGGGTCAACTAGATAGGTCATTTAACTACGTGGACACGTAGTTTGGGACTATAGGTTGCTACTAGAGAGTATCCTAATTGAGCCTCCACATCAAGGATATCTCAGTACCATGTCTAAATACAATGGAATAGATAAGAATTAAATATCATTATAACATAGGAAAGGAAATGATCTATACCTATCCACATCTTTCAAGATTTGAACATATAATAGATCCTTAAAATAATTTAACATAAATGAGAAATCCTTTCACCAGTGTGAATCCATATGTGAGAAATACTTTTCACAATTATGATCATAATATCTTGTGACAAAACCTTTCACAATAACATTGATACTTTGTCACGACCCAGGATACCCACTAGATGTAACAAGGCGTATAAGACCCCGAGAGGCCTCATAATAGCCACTTAGCATATCATAACATAAAGTATAGAAAAGGTGCGGGAATTTAAAACATTTCAAATACAGTCAAAGTCTTTTATAAAAGCAAGTGGAAGTCTAACTTGATATTGTTTCAAACCATAAACATAAGAGAATGTATATCTTAGGACACAACCCGTACAATAGTCTCAAGTTAAAAAAAAGACATAAAAGAGATAGGGTGATACAATCCCCAAATATAATGAGGACTCACCAAAGCTTCACTTTACAATCCTTTAAGAACCTAGCTACAAGTGTGCAAATCGAGAACGATGAACCCTACATTTGATAAGAATGTAGGCAAGAGTGTGTGTTAGTACAATGATGTACTAAATATGATGGCTAGCATAAACAACATAAATATAAACCTTACTCAACATAAGACATAAGGCATAAGCATAATCAATACATATAAAGCATCATAATAGGAAAGAGATACTTCCTTAGGTAATCTCACTTATCCTTATCCAAGACTTAGGTCATCCACCTCTAGTCAAGCTTACATCATGGAAGGCATATCTAGCAACAGTCCAATCAAGTCAACTTCATACCATAATTACGTTAGTCATACTTAATTTTAAAGACATGGGGATTCGCCTGAATGCCTAGTTCATAAAGGCCAATGGGTACTGGCATCTTGCCTTGTTCACAAAGGCTAATGGGTACTTGTCTCTTGCCTTACTTAATTTTAGATTGAAGGTACTCGCCTCCACAACCTTATCATATAATGTAGGTACTCGCCTCCATATTATTTCATAAGGAGCATGGGTTCTCGCCTCTATGTCCATTCATTATAGAAAGAACGTGGGGACTCACCTCTTGTTCAAGTAGGGGAATCGCCTTATATTCTTTCATATGGAGGTCAAGGGTAATCGCCTCTAGCCTCATTATTCATTAAGCATTTTAGTCTAGATTCATTTTAGGTGAGAAATCCTTTCAACTTAGAATCCTTCATGTGAGTAAACCTTTCGCATTCATACAATCCTGCTTATCAATTCATTATATGAAGTATATCTTCCACATTAGAGCATTAACAATCAATAATGCATAGTCTAGGCTTAACTCTCAAAGCACTACATCTCATGATCATCATCTATGCTTTAATATCAAGCAATTAACATCATATAGAGCAATTCTATTCATAATTCATCAATCCTATAAGGATATATCTAACCTATAGAGTTTCCCTCACATGGCATCACACCCACTATATCAATTTAACCCTAAAATCATAGGATAGGCATGGGTGCATGCAATTTAATCCTAAATACATGAAATTCTATCAATTCAATCATAAATAATCATAATCTACTCAACTGCATCAACATTTATCATAACCCACAACAATGGAAGAAACCCTAACTAGAATTTGGGAAATTCTTCATCAAATTATGGAATTATAGCGGTATCCATGGGAGGAAGGATCACATGGATGAAAAGCCATCATACCTTGATTATAAAGCCCTCACAATCTTCAACTTTAGAGACTTGATCTTGACCTAGCTTCACTCTCCTCTTCTTCTTACAACTTCTAGAGATGATTGGGAATTCTTTTCGGATTTTGAGTAAATGACTTAATTGGGGGATTTTGGGGGTTAAAATCACTTTTATATGTGTCTTAGTCTTATTTGAAATGACACCACATCAACTAATTAAAATCGTAAAAGTTCCAACTACCCCTCAGCTTAACTGTCGGTTGTCACCTACGGACCATGGATGGACCCAAGGTCCGTCCTTCTCACCGTGGTTCTTATTCAGAGAATTTTTCCCAACCTACTGACCCTTGGACCATGGAATGTGGACCCACCTACGATCCATGGGTCTAGTCATCGACCTGGTCTTGAGGATTTTTGGGAGGCCTTCTCTACGGACCAACCTATGGTCTGTGGTCCAACCCATGAGTCATGGATGGCACTTAAAAACTCTCTAAAATGGATACCTAGCCTTAGCTCGAATTTGGGGTGTTACATACTTTCATTTCAAAGCATCCCCAAATCATTTACAATAATTTCATAAAAATATGCATATCTTCATAAATTCATAATGCATAGGTTCATAAGTCCATCCTGAGTTTATAGTTAAAAATCATAATTTAAGCATGGGTCAACATAATTCAACTAATTATCTTGTAATAACACCAACTCATACATTAGAAGACTTAATTAATAATAATCAATCACAAAGTTAATGAAACTTGTAAAGATTAAATTGAAACCCTGAGCTTTATACATAGGAAATTTTGGGAACCCCATTGAAGATTGGATTACATAGGTAAATACTCACATACCCTGATACTTAAAGACCAAAAAGAAAGGAGGATTCGAGATTTTGATGAACCCTAGCTCTTCTTTGTCTTCTTCCTTAATCTTGAGAAAATTTTTGAGTAAGGCTTTAGGAAAATGAATAGAAAATGTTAATTTGGATATTAAAAGCTTTATATAGGGTTTAGGTTAGAAGGAAAAATAATATAGTATTGGGTTAAAATAATTAGGAAAAGACCCAAAAACCCTTTTAAAATAACTGTCGGACTCGACCTACGATTCCGACCTATGGACCGTAGAACTTTCTATGGTCCGCACTGGTAAACCGTAGACTCAGTACTGGGACCATGAAATAACTTATATTTTGATAGAATACTTTTATGGCGTGTAGATCTTCCCGTGATTCATAGATACAAATTGTAAAAACAAACTTGACCCCCTAAAATTTCTCTAAGTCTAGGACCTACCTACGAGACTTATCTATAACTCAGACATAAAGTGATGGATTGTCTTGGTGAACCGTAAAAGAAGTACTAGAACTTAATTTTTGAAAATGATTTTCCCTCTTCCTACGGTTTCCATCTATGTCCCTTATAAGATTTTTTGGTCTGTAGATGGAACCTGTAGACACAAACTTCAACCCCAAAAAAGACTTCTTTCCTTTCTTTTCCAATATCTGAGGTGCTACACCTAGTTGCAAGAATCCAACCTTCATCAGTGTCTCTATCAACTCGGGATTCGTCTATCTCTAATAGCTCTTGAGAGATACATACACTACATCAAAAGTGATCTTTAGCTGCAATGAATTAACATCAGTAGATTAGTTCCCGCTAAATATATATTTTTAGTGTCACATAGCACTCTTTGTATATGTCCCTAAAGCCTTTAGCAATATTAGATCTAGTGGCACTTTACTAATGTCGGTAATACTTTAGCACTCTTTATTAATGTGTATATATTGCCCGTAAAACTTGTTTTTGTTGTAGTGATAGTTGGACTGGATCAAGAGATCCAAAAATGATAGATATTTGGTTAGAACTTGGCTTCTCATAATCAAGGACAATATTCATCTTGTTAGCAAATTGCATAACTCTATACTTGAAGACAAAACACTTATCAAGAGGGTGGCCCAGAAGCCCATGATACTTGCAATAGTTTAGGTTGTTAGCTTTTCCAACTTCATCATCTCGCTACATTTGTGGCAACTCATGAACCAATTCATTAAAAATAGCATGAATGTCATAATCCTTGAAGAGGTATTTTCTTTGTTGCATCTTCCTCAAGGTCAACTTTCAGTTTGACTCTCGTGAAAATTAAAATTTACACTTTGCTTCTTTCTTTCCTTCATAGTAAACTTCATTGGAGACACATTGACGTTCATGGAATCTTTTTTGCTATTCATAGGCATAAACTTGATCCATCTTTTGGGTTCATGTTTGTTCTTTCCTTTGCGAGGATCATGGAGAGGCATCACATCTATTCCATTATAAGACATGCTCAACTCCATGTCATGAGCGCGAGCAACTAGATCTTAAAAAAAAACTTTGGTTTAATTCCTTAAAATATATACAAAAACCCCTGGTGTATTGCTTGGATACACATCTATATTGCAGAAGTTTCTCTAAGTCTATGTTTGACATTTAGGCTTGCATTTCTCCATTGATTTATAAAGTTAATAACAGGTTCTTTCTTTATTTGATGAGTATTCATGAGTTCTACAATTCCTAGTGAGTGTCTTGTGCAATAGAAGTGACTAGGAAACTAATGTTCTAGGTGCTCCCATCTATCGATAAAATTAGGCTCAAGACCCGTGTACCAATAAAAATTTCCTATTAGAGAATGGACAAACTAGTTGACTCGATAATCTCCATAGGTCCCATCATTAATACATATCTCCACAAAGTTCACAATATGTTCCCTCAAATTTCATTTGCCTTCAAACTATGAAATTTGGGAGGTGGATAATGGGTAGGCATCGAAGCTATCAATTCATACAGTGTACGACTTGGCATACATAAGGGATGACGTGGTGGAGACTTCATACTTATTTTTGATTGCCCTTTGATGAACTACTTCAAACTATCAAGTGGGACTATTCCTTCAGAAGAAATAGGCATATCCTTAACAGGTGTTGCTTGCCACACTAAATTTTCAATTTTTTCAACTACAATACCATATCCAGGAGCATGGATGGATTCTCCAACTAATAATTCGTCCATATTTTCCATCAACTTATCAACTTGATAATCTTGGTGGTGTATATGCTTTGTCAATCCTTCAACCATCTTTGCCAACTTTGCAAGTATTTCTTTCATGAATAAAGCATCAATTATCATATCTTGCATGATCATTAGAGATGTTAAAGAGTAGCTTGATTTGTCGCACAAGTTGATCTTCAATGGGCTCACAGAACGTGATGCATGTCGAGAGGCTTCATAGATTTAATTAGAGTTCTTTATTGCGATAAAGTTCTTAAAAACAGAGAGATCAAGTAGAGCTAGAGTTTTTTTGATCTTTTTCGCTGCATTAGTCCAAGGAAATTTAAATTTAATTAAACACGGATGTTGGATTTAAATAATTTATTTCATTATATTAATCCATAATATTTATTTGGACTAATATATATTGAATTAAATATAATCTGAATCATTTTATGAATTAATATATAAAAATAATTTAATGATGATACCTAATGTTTCAGACGTAATCAACTGACACTACCAAGGGTTCGGATTGTTCCCACAGGTAGTGGTTTTGAGAATTAATAGAAAAATAAAATTTATTTCTAATTAATCATAGCTAAAAACATAACTACTCAAAGGGGTGATGCAAGTGTCAATTATCAATAGGGGTTTGTATTATGCTAATAACAAAAATAGTAAAAATATAAGAAAACGAGATATGGAGATGGGATTCTTGGTATATGATAGGAATACGGGATAGACTAGACTATCTGGTACATTCTTTTGATGGTAAATTCATTGAGTATTTGTGACTAGGCTAGACTATAGTGGGGGTAAATTCTATCTCGAGCAACTTACCCCGAATCAACTCGATTTCTCTCGAGCACTGAGTTGCCGCATTAAGCATAGCCTCCGCCTTAGCCCATTCACTTTCTCGAGCTGAATGTGTAGGAGAAGGACTAGGATTCACTCTCTCATACTGAACCCATGTCGACCTAATGCCACCGGCTATCAATTTAGTAGCCTTATTTTTACAACCTCTCTCTCGAGAAAGCCAAAAAACACTATGATGAAATCATATTTACAACTACAATTCCATTAATTTCATACAAAACTACTAAATGAAATCATAATTAAACAATAAATAAACCATCAACAAGCAAGACCCAACAGATAATCTAACCAATATTCCCAAAATCACACCCCAAGAATTGGGGTTTTAGCTAGACATGTAAAAGAGATAAAAAATTATACCAATATGAGTTTCCATCAACTGTGTATAAAGAATTAAGTGTTAAAACATGTCAGAGTGAAGAATCTTCGAGACCCACGTCCAATTTCTTGAAGTGAAACCCTTTGAATCTTCAAGGTTTTAGAACAAAGTCTCCAAAACCCTCTAAAACTTGAAACTGAAAATATTCTAAGTCTAAAATAAAAATTATTTATGACTTGATTTCTTGATTGATACTAAGCTAACAATTTCAACAAGTATTTATATTGTTTGAAAATTTGTACTGCAGCAGATCACTCGGTGCAGTTAGTCAGGATTGCCGATACACTCAGTGATCCACCTTTTGGTCGATTTCATTGCCTTCTTGCTTTAGCATTCAGCCTCTTCGCTGTATTGACGATCCTCCTTTTGGTCTATTTCATCACCTTCTTGATTTAGTCTTCAACCTCTTTGCTGTTTGAGTCGTTGGGCGATTGGTATTACTTTGCGAAACTACTCAGCAACACGCCAACTGCCCCATTTCATCACCAGCTTGATCTTTCCCTTCAAGGCTCAGCACACTAGAACAAAAGGCGATCTCCAGGCCGATCGGCAACTCGCCAATTGGGGTCGGCGATCCTTAGGCCTTCATTTATTCGTTCTTTTCAGCCACTTTTCTCCTTCGTGCCAAGTAGTGTCCATACTTTGCCTCAAACTCTAAATACCTAAAACTTAAGGTTTTCATCAAATATTGAGACAAAATATGCATTTGAGGACACTAATTCTTCAAAATATAGCCCTAAATATGTCCAATTTGTGGACTCATCAACACCCCGAACTTAAACTTTTGCTTGTCCTCAAGTAAAACTCATGTTCAACAGTTCTAAAAGGATGTCTCAAATAGTGCTACACAAGACTCGATCAAGAATGTACAACAAAAGACTCAATTAACTCATGTCAGGATCAACTGTGTACCCATAGGTTGTGACACACCATTGCCAAAGATTCTCACGCTCGCAATACTTGCTTCAAATGCAAGTTCAAGCTCAACAAAAGTGTTTGAATGCCCTCACACAAAGGATGATTTCATACTCACACACAATGGTTTAATCATATAAGCTTCGGAATCAAATGCAACACTCACACTCAAAAAGAAGAAAACTATGCATGATTTCACCCATAGGTTTGCCCGTATATTCCAATCGGCATTTGTTTTAGCTCACTCAAGATCAAAAACATCTTTACAAGGTTTGTAATGGGGTTGGGTGTAAAGGTATGGTCATTTAGGCTCAGTGACTTTCATCCTCATAAAATGTAGTGCTCATAACACTTCCTTTCATCTTCCTTCATCATTTTCTTTAGTGCTCATAGGTCATCCAATTATTCACTTCCCATGGATTGTTTGGGAATCCCACTTCTTTTGTACTTTATTCCACAACATTTCTTTTTCATTCTTTTCTTTTCTTTTTCACTCATTTGTTTTTTTTTTTTTGTATAGAGGGGTTCCATTTTTCAAGAAATGTCATATTGTCATCAAGTTTCTTCCTAAGAAAGGTAAGGTTCAAGGGGTGTTCAAGAGAGGTTCACACACTCACAAAGTAGGCCACAAAAGAGGTACATGCCAAATTGGCTCACACTTTTCGAAGTTGCCTAAGATCATATCAAGAGATAGCCTTACTTAATTGATCAGACCAACAGGGAAAATTCTAGGTGTTATCATGCATGGTTCGCAGTAAGCTCATCACATAAGGCATCGACACTAAAGTCAAACAAGACTCCACACTTTCACTAGTGTGCAACGTACATTGCAAGAGAGTCAATTTGATAATTGGCTAATCACAATGAGATGAAAAGAGTTCACACATTGTCTATGCAACTTCATTTGGTCTCATCGTAGCCACACATTCATGTTCATTCGATTATGAGCACTACTTAAGTTATATATATTGATCAAAACCAAGACTCAAATTTGCTAAATAACAACCACATTCAAGTACATACAGGAGGTGGCGAAAATTTAAAATTTTTTGAAAATGATCAAAATCATTTGCAATAAAAACAGATGGAGCCATAAGCTCAAATATTCCATAAACAAAACAAATATGCACAAAGGTGGGCCTCACCCCACCACAAACAAATATCATTTGTCCTCAAATGCAAATGAATTAAAGTATTCAAAAAGTGAGCAAAAGTAAGACAGAGAGGGAGGTAAAGAAATGATCTTGTCTATGCAATCTCTCCATCTGTCTGGGCCTCAGTGCGTGGTGTAGTAGTCTGTATTTGAGCATCAGTGCCCGGAGTAACCTCAGAAGGAATAACAGTACCAGATCCAATAGGAGTTGTTGTGGACATCTCAGTCAGCGATGTCTGGATCATTGGCTGCACAACCGTCTCTATAAGATCTGGCAAGTCTCCAAATATGCTCTCCTCTTAGCGCTCAATCATCTCCTCATTAGTCTCATCATCTGACTCCTCTTCTACTGTGCCATCTCTCTATATTTCTCCAATAGTGGCCGGAGGAATCTCTGAAGTCTCTGGGGCATCTTCATTGTCAGCAGCCTCTATTAATGAATTGAAGTCGGTAGACTTTAGATAGTCCACGTCCTTTCTCAATTCTGCTAACTCGACTTTCAAAGTCGTCACCTCAGAGGTCTCCACCTGTCTTCTATCACAAGTGGTGACTCTCATAGTCAACTCATCAATAAAAGTCCTAAGAGGGGTGAGTACAAAAGTATGGCTCTCTCGATCCTCCCAGGGATGGATCTCTCAAGTCGGGTTACTGCATATCAGCTTATTGGGCCAAATTCCCTATCTTCAGGGTCATAGCATGAGTAATCCTGACAGGCTGGGAGAAGGGAAAGCACCTAGGGGCTGCGAAGAAGAGGAAGAAGCAGATATACTTAAAGGCCCAAAGGCCAGAGTAGGCAAAGATCCCTCTGCAGGTAACGAGTAAACATCAACATTCGGAGAAATATCTTTCAGAATTGTTCTCTTCCTGTCAGCCTCCTCTCGTATGTACACGGCCTCAATATGCCGAATGTCAGTGGAGGATGAACGGGTGGCCTCAATATCTCTCTCATTGTATCGGGGTACTCCAGCATGCCAGCACAACTCAGTGATCAGGACTGGGATTCGGAGAGAAGTCTGTTTCTATTTGGCTCTCATGGCTATCTCTTGTGAAATCAGCAGTCCCATGTCGATGTGTCTCCCAAACATGATAGAACAAAGGCAAGCTGCTTTTAGATGGCGCAAAATGGACTCATTTTGGGATGGTATTATGGTGCTACTGATAAAGCCAAACCAGAACCTAGCAGCAATGCTCAAGTCCCTCTTTTTAATAGAGGGTCTCGCCTCGATCCACCTCGGGGTGGTGTCAGAAACCAGAGGGGCCAACCAACCCTTCAAGTCATCTAGGGACAGAGCAATGGGTAATCTGTGGTAAGAAAGTGAAGAATACAACGGTCTATTCATTATAGTGTTAATATGTTCACTACTTCACCCAACTTCCCTGACTCTGACCATGACCGACTTCCCTGACTATGAACTCACTCGCCTTCTTCTTTCTCTTGGGCACCAACTCCCTATAAGCTATATAGAAGTCCCAGACCTAGGTAGGAATGTAAGGGCCTAGTGAACTGCTCAAACTCATGGTAGCGAAGAGTCACCCTCACTTCTGAATACTTTCCGTCTATGCCTTCTATCAAGAGTAGCTTCTCCTTGAGGATGGTTCATAAACCATCACCTTTCAATCTGTTTAGGAGCGTAGGTGGAGGAACAATAGGGAATACAGGGGTCACTGGAGGTGCCTGGGCTAGCTTCAGGAGGGTTGGCATCTGAGGGAACTCTCGTAGATGTGGATTGAGAACTAGCATGGAGCTCATTACTTCGGTTAATCAAAGGCTGATCGTCTTCAGTTTAAGACAACTCTGCCTGGTTGTTAGTGGCTACTTTATTAACTATGTGCTTCTTTATTTTGCCTTTGTGTCCTGGCGGGAGTTCTTACCTTCTCTTCTTTGGAGGACTTGATCCCTCTTCGTTTATAGTAATGCCCTGTGCTTTCTTCTGGGTAGTGTGGTTAGATTAGTCTGAACCATATGTGTAAAACATTAAAGGCAAGTTAAATAACAATCACATTGAAGGACAAAAAATTAATTGCAGATAGACTTGTTGATCCAATCGGCGAGTCGCCGAACCTCTTTGGAGAGCTTGATCGGGCTCGCCGAAGGGATTGGCTCAAAAATTATGGCAAGTCAGAGATGGGAAGACCCTTTTAGTGAATCGCCGACTATTCTCGGCAAGCAAGGGTTTGTCCGCCGAAAGTTACAGTGCAACAAGGGTTTTAGGAGTGCAGATATAGGGCGATCGAGAACACAATCGGTGAATCGTCGTGTGCTTTTGGCGACCCAAACTTCTCGCCGAAAGCTACAAAAACCAATGACAAATATAGCATGAATTTAAAGGCAAAATGGGCACATTAGGCGAACCGCCGCGTGGTTCTGTGAGCTCAACCCAACTCGCCATACAGCCCAAAGTGCCAATTTTCAATCCACCTTCTCCAATTCAACCCCACAACCCTTGAAAACAAAATCAAAGGCTCAGACCCATAACACCCATCACCCCAAATTACTTATACTTCTTCTGGTTTTGCCAAATTTGGCCATTTGATAACAATTGCTCTTAAGATTGGTGTCACTGTCTCTATCATTGAGCAATTTACATCAATTAGCGCAAACGCGGGCTAATTAGACTTCACCCAACCAATCTAAACAAGATGCAAGCATAGCCTCATAAAAATTCATTCATCTAAAAGCATAAATTGACATGCATTTGAAGATCAAAACAATACGGGCATGATTATTAACTTAAAATTGGCATTTAAACAATCTAATCCTATTAGAGAGGCCCATCACATGACAATACGATATGATCATTGCAAATAAGTACAAAATTTTTGAAAGTAAACTCGAGATTCGGAAACCAACCTTAGATGCCGATTAAAATAGGATTGAAATGCTAGGTGGCAAAGGAATCCTAGTTCCGAGCACCAATCAACAACCAAAATACTAATGGAAGCAAGATTATTGAAAATACTAAATTGGTGTGAGTTTATGAAGTTTGAAAGTGAGGGAAAGTAAAGAGTTTGAAACTTTAAAACCTTTTGCCATATATAATCGTCCCATTCACATCCATTCGGCGACGTTAATTGCGTCTGCCAATCCACTCGGTGAAGCACCGAATGGCCACTTACCCCATCGATTTCTACAGGAACTACATTTTCTTGGGGGTTAAGACGACTGTGTTAATCGTGGTCAGCGACTCGCCAAACTGCTCTTGAGCTCACCGAGTTTTATAGGCTCTAAGTTGAAATTATGTTAAGCCAAATGGCAGATCAAGTCGGGCACGCCGACGTCTTCGATGATGCGTTGAATGGACCATTTGCTTGCTAATCTACATTCTCAAAACACTTTTCGTATTTAAACCTACAAAACTAACACACCATCATTTACAAAAACAAAACAAAACTATCTAAGGGTTTTGCGTTGCCTACCAAACAGCGCCATAGTTAACGTCGTGGCATGATGCAAGTCAACACTTAAACTTCATTTTTGGGGTTAGCCATAGTATCACTAGGCAACCCCCTATTTTGCTATGAGTTGAGATGGGTCTACGCATGACCCATAATGTTCTCGAGCAGCTGGACAGATCTGGAATGAGAACCAATCATTTGCTTCATCACTTTGATGCTCTCCCTCATTTCTTCCAGCTCTCGATCTTGCTCAGTCACCTTGTGGAGAATGATTGAGAACATTCCCTCAATGCGTTTTACCTCATTATCCTTTGGCCTTCTTAGCTCATGAGGAGGGATGTATTTATCCTTCCCTTTGCATTGAACTTCGATCCACACCATCTTTTTGGCCAACTCATCCATCTGAGTCATTAGTGCGGCCAACATGAAGTCATTTTCTACTTCTTCATTCATTTCAACAATTTGATCAAGACATTGGGCTACTATCACATATGGTTGTTTTGCAATTCCTCCCAGAATGAGTTGGTTGACAAACACCTTGTTTTCGGGACCAAGACTTTTGTAGAAATAGTCAAGAAGGGCTATGTCGAGAATGTCATGAGTTGGGCATTGAGTTATCAATTCTTTAAATCTTGCCCGTCATTTATGGATCCGTTCACCTTCCAATTGCTTGAAGGTTAGGATGCAATCCCGGAACATCATTACTTCTAATGGAGGAAACTCCATCAGTTCAAAAGTACTATTCGATATACTCACCTCCTCTGCTTTAAAGTACCAACAAGCAAAACAAAACTAAAAACTAAGTAAACTATGACTTAGAAGAATAAAAGTTTTACAAAACTAAAAACTCTCAAACAACACCACTCCTCGATAGCGGGGCCATTTTGATGTTTCAGACATAATCAACTGACACTAGTTCAGTTCAAGTGCCATACGATCACGTGTAGTGATATAACCCAATCAAGGGTTGGGATCGTCCCACAAGGATTGGTTTTGAGAACTAATAGAAAAACAAAATTTAGTTCTAATTAGTAATAGCTAAAAACATAAATAGAAGGGGTGACGCAAGTATCAATTATCAATGGGGGTTTGTATTATGCTAATAACAAAAACAGTAAAAAAACAATATAAGAAAATGAGATGTGGAGACAAAATTCTTGAGATGTGATAGGAATACGGGTTAGACTAGACTATCAGGTACATGCTTTTTATAGTAAATTCATTGAGTATTTGTGACTAGGCAAGACTATAGTGGGGGTAAATTCTCTCTCGAGCAACTTACCTTGAATCAACTCGGTCTCTCTCGAACACCGAGTTGCCGCATTAAGCACAACCTCCACCTTAGCCCATTCACTCTCTCGAGCTGAATGTGTGGGAGAAGGACTAGGATTCACTCTCTCGAGCTGAATGTGTGGGAGAAGGACTAGGATTCACTCTCTCGAGCTGAACCCATGTCGACCCAATACCACCGGCTATTAATTTAGTAGTCATAATTTTACGACCTCTCTCTCGAGCAAGCCAAAAATACTAAGATGAAATTGTATTTGGAACTACAATTCCATTAAGTTCATTCACAACTACTAAAAAAAATCACATTTAAACAACAAATAAATCATCAACAAGCAAGGCCCAACAGTTTTCTACAACTGGGTATGAAGAATTAAGTCTTAAAAAACTTTAAGAGTGAAGAATCTTCGAGACCCACGTTTAAACTATTAAGTGAAACCCTTTGAATCTTCAAGGTTTTAGAACAAAGTCTCCAAAAACACCCTCTAAAACTTGGAACTGAAAATACTCTAAGTCTGACATAAAAATTGTCTATGACTTGATTTCTTAATTGATACTAACCAAACAATTTCAACAAGTATCCATAGTGTTTGAAAATTTGTGTTGTAGAAGGTCACTCGGCGCAGTTAGTCGGGATCGCCGATACACTTGGCAATCCGCCTTTTGGTCGATTTCATTGCCTTCTTGCTTTAGCCTTCATCCTCTTCGCACTTTGAGTCATTTGGCGATATGGTACTGCTTCGCGAAACTACTTGGCGACATGCCAACTGCTCCATTTCATCACCAACCTGATCTTCCCCTTCAGGGCTCATCACATTGGAACAAAAGGTGATCTCCAGGCCAATCGGCGACTCTCCAACTAGGCTCTGCGATCCTCATGCCTTCATTTCTTCATTTTTTTCAGCCACTTTGTTCCTTTTTTCCAAGTAGTGTCTATGCTTTGCCTCAAACTCCAAATACTTGAAACTTAAGGGTTCTCATCAGATATTGAGAAAAAATATGCATTTGAGAACCCTAATTCTATCAAAATATAGCCCTAAATGAGTCCAATTTGTGGACTTATCAATACCATATTTTACTATTAAATTATATATATATGAGAAGCACAACTAATATGGAAATATCTTCTTAAGGGGAAGAAAACTCATTTTTTACCTATCAATAGCAATGGTACTATTTAATTATCCAATAGGTGTACGGTCTTGATTATATCAAAATGTTAAAATATGTAGTAGCATGATAAAATTAATATATATCCAATGACAAGTAAGTCTTAAATTAGTTTTGTTTATAGTATGATCAAGATCATGGTTGAGAAAAACTCTACCTGATAAATTTGCTAGTAACTAACGTAAATAGTATGCATATTGTTCTTGAAGTCTAAAAATATTTGATCGACAATTACTTCTACGAATACTTGCCACCACCCTTTTTTTTTTACTCGAAGGGTTTTTTCAATTCAAGTGACAACATTGAATATGAATTATTTTTATTTTTTCAATCATCGCTTGGAATTGAGTTATGATTTTCCAAATCACATTTTATTTTTAATCCCTAATCAAAAGGAAATGACTCTTTATTTTGGTCTGTGAACTAGAAATTTGGGTAAGGAATTTTGTTGACTTTGGGGAAGGTATTAAACATCCCTCGAGTCTCATGATTCTAGCATGGTCTCTTTTATCAACTTATACTTGACGTAAATTATTTTTTGATTTATTATTATAGGTCATCATTTGTTAACATTTTTTTATTGTTGAACTTTTATTTGTACTCAACCTAGATTTGTAACGACATTCTTGATCTTGAAATTTAGAGGCATATTTGCCTTCTTCGCATCACACCTAATAATTTGGTCTATAAGTCTTAGTTTAAATTAATGAAAGTTAAATCATATTTTTGGACAAGGTGTGTCACCACATCCTTGAGTTTCTTTTAAATGCTCAAACAAGATGTGCAACCGCATTCTTTAGTGAAACAAATATTTTTAATTTGTCTAAAAGCTCATCCAATATTAAAATCTAATATTCAATCCTTATAAAGAAAATCAAATAACAAAAAATAAATTTAAAATTCTAGGATATAATATAAAATTATGTATCATTTTATACCCTTTTATTTTATTACTCTTAAAATTAATGTCAAAATTAAGCATATACATATTTCATTCTTATTTATAATCCAACAAAATATTAATGGATTGGTAAAATAAATCTCATTTTGTTTGATAAAATGAAAACAATCGTAGTTTCTTTGAGCCTAATAATCCCTACTTTATCATTATTGGAATCTAAATAAGGACAAAAATACCACCATGACCCATTCATTTTTAAGAGATCATAAATAGCCAATATAAAAAATAAACCAAATAAAAATCATCATCAATTAACGCCATGTTTATTCATTAAATAGAGAAATAACACTTAACCCAATATTCATTTCAATTAAATTATGAATACACAAAACTTTAATAAAACTAATCACATAATTACATAAAATTTCATAAATAAATTAAAGATATAAGGTAAATTTTACCCTCAAATGAAGAAGATAAAAACCGCAAATCTTGAACGAAGCTCGATTAGAACACCCACGATAGTATCTCTTTTTGATTTTTTTAATATTATATTTTATATGTGTTGTGTTAAGTATAGTACAGTACTGTATGCTTGTGTCTCTTTTGGTATGTGTTATATGCTAGGGGTGTTGTTGTATGGTGAAAGTGAGGGAGTGGATTAGTGTTTTTTTTTTTTTTTAAGTGTGCTGATTGGTCTTTTTGTGTTTGTGTGTCCTTTGTCAGGGTGTATTTTAAGTATATATGTAGTGAAGGTGTGTGTGTGTTGTTGTAGGATAGAGGTGTGAAGGAGTGTTGTGTTATAGAAAATGTGACGGGAAGTGGGGGTTAAAAGGTGAGGTACTGGGGTAACGTAGGCGTAGTGGGGGTAGTGCAGGTAGTTTAGGTTATTTTCTTTCAAATTTTTTGTTGTTAATAAATAAAATATAATAATGATAACAACTAACTATTTTAACACAACTCAATCCCTCAAGTCATGATGACACCTACCATAACCCACCAGTAGGTAAGTAAGCCCGTAACTTAGAACAACAAGTAATGGGTACAAGGGTAAAACTAAATAGAAAATAACACTAACAGCACAAAAAGACAGAAAGAGGAGCAAACCAAAACTATATACAATGGAAACCCTCCCAGAACTTAGAAGTCATGAGTACAGAGTTCTCTAATTAGACGAAATACAAGTCCCAAAAGTGGACCACAATTGTAACACAACAGAATTTGGAAAAGAAAGAAAAGAAGTTTTTGGGTTGCAGGTTGTGTCTACGGGCCCCATCTATGAATTATATGGGCTTCTACAGGTAGTAGATGGCAACCAAAGGAAGATGGAAAATAATTTTTTTAAAATCAAGTCCCAGTACCCCTGTTCACTTGGATAGCGCATCAATCCTTGTATGAGTCGTAGATAGGTCTTATAGGTGATTCTTAGGTTTAGTAAAATTTTGAGGGTTAAGTTGGTTTCTACAGTTGATGTCTACAAACCGTACGAATACTTATGAGTTGTAGACAGGTTCCATTAAAATTAATCCAAAATCAAAAGTTTTTGTGTTCTTCTACGGTCGACTAATACGGTCCGTAAGTTCAAACCAAAGAACGGTACGACAGTTATTTTTATGAGGCTTTTAAGTCTTTTCCCTAAGTGATTAATGCTTAAACTAGGCCATTTTGTTCCTAATCCTAAGCTTTATATTTGTCCTTTAAGCCTAAAAATTACCCATTCTAAACCATTCTCCTAAATTCCCTCCAAGATAACCCCCAAAATCCTCTCAATAGCTAAGGAAGGAGAAAGCTAGGGTTTGTCTTGAAGAACTCCAATTCGCCATGGATTATGGTCATTGATTACTAAGGTATGTTAGTATTCATCTATGGAATTCTTTCCTCCATAGGGTTCTAAAATCTCCAATTTTGTAAGTTAGATTCTCAAATCAAAGTTAGGGTTTTATTCAATCTTCATGGTTTCTTTTCAATAATGATTCAATTGATTGATTCCTATCTTTTTATGCGTGAATTGAAGAAATTATATGATTTTAAGTTGAATTCACATGAACCCATGTATGATCCATGATTTTTAAACTATGATCATGTGATAAAGCTTATGAACTATGGAAGATGAATTTATGAAGATATGCATTTCCTTTTATGAAATCAATATAAATGATTTAAGGTTGCTTTGAGAGTAACGTGTCAATGTTGTTGTTGTGAATGGTTTTATCACATACTACAAAGAACATTATTGTGAAACGATTTCTTACAAAGGGATTCATAAGGTTGAAAGGTTTTTTGACCTAAGTTGAATCAAGATTAAGGAGCTATTCTAAATGAACATTATCTTTGAATGGTCGGTTAATTGTCCCTTCCATTGGATGATGAATGTCACGCCACGAGGCTACCCCTTAGGCGTAAACACGGGACCTAGGATCACGAGTGAGCCAAAGCTAACCTTGAGTTGGCATATCATAAGCAAACTGAATATATCTATGAAAAAATAAACTAATACGGAAGCTAAATAATTATATAACTAAATGAT
Source organism: Solanum bulbocastanum (assembly GCA_037074985.1). NCBI lineage: Eukaryota > Viridiplantae > Streptophyta > Magnoliopsida > Solanales > Solanaceae > Solanum > Solanum bulbocastanum. Next base: position 22,921,874 of record CM073605.1, read on the forward strand.
GGGGAATACCAAATAATGGTTCAAATATATATAAATTTCTAAGAGTTTAGTGATACTGAACAATCACTCAAAATCTAAAGCTGAATCTAACTATGTCTGAAAAAGCCTCTACTGACTAAAGTTACTGGAACATGTCTCCAGCTAACCCCAGCAAAAGTTAAACTGAAATGAAAGACTAAATCTGAAAACATGTCTATAGTGTTTGAAGTATGAGGACTCACCATTGAAGTTATTGAATGTGAATCAGGAATCGATATACGCATGATCTAAATGCTGAGGACCTAAACATACATCATGAAATGATGTAGCGCAGAGTATACGTCATTACTTGAAAGGTACTAAGCCTGCGGGATAGGATAATAACTAAACAAAACGTATATGCTGAACAAAGCATACTGAACAATGATATAATCTGAACAAGATGGAAATACTGAAAAGAACTGAAGTACTATAGGATCACTATCTTTTTTTTCCTTTACTTCCGTTACCAATGAAGATTCTGATTTACTCTGAATTTTTGCACCACCATCTGGCATGTCCGTAAGACATACTCCTAAGCGAGTAAGCCGATGAATATATTTTTCTAATTCCTTCCTTTCTTCATCTTTCTGGACTTAAGGTAAGAGATAAATCAACCTATAGGCACTGAGCTACTACCCTTCTGTTCTAAGATTGGCTCGGTTGGAAACTAAATCCGAACAATCCTAGTTCTACAATAGACTAAGGCGTAACAGTAAAGTAATCAATTCATGCCTAGAATGATATCGAAATCTACCACTTCTAATCTTACATGATCTGCTAAGTTGACTTTCTGAGAGACTGTGACAGGGCAATTTTTGAATACCTGTCTAGCTACAATTGGGTCATTAGTGGAGTAGAGACTGTGAAGGGTTCTGAAAGAGTTTATGGACTAACACCTAAGTTTACTGCTATATAGGGATTTACAAAATAAATAGTAGCCCCATTTAAAATAAGTACTCAAAAAGTACCCGTGACCACATCAAGAGAATCTTACAGGTCCTGGTGATCATGGAAAGCATAGAACCTGCCTTTGCACTAACTACCACCTATACCAGATGACACACCCTGCTAATTTGGGTGACTTACTAGTGTTGTGGGAACTGTAGACTGACCCCTATTATCATTACCTCCTTGCCCTGCCTGGTAGAAGGGAAATACTTTACCCTATGACCAGACTGACCACACCCAAAGGACGCCTAAAGCGTCCTTTCTTGCAAGCAAGACACTCGCCCAAATGGTTCTTACCACACTTTGGACAAGTTGGGTAGGTCCTATTTCCTGAAACACTCCCCTGAGTCTTAGAGCTTGATGCCCCACTATTCTGATCCTGTCGAAATTGGGAGTGATTTCCACCACCTGATTTCTGCTGAGAGTACTCACAGTTCCATGTTCTAGATTTCTTGTTGTCCTTGGCTATTTCCTTAAGCTTATCTCCCTCAACCTACTGAGCATGAGTCATGAGCCTAGAGATATTCATATCATCTAATAACATATCACTTCTGCATCTTTCTTCACTAAGTCAAATATCCCAAATAGAAACTTACTCATTTGTGCCCTTGGATCGGCAACCATATGTGGAGAATACCTAGAGAGTTGGGTGATCATCAGCCCGTACTCTTGGACTAACATGGAACCTTGCCTCAAATTCATAAACTCTTGTGCCTTAAACTTCCCCAACTCTCTTGAGAAGAACCTGTCCAGAAAAGCTCCAGTAAAACACTCTGAAGGCACAGGAGCTACATCCACACACTTTTTTTCTTTCCACTGAGTGTACCAAATGTTAGCTACATCCTTAACTTTGTAGGATACCAACTTTACTCTATCACTACCAGTCACTTGCAGCATTCCAAAGGTTTTCTTAACCTCATCAATGAAGATCTGTGGGTCCTCACCAGCTTGTGACCCTAAAAACTCAGGCGGATTCATCCTAATAAAATCTCAAACCCTAGATGCCACTAATCCATAATTTCTATTAGTAGGAACTAGAACCTGCTGATTGTTCTTGTTAGTCATACTCTTAGCCAAAAGCTGAATCGCATTCAGAAACTCTACGTTTGAAACCTCAAGATCTGGGACTAGAGGAAATGCGCTAGCATTGCATGCCTTAGTATTTAATTAGTAAGTTCTACGAGGAGGCATTATCTAAATTGCATAATGTTGAATTAGAATTGAGAAGTTGGATCATACCTTACGCACGATAAGAGTAGCAACACAAGTGAAGCTTTCCAAAAACACTTTATAGTCTCCCTCTCATTAGATGTGGTGCACTTCACACCCATGAAAAGGACTCTACTTAGTGTGGCTTTCAAACATCCTAAGACTCTTAAACCTAATTCTCTGATACAAAGTTTTTCATGCCCCAAGGCTACCCCCTTCACGTAAATAGGGGACCTAGGATCACGAGTGACCCTAAGCTAACCCAGGGCTGGCATATCATAAGCAAACTGAATATATCCATGAAAAGATAAAATAAATGTGGAAGCTAAATCATGATATAATTGATTGATGAAGAATACCCAATACTGGTTTGAATATATATAAAATTTTAAGAGTTTAGTGATACTGAACAATCAGACAAAAACTAAAGTTGAACCTAACTATGTCTTAAAAGCCTTAATAGACTAGAGTTGCTTGGACATGTCCCCAGCTAACCCTTGCAAAATTGAAACTGAAATGAAAGACTAAATCTAAAAACATGTCTATTGTCCTTGAAGTATGAGGACTTACCACTAAAGCTGCCAAATGTGGATTAGGAACCGATCTACGTATGATCTGAATATTGAAGACGTCCACCTACATCATGAAATGATGTAGCGCAAAGTATGTGTCAGTACTTGGAAGGTAATGAGTATACAGGATAGGATAATAGCTTAACAAAAACATATAAGTTGAACAAAGCATACGAAATAATTATATAATCTACACATGATGGAAATACTGAAAAGAATTGAAAAAAACTGAAGTGAATGCAACACCAAATTACATAACATGTTGAGAGTGAATACTAAAGTATAACTGAAAACCTTGTCAAATACACTATAGTCTGATTGTGGGAGCTACTAGTAACGGACATAACCACCACATGAGTTAACCGTGGTGTCCGATGTATACACCCCATCGAAGGGCCCGATATACCTTGCCAAGGGCATAAAGGCATGATAGGCATGATCATGCCCAACAGAGGGGACTTAAACTATGGGGGCACATAGTTTTGGGACTGTGATGGTATGCTGAAACCCTATTACTCTCAGTGCTAAGCCTACTCCCTAATGAATATGTATATGTAACACACATAATTCAAATACTGAAATACTGAAAAGCTCAAAATACTGACATGCAAATCTGAGAATGTAATAGTTACATACAGATAATGTCACATTCGAAAACTAAAGCATGTATATTTGTTTAACTAACCTAGCATGTGTAATTCATGAACTAAGAGAATCTACACAACTAGGGTTCTGAGTTTCATGCAAAGAACTAAGAAATAATTCCACAAAAACATGATAATCTGATTAGGAATACCCTAACAACTAAATCACAACTAATATCTAAGGTTTTGGAAACCCTAGGATTAAGAAAGATATAGCGAATCGAGAATCTAACTGAATTATAGTGACCTAATGGGTGAAAGGAACCCACTAGTGAAATCCCACATATCTTGTGACAAAATCTATGGAGAAATCCTTCTATTTCGGGGCTGAAACTTGAAGAAAACCTATTGCCTATTCTTGATAAATCTAGCTCTTCTTTGTTCTCTTTATGCTCTAAGTTTGGATGATTTTTGGCGAATAAAGGTTATGGGTATGTCTCACTAAGTTATTAGGCTTAAACTGAGTAAAATAACGTAGTTTAGGCATCAAATGACGTAGTTTAAGTGCCCAACACATCGTGGAAAGGACAAAAATGACGCTGACTTAAATCTGACAAAGCCCATTCACTGAGGGAATGACGGTCCGCCGTTTGGACTACCGATCGTTTGGGTTCGTCATTTATGATTTGCATGATAGGGCCTTACCAACATGAACATAACCTTTTACTCAAAAATGGGATTTTAGCAAACTCAGTGTCATTGGAAAGACGATTCGATTATTTTTAAATTTATAGGTCATGGGCTACCTAATTAATTTTGTGCTAAAATATATGACCGTTTGAAGTTGACCCAACAACCAATTCCCTTTAATTGGCTGTTGATCCTGACCTACGGTCAGACCTACAATTTGTAGGTCCAACCACTGATCATCCTGGTCGACCATGGGTGGGGCCAGAGACCATAAATATTTGGTTCCCCACGACGGATCCCACATACGGATGGTGTGTCAGACCACGGACCATCGATGGATTCCATGGATCTTACATCAATTTGTGGAAAGATGCAATTTTTTTTCTATTTTCTCAAATCGGAGGTGTTACAATGAAATGCATAAGGTTAAGGATTATTCCGTAGGAATTTAGCTTAGCACCGAGAGAATATTGGATTGAGTCTCTCTTGTTAGTAAAAGTGGTGTCTTAGTAACAATCTCTTATCCCATAACTATGTGCCATCGTAGGATGATTGTATTAGATAGACATTAGCTAGTGGATCCACTTTATCTTAGACTCATGGTTCTCACCTTGGTAAGTAAGGACATCCTTTTTGGTGTCGGGCAGAGACTGGATTCCATGTTATAGCTCACATGGTCTATGTCGGTTACATGGTAAATTTCCTACATTAATGAACTAAGGTTACTTCTAAAGTATCTCACAAGTGATTTAAATATGTTTACCTTGCATTGACTATGATTATGATTTATGTTTCCTAACCCTTTTATCTTATGATTCAGCTTGTTAATTGCATGTAATGTTAAGTCTTCTTTTAGTATGATTTCCTAATTCTTATGTATTGCTATCATACTTAGTACAATCCATGTACTAATGCATACTTGTGCCTACATTTTTTCACTAATGTAGGGTCATACGCTCCTACCACTCACACTCGTGGCTAGTTGATGTTGTGGCACTCAGGGATTGGTGAGTCCTCATGTTTCGAGGATCAAGACATTTTTACCGCTTTATGTAATATAAGTTTTCACACTTCTATGTGATGTATGTGTTACGTCTCAATCACTTCTTTTTGATGTAATAGATGGCTTATTGAGACATATCTTAGACTTCTGCTTTTGTCAAACTCTTTTTATGATATAAGATTGTTTCTTTGAAATCTTTATTCCTATTATCTTCTATGATGTTTGCTAAGTTGCTTCTGTAGGGCCTCTTGGGGTTCTATATGTCATGTTTCGCCTAGGTTATACTTTGGGTGGTGACAACAACATGCCATCTCATAGGAAAAATATATCACAAAAGGCTCCAAACCTGAAGTACCCTAATCTCAAGAAAGAATACAACCTCCAGTAATGCATCAGAGTCATAGAAATAGGAGAGAAGATAGAAAAGGCAAACAAGATGCGCAAACATCTAAGCTAAGGCTCATACTATCAGACCCAAGTCAGCTATTCCAGTTTACAAGAACCTAGTCCATATGAGATGTCATCGAAACATAATAAAGCCACAAAGCTCGCAGGTCTAAGGCATCACTATTCTATCACAGACTAAGGCCAAGCATGCTTCAGAAAACACATAATAATACAAGTAAAGCACATAGCATGGTGCAACATACATACAACCCCTAACTAGCATGGTACGACCCTCGAAATAGTATAATTAAATCCTAAAACATGGTTTCTTAGAAGAAAAACAAGAATAACTATGTGCAATACCTAATTCACACTAATAATCATGAATTTACACATTCATGCTAAATCTAAACAAAAAAGGAAGTTGTAGCCTACCTATAGACCGATCGCGTCGACTCCAAATCACATGTCCAAAGCTTTTCCCTACCGAATGGCCTCTGAACATTGCCACGCTATCATGAATAGTATTACAATGTAAGTACAGTCGTTAAGATACTAAAAACACATAAAACAGAAACAAACCAATTTCAAAATCAAACTATAATTGTCTGACTGCACCACAATTTACAGAATTGACTATGTCAAAAGTTCCTAAACTATGCCTTGATCCTGTGTTCAAAAATGGAACACAATTCGAGGCTTGAAACAACCACAACCACAACATGAAAAGAAGTCAAAAATTAAACCTTCAAAAGAGGTGGGTAAATAGCTCTAAACAAGAATTCACTTCAAATAGGGGCTCACCAACACAGTCTGATCCCTTCACCACGTATCCCCCACAATTACGGATATATGGGACTTCAAATCACCAAAAATGGGGCAAAAATGAGAGAGATTAAACTTTGAAGTTGGAACTTCAATAATGAAATGACTCTATCTATATATTTAAAGACAGACTAAAAATGAACTTCGCGAACGCAGCCTACAGGGCCCGTCAATATGGAGGCTCGGAGGATATTTCTTCGCAAACATAGAGAAAGTATTGCTACCGGGAAGGGTCAGCAGTCCTGGTCTTCGCGAACGTAGCAAGCTCATATGAATGCAGAGACAAGTCATTCTCTTCTCCACGAACGCAGCCAATAGGGCCCATAATTGGGAGGGCAAAAATGTGTCTACACCAGCTGATGCACGTCATCTGGTTTTTGGCAAGCCCAAAGCTCCGACATGATGTTATAAATTAGTTCGGAACCCTGTACATATAAATGAGATATGCAACCCTACCAAATTTGATATTTTAAACTCAACGAAGCAGTTGAAATTCACATGCTAGGCCGTCTTAGCAAAAATTCGATCCCATACCCAAACTCCATTTTAAGTAAAAATCTACAAATGGGCTCAGAATTAGCCCACAAACCTTGAGATCCATACAAAGGGTCATTCTCGACAAAACTCATTATTCCAGAGTAAACCGCGCTGATGGAATTCTCATCTAATTCACTTATTCAGAATGTTGTTTAAAGTAAAACTCAGGTTGTAACTTTAAAATTAAAACACCTAATTGTACAAACTCACACTAAAAGCCTTGGGAGTCGTGCCAACTCTGTACAAGCCTAAAATGACTCTTCTAAAGCTGATGGAATCGCTAGAATTGGATTGTAAAGTCATCTTCCTGAACTTTTGGTCAAAACTAGTTGTTTAAGGTTCAAAAGCTCCAAAATGCTAAAACTTGCATAAAACTAAACGAACGACCAAGTGACTGAACTGTTAGTCTCAGCAAGCCATAAATGACTTTGTGGTGGTTACAAGAAAGCTTTAAATGATGAACATGAGGAATAACACAAAAAGGACCTAGAGGTCATTACAGTATCCACTACTAAAAAGGACTTTCTTCTGTGAAGGTAAGAGTCATGAAGTACCTGAAGGCTCAAACAAGCGAGGAAATTGCTCCCGCTATCATGCTCGGTCTCAAAGGTTGCCTCCTCAACTAGATGATACCTCCAATGGGCCTTAATCACAGGAATGACTCTTGAACACAACCGTCGAACATCTCTGAAAGAATGGCCACTGGCTCCTCTATAAAGTTCAAGCATTCATCCAATTCTACTCCATCATATTGAAGCACGTGATACTCATCATGAACATACCGGCGCAGCATCAGAACATGAAAAATTGGGCCAAAGTTAACTCATAAGTAACCTCCCCAACTGCCCGGAGGATCTCAAAAAACCCAATTTACTTAGGGCTAAGCTTGCCCAGCGTCCAAAACCTCATCACGCTCTTCATGGATAACACACAGAGAAACACCCTATCACTAATAGAGTATCTCAAAGGCCGTAGCCTATAATCAATGTAACACATGTGTCTATTCTAAGTTGTATGAAATATATCCTTAATCAACCTCACTACTCCAAAGCCTCCTGAAAAAAGTTAATACCACATGGTCTAGGCCTTATAGACTCAAACCAACCAACCGAAGAGCGACAATGTCTACCATATAAAGCCACGAATGGGGCCATCTGGATGTTAGAATGGTAGTTGTTGTTTTATGCAAACTCTTCCAATGGCATGAACTAGTCCACTGGTCTCCAAACTCTTAAACACAAACCCGCAACATGCCCTCAAGGGCCTGAATTGCACGCTTCAATTGACCGTCTGTCTACAAGTGGAATGTTATACTAAAGCCAACACGAGTGCCCAACTCATTATGAAAAAGTCATATAAAATATAAAAGTGAATTGAGCACCCCGATCTGATACAATAAAGTCGGACAAACCATAAAGATGAACCACCTCGTGAATATAGATACGGGCTAGTGTCTCAACTTTGAATGAAGATTGAACATGAAGAAAGTTTGTTGACGTGGTCAATGGATCAACAATGACCCAAATGCTGTCAAAACCTCTAAAAGTCCGAGGCACACTTTCCATAAAATCCATAATGATGCAATCCCACTTCAACTTTGTAATGAGTAATCTCTGAAACTCAGTAATAGGACTCAAATGCTCGGCCTTCACTTGCTGGAAGCTAAGGCAATTAGATACAATGTCAGCAATATCTTTACTCATGCCATTCTATATGTAATGTTGCCTCAAGTCACAATACATCTTCAAAGTACTTGGATGGATGGAATATCTAGAATCATGGGCCTCATAAAGTATAAGTTGGATATGACCCCCAACTCTTGGAACACAAATATGACCTTCGAACCTCAAAGCCCTATATGAATCCAAGGTAACATGATTGATATCACCTGCTAACACTCCATATTTAAGTGCCACCAAGGCCTTATCCTCAAACTGATACAAATTTGATCAAGAAGAGATTATTTAACTCCCACATAGGCTAAAACACACCTAAAATCTGAAACATCCAAACGAACCATCTGATTATCTAAGGAATGCATGTCAAAAGCTAAAGGTCGTTCCACATTTGATAAGAAGGCTATGCTACCCATACTCACTTCCTTCCAACTTAAGGCATCTACAGCCACATACACCTTGACTAGATGGTAGAGAATAGAGAGGTCATAGTCCTTCAAAAACTCGATGTTCCAACATTGTCTCGAATTAAGGTCCTTCTGGCTCATGATATACTAAAGACTCTTGTGATCAGTGCCGATCTCATAATGATCTCCATATAGGTAGTGCATCTAGATCATAAGTGCAAAAACTACCACAACCAACTCCAACTCATAAGTAGGGTAGTTGCACTCATGTAGCCTAAGTTATCTTAACGTATAAGAAATAACTCGACCTCGTTGCATCGGTACATAACCCAAACCAATGATGGATGTGTCACAATAGACTATGAAGCCCTTACCCTCAACTAGAATAGTCAATATAGGAGTAGTATTCATCAACTCTTTGTTCTTTCGAAAGCTCAACTCAGACTTCTTAGACCACTCAAAAGGAACATCAACTTTAGTCAGTCGAACCAAAGTGCTGCAATGGTGGAGAAGTCGTGCACAAAGTGTATGTAGTAGCCTGCCAATTCGAAGAAGCTTTGAACCTCAGTAACTGAAGTAGGCCTAGCCCACTCAGAAATAACATCAATCTTTGCCGGATCTACCATGGCGCCATCTTTGGACACCACGTGACCCAAGAATGCTATAGACTTAAGAAAAACCTAGTCTTCAAGATCTTGGCATAAGCCGCTATTCTCTCAAAGTTTGGAGCACAATCCTCAAATTTTGCTCATGATCACTCCATCTCCGCTAGTATACTAGAATGAAATCTATGAACACAATGATGAAAAAATCAAGATATGGCCTTAACACCTGCATCATCAAGTCCATGAAGGCAGCATGGGAATTATTCAACACAATATATGTCACTAGAAACTCATAGTGGCCATATTGAGTCCTAAAAATCGATCTTAGGGATGTCCGCTGCCCTAATCCTCAACCGATGGTAACCATAACTCAAATCAATCTTTGAAAACACTATGGCACCCTGAAGTTGGTTGAATAGATCAACAATCCTAGGCATAGGGTAATGGTTCTTCACTATGAATGACCTATAATCAATACACATGCACATTGTGCTGTATTTCTTCTTCACAAATAGAATGGGAGCTCCAAAGGCGATACATTAGGCCTAATGAATCCCTTACCTAAGAGATCCTAAAGTTGAATATTGAGCTTCTTGAGCTATACCAGAGCCATTCCATATGGTGGAATAGAAATACATCGAGTACCCGACTCAAGCTTAATAGAAAAGTCAATATCATGCTCTAGGGGTAGCTAGGTAGGTTGGTAGGAAACACATCTACAAATTCATGAACGACTGGAACTAACTTAACTGAAAGGATGTCCCTATTTAAAACTCACACATAAGCCAAGCAAGACAAGCACCCACTAGCGACTAGCCTGCGAGCCTGAACAAAAGAGATAACTCAAACTAGTGTGTTAGAAATGCAGCCCTGCCACACTACCGGGGAAATACCATACATGGATAAGGTAATTGTCTTAGAGAAACAATCTATAACCACACGATAGGGGATAACCTGTCTGTCACGACCCAAGCCTACACCCTAGACGTGGCCGGTACTCGAGAACCATTGTTGGTCCCTAAGAAACCCTCATCTTGGATGACTTCAAGCGGAAGACTAACTCAAGTATAAAAAGTTTAAAACTGAATAAATTCAAATACTCAACTTTAAAATAATTTGAACAATACTCAATAAATAGCTTAGAGCTTGTAAAAACAACTCAAGGAAGATACATACTGAAAACTACTCAACTTTATCTATCTATGAAGCCTCTACTATTACAGAAGGATATCGTGACAAGACCCATGGCATCTCAAAACTACTAATTGTAAGATAAAGGTGAAGTCTTGCGGAACGTAAGAAGGCTCACCAAAGCTGATAGAGCATTCCATGACCTCAACGAAATGCTTGTTGATGATCCTGAATACCTGTATATGCATCATGAAATGATGCAGGCCAAATGGATCAGTACATGGAATGTATGAGCATGTAAGGGAAATTCTAAAGCATAAACATAAGCTTGAACTTATGGAAAAGAAACATACTTACCTCCTCTCAACTCAACTCAACTCAAAGAAATATAGTTAAACTTAACTCAAGGAAACATAGTTCAACTCAACTCAAAGAAAATAGGGCTCAACTCAATGATAAGATATTCAACACAGTGAAATAAGGCTCAACACAATAATAAGATATTCAACTAAGTGAAATAAGGCTCAACTCAATAATAGGATATTCAACTTAGTCAAATAAGGCTCAACTCAATAATAAGATACTAGACTCTATGTACTGAACTCTGGATACTCAACTTAATATAAAGCAACAATATCGATGCAATATATGGAAAGCTTTTAAAACAGTAGAAAACAACTCAATGTATCGAAAAATACAATAGTAACTCACTTAACATGCAAGGATACAAGATAAACTCTGCTTGTATATGAAATTACAAAGTAAACTCTGTGTATATAAGAATACAAAATATATGTGCAGGAGTTTCTCTAATCAACAACCATCACTATGAGAAATGTGATGATACAACGCCTAACCCATGCTGCTAGAGCCTTCCTATACTTTGTCGAGGTATAGAACCTACTACTAAGTGGATCCACTAGTCTATGCTAAAATCATTAAAGAATCATCTAAAAAGTATGACCCTTTCTACCCACGTTGGCTACATGGTTTATAAAGGATGTGAGTTATCTGAACTCTCCCCCATATCGGTGCTCTATACTAATTCCAAAATATACTTAGCTCATTATGTTTTAAAGAAAACATTTCCTCTTTCTATGGTTTGAGATTGTTACTCAAAAATCTTTCTCTTAAAAGAGAACTCAAACTACTCAAAACTCTTTTGAAAATCTCTGTTTTCTCTCATTTTAAATGTAAAAACATTTACTCTTAGGAATACTTAGTTCCCATATATAATTTTAAAGAAAATGAACTCAGCTCTACACTTTCTCAACTCAGTGGTCAAGTCTTTAAAACAATTTGTAAAAAGACTTCTTAAAATAGGGTTCATGTCGAATTATGGATGTGAACGACTCAATTCAAGGATTTCAATAATCATGCATAGAATTCAATACTTGGAACTCAACTCCAAAACTCAAGGAGTCAATGATACTACTCACCTCAAGAATGCTCAACTCGGGGGGTTCATGCAGAATTATGGGCATGAACTACTCAACTCAAGGGCTCAATAATACGTCTCATCTTAAGACTACTCGACTCATAGGGTTCATGAGGAATTATGGGCAAGAACTACTCAACTCAAAGAACTTCATGGGTAACATGTAGTAGTCCCATGATTAGGAATATAATCCCAAAAGGGTTAGGAACTCAATGCTCAAGAACTTAGAACTTGAAGATACTATTATTCTCAAATATGCTCAATTTATGAAGTTCATGCGGAATTTATGGGCATGAATTACTCGACTCAAGGGTCTATATAGAAATATGGAACTCATGTATACGACTCTTCTATTTCTTATACTTACTTCCTCAAAACTTCACTTGAATCAATAGTTGATTTCAAAGGATTCACAATTGAACTCAAAGGATTTATTGAACTCTACTTTTAACTTTATGTTGAATTTAAATTATAAATTCATGAGTTATGGTTCATAATATAAAGGATCTCATGATAATAAAGTAGACTCATGAACACATTCTCATACTCACTTGCTCGAGTCTTCAAACAAGTTACTAGAAGTTGTAGAGGACTCCTCAAAAAGACTCAAACGGACATTCTTAAAATGTTGGAAAGAAATCTCAAGACCTAACTCTTAACTTTTCCTTGAATTTGAATTATGAATACAAGGTTGTGATTTATGTTATGAATGATTTCTAGATGTTTAGAAGTAGTTTAGAGTGTTTAGAATCGAAAGGGGTTGAAGGTACCCTTTTAAAGGACTAAAACAGGCAAAATGATATATCAGGGTTGGGGGCAGGTGACCCTGGCTCACTGAGTGGCATAGGGTACCAGCCCTCTACCTATAGAGGCGTTGTTGGGGGTGCGCTGGCTGGTGTAGGGCACCAGGCCTCAACCCAGAAAACCCCGAGGATTTTTCTTTTTCATTTTCTAACCATAACTCGCCAAGAATCGAATGGTTTCTTCCCCACTCACTTGGATTCGATTACCCAACCTAAGTACACACTAATCTACTCAAAACAACCCTCAATTCACTAACTTTCATCTCAAGAATTTATCCACATCCCAACAAAACAAGATTTAGAATGAAACTTCAAGAACACTTATCAAGAGCTCATCAAGATCTCAATATATCCAAACCTATGGTGGAAATTCGTGAAAGAAACTCATGATTGAAGTGTGGGTGAACGAACCCAACACTATGAAAACTTACATACCTCTTAGGGATCAAACCCATGCTGAAAATCTGCAACAACTCTCAAGAATCTCGACGAACGCCTTGATCATTTACTTTTTTCTCCTCTTTTCTCTTCTTGAACTCTCAACTAAAACCCTAGGACTATATTAGGATTATAAGACTGAACCCAATCAGTTTAGACCCCTAAAACTTTACTAAAAATGAATTAAATTTGATTGGGTAAAGAAAAGACCAAATTACCTCTCACTATTTTTGGGTAACTTCCTTAATTAGACAGCCTAACTTCAAAAGGGCATAGCTCACTTATCCGAACTCTAAACATGGCAAACTCAGTGGCATAGGAAATATAATTCAAGATCTTTCATTTGATATATTATGGGCCACCTAACTCATATTGTGCTAAAAGTTATGATCATTTGAAGTTGACCTAAAATTTAGAAGAACTTAGGAATGAATTGAATGATTTCTCTTTAGTTCTTTTTGGAACTTAAGGTGCTAACTTAAGTAAGTTCCTTGGTAAAATTTTACTCACAATGAAGGATGGTTCGAGTCTTAGCTCAAACAAATTTCTGGGGTGCTACACAGTCCATGCCTAGAATCAAATCAAAGTCAAGTATATCTAACAATTTAAGGTCAGCCTAGGTGTCATGCCCCTGATGGTAAGTAAGCAAGATCTAAACACCTGGTCCACTATTAAAGACTCACCCACAGGGGTCACATTTAAGGGCACTACTATAGGCTCAGAACTCATACCCATATGAGAAACATACTCTACAGATACATAAGGATGGGTAGAGCCAGGATCAAATAAAGTTGTGTTGGGAAAATGGCATAGAAGAATCATACCTATTATTACATGATCTGATGCCTCGGCCTCCACCCTTGTTAAAGGAACATAGAATTGCCCTATTTGCCTCTACCTTAGCCATCAGTCCTACAACATGTTCTACCTCCCCAAGGACCACCTTGAATACCCTAATTTCCACCATGACGTTCCTGACCTTGACCTTGAACCATAGTTGGAGGTGTTGTTGGTGGAGCAGGTGGAGTTGTCTCAGGGACTAGACCAATCACTACAACAAATATGATATATAGCTACGAGATTATTAGATACGACATCAAATTCGTCACTAATCTTTCGCTTTTAGTGACAAAATTTACTTTTCGTGCTTAAATATATGAGACGCATACTTTTAGTGAGGAAACATAAAAATCCGTAGCAAATTTTTGTCCACTAAAGTTTCTCACTAAAAAAATAATTGGCGCCATTTGTTAAGTAGTGTTAGTCACGAATTTAATATGATCAGTGATACATTATTTTGTTTCTAATAATGTATCTAATTCATGAAAAAATATTTTTTGTCTTAAAATTTATTAATTTTTGGACACGAAAAAATTTCATCTATAAAAATATGTTGTTACAATATCAACAAATTAGAGTTCGTAGTTAAATATTACAAGTTTTAGCTATAAAAATTTAGATTTAATTATGACATTTATTTTTGTCACTAATAATATAAATAATTGGTGACAACGATTTATTGTCTCTAATCAATTTGTGATTTAGTGACAACAAAAGAATTGTCACAAAATATGTAAGGTGCTAAATAGAGATAACTTAAAATTTGTAGTGAATAATTCAACTTTTGCTACGAAAAAAATTCATAGCTAAATACAATTTTTTTTTCTACAATTATTCATAATTGCAAGTGACAACTTACAAAAAGAATAACACAAGTGCTTTATAAGAGATAGGTAGAGTCCATTGGTTAATTGGCGAGGGAAAATATTAAAACAAACGAATTCGGTCGATTTTGTAAAAATGAAAAAGTTCAATTCATCAATTTTTTTAACTTATGCAATTATAAAATGTATCATTTGAAAAATACAGTCCAGGTTATAAGTACCGTGAGTGGGTTACGGTTCTACCACTATATTGCTAATATCGGTTGGTTTAACACTTTTGTTTTTTATTTGATACACTTTCATCAATAAAGACAATAGAAAAAATAATTTCTGAAGTCTTGGTGCTAATTTTTGAGTGTGTCTATTGATTTGTGATTGGTAAACTGCATAGACTAAGTCAATCTATTTGCTTCTGCCTAAAAATATGTACATATTTAATCCACATACGTACGTAGAGCAACTATACAGAGATAACATCAACTTACAAACTTAGACTTTGCAAAGGTGTGAAATATTTCATTAATTTTTATTAACTTTTTCCATCAGTGTGAAAATTAAAATAAACTAAATGTGAAAGCATAAATGAAAGAAATGAACCAACTAGGATTTCAAATATATTATGATGAAGTACTATAGTTATGGGTATCAATGTTTTTTTCAAAACAGTTGATTTACTGATCGAATTGAATCGATTATTCAATTTTTTTAATAAAATCAAAAGTTTAATTTTATATAAATTTATAATTGTAATGAATAATTTATAAAATTTATAAAAATAAATAAATAAAATGACAAAATCATACTGAATATATTTAAAGATATTTTAAAAATATACAGTTTAATTAAAATATAATCTACATTTGAATGAATTGTAGGTGGTATATTTCATGCATTTGTGTATGTGTATAAATAATCATGTAATATATTATCTCTACAGAATTTAAATTTGAAAGAAGTGAATGAAGTTAAAAATAAAATAAAAATGAGAGACAAGAGAAAGTTGATCAGATGGAAAACACTCCTCACTTCCAACCTTAAGGTTCCCCAAGAAAGCATAATGTGGGAGTTGCTCCTTGGGAGGGGTTAAAAAATTCAAATGGGAGATAATAGAAATATTAACCTTTTTTTTTATAATAATAAATTTATCCCTAATTAATACATTTAAGAACAAAATAATTTTTTTATATAGAAAATATAGTCATTAGTGACGAAATTAAATTTTGTTCAACTACGAAATACATATAACTTTAGAGACAATTGATGTCGTCACTAATTGAAGTAAAATAATTAGCGACTATATAATTTTGTCGGTAGTAATAATCTTTTTAGTGACAAAGCATACTATTAACTACAAAAAAATATTTTTTACGACAAATAAAATTGTCACAAATGTTTAAGAATTTGGGGATGATTTTTTCATTTTGTAGTTAAATATTACTTTTAGCGACAAAGCACTAAATTGTATTTGTATACTTTTAGCGACACACATTTAGTGACTGATTGATGAATTATTTTTCGTCTCACAAGATTTTTAATGACGAAATATGATTTATAAATGACGAAATTATTTGTCCCTAATAATTGAATTTGTTGTAGTGAATCCTCCTACTAGAGGGAAATCACTGGCCCAATGATCTAGCTCACCACAGTCAAAGAAACCCGGAGATGATCTGCCCCTAGAAGAATGACCACCACGGCAGGAAGCGCTGGCCTCGGACCCATGGCCTATAAAAAACCAATCACACAATTACATCAAATTTCATAATTAAATTAAAGAGATAAGGTAACGTTTATCCTCAAATGAAGAAGATAAGTACCGCAAAATCTTGAACGAAACTCGATTAGAATACCCACGACAGTTTCTATTTTTGTTTTTTTGTTGCGGTTATGTTGGTATGTGTTATGTTAGTTTTTAAGTATAGTACGCTACTGTGTGTCTGTGTGTATGTCGGTATGTTGTATAGGCTAGGGTGTTGTTGTAAGATGAAAGTGAGGGAGTGGATTAGTGGGTTTTTTTTCTAAGTGTGCTGATTGATTTTTTTGGTTTGTGTGTCCTTTGTTAGGGTGTGTTTTAAGTATATATGTAGTGTAGGTGTGTGTGTTGTTTTAGGATAGAGGTGAGAGGGAGTATTGTGTTGTGGAAAATGGGAAGGGAAGTGGGGGTTAAAAGGTGGGGTAGTGGGGTAATGTAGGTGTAGTGAGGTAGTGTAGGGAGTTTATGTTATGTTCTTTTAAATTTTTTGTTGTTAATAAATAAAATATAATAATGATAATGACTATTTATTTTGAATAAAATTAAAATATAGAAAATTTAAATAGTTAGAACTAAAAATGTAATTAAGAAAATATTGAAACACTAACTTATTTATTAAAACTTGAATTAAAAGAATACATATATTTTGGTAAGTTTTCATTTGAATAAATTGAAAACAAAATGTACCTTAAAGTGTGACTCTATTTTTTATTGTTTCCAATTCTTTTAAAATAAACTTAATAAAATAAGATAAAAATCAAAACCTCTAATTTAAATTTTAAAAAATATTCGAGCACTAAAGATGGTGTGAAACCTTAAGTTCGGTAAAAAATTATGTGTCTATAATACCTTTAAATAAAGAACTATAAGCTGATTGTATATAATGAATAAAAGCATAAGAATAAGCATGTGTAAAAGGCAAACAACTCAAAGTTGTCATTTTCGCTAAATCTTCACGGTCCTTATTTTTATTAAAGGTCCAATTATTTTACTGGACGTGGGTTGAATATAATTAGGGTCACTACTTCAGTAACATCTCTAACTTCTTTCAACGGTTCTTTATAACCCTTTTGGTTAGAATTCAAATTTCTAATCAATTGACTCATCCCCCCGAGATTACCTCCAGTCTTATGCTCATATTTATCATGACAAGTACTACATTCAACTATAGTTCTTTCTTGTATTCTCATAAAATAGTTCCACACAGTACTAAAAAAAGTTATAAGATTATAAGC
Source organism: Solanum bulbocastanum (assembly GCA_037074985.1). Lineage (NCBI taxonomy): Eukaryota > Viridiplantae > Streptophyta > Magnoliopsida > Solanales > Solanaceae > Solanum > Solanum bulbocastanum. Next base: position 22,939,800 of record CM073605.1, read on the forward strand.
CGTGGAGGAAAACTATGAGTTTGAGACTAAGCGTGAGCGTGAGCAATAACAGGTCTAGTGAGTGTATCAACATCATTATTATTATCTACGTCTATCTTTACTTTATTCTTTATTTTAGGTGATTTTTCACAAATCACATAGTATTAAGAGCTAATTACATCCTATTCCTACTTTTTTCCAAATTACTAAAAAAATTTCTTAAATTTGGTGGAGTCCGCATATATCTCAAAATATCCCAATACATTGCATTCCGATTTCGGATACATCCTTCAACGTCTTGATACACCACATCTTAATTTCGGATACATCAAACAACTTCCCGATATGAAGTGATGCATCCGACCAATACATAACGTAAAGTGGTGTATCCGATTGCTACATTGTGTAAAGTAGGAATTTTTATTTTGTTTTCAAATGGTACGGACTTTTAGAGGATATAGTAAAAAATAAGTTGCGTTTTTAGGTAATTTTTCCTTCTTTGATACCATAAATATTTTGGGCCTCAAACTAGTTCATATCATGAGCACCCACCCCTATGCTTCCTATTTCACTAGGTGGTGTTTCAGGGATACGAAATGTATTCTAGTATTTGTTTTACCTTTGTCAGAATCCATTTTTTTCTTACTACAACTAGTTTTGCGACACAAATTTTTAACACTTTTACCTACTTTTGTTATTGTATCCATTATGAAAATTGAATTAACAAAAAATCAAAACACAAAATAATATAATTAAGTTTCAAGAATTAATATACTCAATAAAAATAAGAGATGGATGAATATACAAAATTATCAGAGACAAAGAAGTAATTAGGCAACCACAAATTAATGAATTGAACACTCGAATGTTGAAAAGTTTTGCTTCATTCTGAAAATTGCAAAAAAAGAAAGAATGTCAACACTCTAAGAGAAATAAGGAGATTGTTATAAATAAAATGATGACATGTGCGAAATATATAAAGTTTAAAAAAATGGGTTGAAGTGTAATTATTAACATTTGGGGCTTCAAACTATTTTTTTAATTTGGGAGTGAATTAGGCTCCATTTTTTTTTTTGAAAAGTATGTTGGACCAACAATTGGATCCAACAAGATTTTAATATTTTTTAATGGGGTCATGCTGGAGGGCTATCATAATGCTACTAGGTCGGTCTACCAGGCTTGATGACCCAACCCAAGAAAGTGAGGTTAGAGAGTCGGCCCAATCTTATCAATGTAAGGCCCTTAGTAGGCCGGTCTTATTAGATCGGAATCGGGTCATCTGACCAAGTTGAGAAGCTTAGAAAAATCTTCATGCTTCTTATTATTTCTCAAAGCTCAAAGTTCTAAGGATGTTCAATTTAAATGTGACATTTCATAAATATTTGGTGTGATAATAGACTTATATTCAAACTTAAATATTTATATATTAAAAATCTAAAATATAATTTAGTTCAATTAGATTCGATTTATTATGTTGATCAATTTTAATAAAAGAAAAATAAAAAATTAACACACATACTTATAAGGGCATCAAGATAGTTAAATTTCCTATTTTGTCAGCATGTAATGAAAGACCCTCAAATTGAAGGCTTAATACACCACAACTGCAATTTGACAGAAAATTTCATTGGAACATTTGAACTACAACAATACTTGAACACATTTGATCCATGCTATTAGTCGATTTGACCACAACTTCTCATGTGGAAAATCATCAGAATTGGGATAAAGGTTATGCAGCAGTGGGGATGATTTTGAGTATGAAAATTGATGATCCCTCCTATCATGAAAGACCCTTCAATTAAAGGCTAAATAAACAAAAACATCAATTTGACAGAAAATTTCATTGAAACATTTGAACTACAACAACACTTGAACACATTTAATCCACGTTATTAGTGGATTTGACTGTGACTTCTCATGTGGAAAATCATCAAAATTGGGATAAAGGTTATGAAGCAGTTTAGATGATTTTGAGTAAAAAAATTGATGAGCCCTTCTTTAATGAAACACCCTCCAATTAAATGATTAATACATCAACAACTTCAATTTGATAGAAAATTTCATTGAAATATTTGAACTACAACAACACTTGAACACATTTGATTCGTGCTATTAGTTGATTTGACCACAACTTCTCATGTGGAAAATAATCAGAATCGGGATAAAAGTTATGAAACAGTTAGGACGATTCTAAGTAAGAAAATTGATGATCCCTCCTATAATGAAAGCTTTGTGCACTCATCTTTTCATTTTACAAACTTGAACAATAAAAAGCTAAAGCTTTGTGGATCACAATAACAAAGTCATTTCTTGAAAGATCATGATAATATCTTCTGAATCTTTGTATTATGTTGCATCTTGTAGTCGTCAATAGACTGGATAATCTACTGGAGGAGCCTCCAATGATTCTAGTTCACTAACTCCATTTTCCACGAGGAACATCATTGCCAAACCCCACATAATGTGAACATCCAAGTGACAGCGCATTAGCCACACTCTTGTGTAAGTTAATATTGTTAAGTTTGTACAATTGAAATGTGACATTGTATAGAAAAGAGTTGGGAATATTAGCATATTATTTCTCTCATATTTGAATTGTCTGCGACAAATGTGATGATTGTCGATCAGTTAAAAGGTAGACTAGCGGTAATTTTGAGAGGTGAATCAACAAGGTTGAATTTAGTTGTATTGGTTTTTGGATTAAAATTACTAGAACCCTCTCCAATAATGTAAATATCATATCCGTGAAGATGAATTTGATGATTCTCAACTGTGAAGATAATTGTCCCCTGTAACACAACTTGCACTTTTTCCCCATATTTGGTAGAATTATTTTATTTCTTCTTTTTAGCCTAGAGATATTCTATAGTTTTTTATTTCCTTTCAAATCTAGGGCTTACATTAATTGCAAAATATTTAGTTTTCTTTTAGTTTAGTATCTAGATGAAAAATAATATATTTTATTTTCATTAATTATTTATAATTAGTGAAGTACTCTTCTATTTGAATCAATGCAAGAATCAATACAAAGAGTTATCATTTGCACTCTCTTTATTTTTTCTAATGAGTTTCTTTGATTCCATAACAGTGATATCAGAGTCTTCCATTGATTTTAATGAATCTGTGAGTCATTGAAGAAGAATTTTAAACCATTTTTAATTTGTAACCTATTTTCAACCCAATTTTAACATGTGCTTTTATTTTTAACGCAGGACTACTTTAACCGATTTTAAATCCATACTATTTTAAACCTTATTTTCAAATCATGACAAGCAATACTCTCTCTTTCAATGCCCCAAAAACCTTCAATGGTGAAAATTATCAAATTTGGGCAGCTAAGATGAAGTCTTATCTTGAGACTTATGATTTGTGGGATGTTGTAATGGAAGATAAACTCATATAACCACTCTCTGAAAATTCTTCTACCGCTAAAATAAAACTTCACTCAGACGAGAAAACCAAAAAGTACAAAGCCAAAATTGTAATTCAAAACTCAGTTGCATATTCAATCTTCTCTAAATTTATTGCATGTGAAACAACAAATGAAGCTTGAGAAAAACTTGAAAAGGAGTATCGAGGAAGTGAACAAGGCAGACAAAATCAAATTCTAATTCTAAATTTAAAAAGAGATTTAGGAATATCTTAGGATGCAAGAGGGTGAGACTATCACTAATTATTCTGACATAATTTATTTGATTGTCAACAGAATCAGGTTGTTTGTCGAGGATTTTAAAGATATAGAATAGTTGAAAAACTTCTTGTGACTATTCCTGAGAAATTTGAGTCAAAAATCTCTACTTTGGAAGAGTCTAAATATCTCTTTGCCATCTCTCTTGTAGAATTAATAAGTGCTCTTCAAGCACAAGAGCAAAGAAGAGCTTTCGGACAAGATAACATGGTTGAAGGTACCTTTTATGCTAACCGTCAAAAAAGCAAAGTTAAATATCCTCCTTGAAAATATTGCAAAAAAGAAAACACACTTGGAAAAGGTTTGTTGGTGGAGATCTGATGCATTATGTGGAAGTTGCAAACAAACAGGTCATGTTACAAAAGTGTGCAAGTTCAATGACACACAAGACAAATCACAAACACTATTAGTAGAAGAAGAATGTGATGATGAATTCTATTAATAACCACAATAAAAATAAGGAGAACATATTTCTCATGATTAATTAAGTGTTCAAACTCAACTTAGATACACCAACTTGAGTTTGAGGGAGAATGTTGAGATTTTGTAGAATCTTTTTATTTTTTTCTTTTTAGTCTAAAAATATTCTATAATTTTTTATTTCCTTTCAACTCTAGGGTTTACATTAATTGCAAAATATTTAGTTTTTTTTTAGTTTAATATCTAGAAGGAAAATAATATATTTTATTCTCTTTAATTATTTATAAATAGTGATGTACTCTTCTATTTCAGCTTGTACAATTTTGTTTCTCGAATAGGTTGCCATAGAGACCGGCTCAGGTTGTATAATTCAATTTTACAGGTGGCACACTGGGAAAATCAGTTGAGAAGACACCAGGTATGCCTTGGTGATGTGCTTGTAGCAGTGAACAACTGGATGGTAGCACAAAAGATACATTGTTCCTACTGGCAGCTAATCTAGATCCATTTGAACCTTGACAGTTACTAGAGCTTGCACCTCTTGGACAGTTATTAAGTCCCAGCCCGACTGTGAAGAATAGATTCTCATCAATTTCAGTTGGCACCTCGACCTTTCTTGGGCTCCTAAATTTGGTTGTGAAGGTTGTAGCTGTGGCTGTGCCGTTATATGCTGGTAGATACGGGAAAACTGAATTGGTCTTGACTCTTGACACAATTGGAAGAACAAGAAGCTGTCTTGTACTCGAGGATAGCAGTAGTTATGGTATTATCAAAGGGGGCGCCTTGAGTGCTTGCATAGGCACGTGCTGCCACGTAGTATCTAACTGGTTTCTGGTCAATTTTAATCAGGACATCAGTTGTCTGGCCTGGTCCAAGCATAAGGACAGATGTTGTGAAGGTTTTAACGTAAGAGGTGTCTGCTCCAACAACATTAAGCTTGTGGTTGGTCACAGTAAAGAAAAGTTGTTGGTTCAATCCAGCATTGATAACTCGAAGTAGGTTGGTTTAGCCAGAGTCCACATGGACTATGGTGGTGTCTGCATAAATTAGATTTATATGAAAACATGTCCTGAACAGGAATACATCAACTCATAGCTTAGTTAACGCTAGCATATCATCGTTATGTGGAACTTAAACTTTTTACTATATATTCTTCACTTTGTACAAAAAAGTCGAGATACAACCTTCTTTTAATTTTTAGGCAAATTTCTTGGTATCGTGTTTCAAAGTAGCCTTGTTTCGAACACTTGTAGATGTCACCTGGTTGACCATGATGGTGTACGCATCCAATACATTAGGAGCTGCTCCTGTTGTTGTAGCGGTTCTTACAACGTCAATAGGATTTGTATTCCACCACTCACCTGATCAGCAAACAGAATATAAGCTAATAGGATTTGTATTCCACCACCAAAGTAGAAGAAATGCCAATACATATAATCGCATCTAATATTGAGTATAACATATATCAGTTCATTTGAGTTCTGCATCCATGAATATTTTACCAGTGAATGATGACATTATATCGAGATCTATTAACAACGTTAACCACCAAAGTATCCCCGTTGTTTACTGCCAATGTTGGTGCAGGGAATTGCCCATTCACCATTATGGCATTGATGGTCTTGCTCAGCCTATTCACTGGTGTTGCTTGAATCTGTTCCAAGGAAAAACACAGCTAGTATCATCGAATTTTTGTTAAAGTTTTGACATATTAGTAAAATAAAAATAGTTAATCTTGGATAGCTTACAACAAAATTATGATAATGAGTTTTCGCAAATGCTGTATTGGACAAGAGAAGCAGAATGCATACAAAGCACAAAGAACTCAAAGGGTTGGTAATTCTTTTGAAGGCTTCCATTTCTTTCTAAAACTCGATTTTCGAGAATATATTAGTAGAAATGCGAGACAGTGTTTATTTGTGAAAGATAGTTAAACTCGATTTTCGAATATATTAGTATAAATACATAAAGGGTTCGTTTATGTATTATACCTACTGAATTTATTATATTTTCATGTTTGGTTCTTTTATTTTGAGAGTTCAAGAAAGACAAAACTACTTTTGAGATATTGTATCAACATTTAATATTAAGATAAGACACAAGTACTCTCCTATGACCAAGATATCAAAGACTCACATTAACTATGTTATGGTCCTATTACCTCCCCGAACCCATCTTTTTGTAATTTGTACACCTTTTACCTTATGTGGCACACTTCGTGACTTCACGCAGTTGAGGCACGTGGGAGATATTTGAATGCAACCTAGGCCAAAAAGATGTACAAAATTACAAAAAAAAAAAAAAAAAAGGTTATGGGGTAATAGGATCTTAGTTTAGTTAAGGTGTGTCTTAAGAATTTCGGTCATTCTGTAGGGGGTACTTGTATCTTTTCCCTTTATTATTTTACTAGCTTTTAAAAAAAACAGTTTTTAAAGTCAAACTTAAATAATTTTTAAGCCAAAAAATACTCTTTTCGTTCCATATTAGTTGATCATTTATTAAAAAATAGCTGTGTCATATTAGCTGTGCATCTTACTAAATCAAGAATTTATTAATAATTTTTTTCCTATATTACCGTTGCAATTAATTCTTTTTTAAAGTGTATGCATTTTTTTGTAAAATTCCCAAGAATTTTTTCGAGGCATAAATTAGTAAAATTATATTTTCATTGATGATTTCTTAATATGCGTGTAAAAAGGAAAGTGATCAACCAATATAGGATGAAGGGAGTAAAAAGTAGGGGAGTTCTACTTGTAACTTATTTTAAATTATATTAACTTATTTTTAATTTTTTTTAACTTCTTTTTAATTTTTTTAAAAACTCTCAAAAACTAAAAATGACTTGAAAACAGGTTTGACCAACTTTTAAGTCATTCCAACAGACTCTATGTACAACACATTTTGATGAGTATTTTAGTTTTAGAATAAAGTGTGTTTTTTTAAGTTCTCATTTGGTAAACAATACTAAAACTAGGGTTTGATTAAGTTTGAATTGAAGTTCCACGTTAGAGAGTATAATGCTAACAGAAACACTTCTCATATCTACAGATCCAATCTAAAACTTCTAATTAAGAATGTAAGGAGTACTTAATTACCATTTTATTATAATATTTATATTTCATTTTTAAATGAAGTTAAATCTTCAATAATAAAGTAGTAACAGTTTTAATTTGTTATGAAATAGTAAAATGGAATATAACATGATGTCTAGTGAGATTTAGTTAAAGATAGTAAAAGGTCTTATTCAGTTTGTTATGCCTAATTAAAATTAGTTTGTTAAACATTTGAATATTGGTCCTTAATACTTCTTAAGATTTAATATTTCCTTCGTTTCAATTTGTTTGACTTATTTTTCTTCTTAATCCATTTAAAAGAGAATGACTCTTTCCATATTCACCATTTTTCAAATTTCAACTTTCTACCTGACACGTTTAAAATCATAAAATTAAGAAGTATTTTAATACATTTGATATATCTTAATTTATAAGCATAAGATTTAAAAATCCTTTTTAAATTTTATAAATTATGTGTCAAGTTAAAATAGATCAAATAAATTCAAAAGGAGATTTGTCAATCCTTGATTTGCTAATATGATGTCCCTAAGTGAATCAATACTTTGGCACAAAGTAAGTTATTACTTTGGCACCAAGTAGAGAAATACTTGGTCACAAGTTGGATGACAAAGTAGTAAAAAGATCACATGTCAAATATCATATTTTTACCCTAATTTTGATGTTCAAATAAATGTTTTGAAATAATTACAATATTGCTAACACTAACTAGGTGGTCTGTCAATATATATATATATATATATATATATATTATAGATTTGTGCAGCCCGTGCTATGCACGATCCCAACAAATTGCTTAGTGAAATTAAATTTTGATACTAAGGACATTTCAATTATTAGGAGATATTGAAATTAATAATTTGTATTACAAAGTTGTAAGGAATGCAAATTTATATTTACAAAGATACTACAAAAGTTCCTCAGATGTGGAGAAATGTCAATTGCCCTGTCCTGTTTGTTGAAAGTTCAACTAAAATAAGAAACTAAATTTTTTTACAACATTTGATTGATCAGAAAAAGCAATACAACTCTAGCTTTATTTCAACCGTTGCGTCTTATTCAAACTTCACAATATGAATAAATAAATGCATTAATGATCACCTAGTGAAGCTACCAAAAATTTGATAAACAGTTCAACACATAATCACTAGAAAACATATTTAGGACAATTCACTACTTGTATTTTCAGGAAAATAATTAATCAAATAACATGCTCAAAATATATTTCAAACTAAATTTATGTCTACTGAAAAAATTAAATAGGGATAAAGACAACATTGTTAGTTCAGTACCTTGTCACTTGAAACTTTGTTTCGAATCATCAATAAATAATATCATCAAAAAAGATTTACTATTCAAATTGATGGGTTTGAAACGTATAGTATCTTTTAAGCAACCATCATATAGGAATGAAGCTACCTGTTCTCAAAATTTCAGTACCATGACAAATTGCAACATTTTTCGTTGTCTTCATGGGTGAATGTTAGATCAGGTGTATTGTGCACTTTCAATTCAATTTCAGTATCATCCTTAAATTCTGAAAGGATCTAAGTACTTTCTCCTTAGGTTCATAAGATCAATATTAGTGACAACATTCAAGTATAATGTAGTGCAAGGTGTATGTCTAAAAATAAAAGAAAACAGCAACAAGAAGAAAAAAATTTAATACACATCTTACATCTAAGACTCTAATGTATAAACATTATAATTAAAAAATTGAATTGGATAGCAGATGAAGATTCAGATAGCGACAAGATGATCATAATCAAAGTAGAAAATATAATGTGAATAGATTAGCTTGACCAATCATAATATGACACTTTAGATTAAATATATTTTGTTGAAACCATAAGAATAGCTATTAAGCGGAGTTTTATTCAATGCATTCTTATTTTATAATATCTCTCATGTGTTCTTGACGATTTATAGTTTTCTAAATATCAACTTAATTGATGTTGTATGGCTGACCTCCGAAAAAACCCTCATAATTTATCGCAACATGTAGTAGTGTAACATAAAGTAATACTGGAGGATTAATTAAAATAAGGACTCCAAATTAAGCAAGTCCTGTAAAGGAGGTACATCCAATTGAGTTAACGATTATGCATCATTGCTTCATGCTGCTAATTCATTAGGAAATGATGATACTTTAGGAAACTTTTTCACTGATAAGTTCCCTTCCTAATTTTGTAATATCAAAATACAAGATATGCATTTCAGTAAGTTTAGCTACAATACTAGAAATGAAGATGAATAATAATCATAAAATTCATTCAATAGAGATAAACCTCCTTCAAGTTACCATAGATCTCTATTGTGCAACCTTAAATTGCATGAAAATTCTCTTTAATAAAACAAACACAACTATAAAATCTAAGTAAAAGAACAAAATCTAAAAAAATGACGATATATGTTTAAATGTTAACCTTGTTCATTGCTAGGGTTCAACATTGTTTAGTCGATTCTTACAAATATATATTGTTCAGTGCATAGTTTCCAAAAAATTAATAAGTAGAGAATGAAAGAATAGAACCTTTTATTTGGTGGTGACGCAAAGGAAAATCATGTTCTAAGTAGGGACCCCGCATATTAAATGTTACATCTCGAGGAGGATTAAGAACATTCCAACTCTAATCTCAAACAAAAATGTAAGCCATATAAATAAAATAGCTTATCCATTAATGACCAACAATATATGTTAACTATCTTATGCATCCAAAAATACATTTGTGGACCTCTAGCATATAATCTCATCAAAAGTCACTCTCTTACAATAGGTATTTCTAAAACTTTAAATGTAAAATATATATGGACCTTTTGATGTTTCAACTCAACAACTTCCAACAACTTCAAATATTAGGTAGAAATAGTGTTTCTCTCACATTCACAACACATGAGCATTAGAACTTGTACCATGATATAAACAAAGCAGGGAATTACTTGCATGTATAAGGAAAAAAATAGAAATATAACATGCAACATAGTTGCTTTAGACATCTAGGGTATTTGTAGTATGGTTGATTGCAGTTCTTCGAATGATGCTCAACTGATCATTTTGTAGGAGAAGCATCTGAAAAATTGTTATGCATTTATAGATGTTGTTTATCGTAGATAATGACATTACCATATCGCCCGAAGAATGTTTCTTCCCTATGAAAAATTCCTGGAAAAAGAGCAATATATCTGAGAATTTTTCAGATATTAGGTGACATGCTATAAGTTCTCCAGCAATGACGCTTGATAACTAAATGTACTCGAGATTTTCTTAGGGATTTTGTTCTGCTTGTTCGAGCCTAATGCCAAGAAAAATGAATCATGAAAACTATAAACTTTTATACATGTAAAAAACAAATAAGACCAACTAACAATACGATTAAAACGTGACAGTGAAATGTGTAAAATAAAAAAAAGAAGCAAAAACATAGTCTAGATCGTTAATTCATAGTCTTATAATATATTTTTTTTCTTGCTGGTACAAAACAAGCAGTGAATTTATCAAAACTTGCATGAATAACATATGAAAGTCAGTGAGCAAATTTTAGTTTTATATATATATATATATATATATATATATATATATATATATATATATACTAGTTTCTGGGTACGCGCTTTGCGCGTGCATTCCATATCCTTGAGTAGATAAGTTTAAAAAATCTGTTTGTTATTTTTACGTTCCATATCTGAGTTATGAAAATAGTTAATGTTGATCTTATTCAGTTAGGTCAATGAAGAAAATGTTTTTGTCCCATGAAAAGCCTTAAATACCTTTTTGTACTTTTTTGGTTTGCCTCGATGCCTTATTTTAATTTCTATATTTTGCTCTAACAATAATAATCTTACGATGCATTGACATATACATTCATTATAGTAAGAAATAGATAATAAATTTATACAAAGTAATTAAGAAAAATGAACATACATCATATATCAACTATTTTCCTCTATTGTTTATTCTAAAGGTGAGGGTTATATATATTTCTATTTTATATGTCATTAAAATTATATTTGTTTTCGTATAAATTTAAAAATAAGTTGCATATATAAGCAATGAACAAACTTTAAGAAAAATGAACAACCTTTATTTTCTAAGGCTAATTGCTATTTGGCAGTCAATAACAAAAAAGTTTACAACTCATAGCGACTCACAAAAAGTTTCATTTTAATCTTGCTAATAATTAAAGTATTATTTTACTTACAAATTTTATAAAAATAAATGTCAAAAAAATGCTAGAGAAAAAAATATTAATTCGTAGTTACAATTGTACGAAACATTGACTTTGAATCAAAGAAGAGAACAACAAAATGAAGACATTCTCATAACCGTTGCAAGTGAAAAAAACTTATTATTAATCCAATATTGAAGTCTTTGATATTTCTCAACCATCTACACCTCTTCGCTCTCCCTTTTTTTTCTTCTTTATGCGACGATCCAACCAGAGAAGTCAACATTGCAAAATTGTTTTTACCTATTTTTTGTTTGACATTTTAGCATGTTCTCTTCTTTGATGCTGTAAAATGTGGGATTTACCTCATTGAACTTGCTTAAAGTATGATTCATCAGTAGTTGCTTCCTCTATCATATATTTGTAGTACATCTATAAAAAAAACGTTAGAATATCATTTCAAATGAATCAAACAGAAGAATCTACCTAAAAATGCAACGAAAAAAATTTATATATAAAATCTATTTATAACGATAAAACCACATTAAATAACTTTTTTTGGCTCAATCTTTTGTTGCCTAGTCTAGATACATAGATGACAATGTTAAAGACAAAAACAAGTTATTAAAGTAACAACCATAGATATCACGGCAGTAGAGAGAAGATCATGAGTTCAAAAAGGAAGATTAAAAGTACAATCATATTTTGAGGGCATCATCATCTCCAGGTAACTCCCAACCTCCACCAGCAAGCAGCACCGAAGTTAATCGTAACGTTTCGATCTGGGGTCATCTTCAACATGATAGATGTTTTTAGGCATTTGCCCGATTTGTAATATATATTAATCCTCAGCAACACTAACGGCGACCAATCTTTACATGGGTGTCATGACAAATGCAACTGGTCCATCTTCTGCATCTTCTAGAATTTGTTCTTCATTGATCCCAAATCGTGATTCTACTACCAAGGCAACAAGAAGCTAAGATGATTTCATTCCTTGGATTCCATCCAGCCTGGAAAACTTCCTCTTTGTGACAATCCAAAAGATGAATATGAGTGTGTGTCTGTCATAATTCTGATGTGCGCATTTGAATTCCATACAATGGAGGATATAAGCCTATAAATAGTGACGTAACCCTTTAAATTTCATACATAACTGATTATAGCCTTTTCATTTTCATGTGTCCTTTCAAATTTCCTAATTAAGTGATAAAGTCTTTTCAACTTTCAAATTAATTCACAGAATATGTTGTTCAATAATATTATTTAATTAATTAAAAATTTAATTACATTTTAATTTATTGTAAGGACTAAATGGTAATTCAACTTTGAAGATCAATATTTAAATTATAGTTTTTTATAATGGAAGACAAAAGATGACTTCAACATTGAGATTTTAAAAGTTCCATCATTCATCCTTGATTATGAGACATGACAAGCATAAATAACCATGGATCTTAAAGTCATTTATCAACTATGTACAACCACAAGAAATTAGAAGGGAGAGAGAGATATAAAAAGTTAGGATAAGAAAATTGTACCAATATCTTAATGCATGAATTTGAATGTTCAACATAGGAAAACTAATCACCTTTGCATTCTTAGCAAAACACTATCAAATTGTTATTAAGTGCATCTGATATAAAAACACTCAAAGTTATTCATAGCTAAATAAGTGTATCTTAGAAAGTAAATTAGTAGCAACTGGACCAATATAGCTGGACCAATTCTGGTCCTATATTTCTTCATTCACCAGAGGTACAATCTTGCTACACTATAAATGATGTTGGTGATTTCTTTAAAGAGGATGGTTGAGATTATTGTGCAATGAAAGATGTAATCCCAGAACATGTCATTGAACATGTTCGAGATACTATGGTATTTGCTTAATTTGAGAATGTAATGGGCAAGCCATGGTGGACTAAAAATAGTACAAGCAAATTCACTACTAAGAGTGCTTGGGAAATTTTGAGGCAAAGAGCAGATGTAAATGAAGATCTAGAGTAAAAGATTACCCTTCAAATTCTCTTTTATTTCTTGGAGAATCTAGTTAGGTAAGGTTCTTGTAGCAACACTTTTGCTTTTTTGGAATCCTAACATCTATGAGGAATGTGGATGTTATGCTAATCTAGATAGAGAAACAATAGAACATTTATTTCTCAAAGGAGAGGTGGCAGATAGAGTGTGGACTCACTACTGTAGGGCAACATGTATTATTGATCAAAGATTTTACTTGAAGCAGAGTGTGAGAATGTGGAGAAATATTGAATGTAATAGTAAGCTACAAGATGTTTTCAAGGTACTTCCTATCATCCTACTCTAGTTTTTGTGGAAAAGAAGAAATACAATCCTACATGGTGGTTCATACCACGAAAGGAAGGTGTACTGGGAAGTCAATGACACTATTTTGAAGTTTTTTAAGGCCAAATTCAATTTAAATATACATGGGAGAAGATGGATAGATATTGTTGATGCTTTGCAAATCAATAGAACTACCTATGTAACCAGAATTGTAAAATGGGTTTCCCCTCCAAATCCTTGGTTTAAAGGTAACACTAATGGTGCCTCAAGAGGGAACCCTGGACCTAGTTCTTGTGCTTTTTGTATGAGAAATGGGGAAGGAGACTTGGTAGTTGTAAAAGACTTAAGAATTAAGGACACTACCAACCTTAAAGCAGAAGCTACAACAATAAGAGAGTGCTTACTCTACTGTAAAGATAATGTTATCCAACATATCATTATAGAATCAAATTCTTGGATTATGGTGCAAATTCTTCAGGGAAACTGGGAGGTCCCACGGAGTGTGACAATGGAGGTCAATTCCATAACAAAACTAATGTGTAATATATCAGTAAGAGTAATACATTCCTTTAGGGAAGGTAATACTCTCGCTGATTTTTTTTACTATATTTTGCAGGTGATTTTCAATTTAATTACTTTGGTGAAATTCCAACAAGAGGAAGAAGGATACTAAATTTAGATAAAGAAGGAACACCACACCTCAGAAGATCCAATCAAGACTCATGATATCAGAATTCAAGGAAGATACAACAATATTTTTGTAACGGGATATACAAAACAGTAATAATAGGGTAACTTACTATATATGTTGGAAGTTCCTATTTATGGGCATCTACATTAGGTAGTTGGTGATCTCAGTGTTTCTGTTAGTAAATCCTGCAACAAAATTCAAATGGTTATCAAACACTCTCCCTTTGAAACGATTTGATCGATTGGTGGTATTAGCTTAAAAAGCTCACTCCATTGACTTCAAAATTGATAAAAGAGGAATATAGAGTGGAAACCATTGGACTTATTGGAAAATGTTGCAGATGGTTTGAATCGAGATGTAAACCATTGACCATGTTTACAAAGTTTGCTTCACAAACAACATTGAAAACATGATGCATAGAAGTTAATTTGTGCACTGGATTCCATTGTAACATTACAGTAAGGAGTTAAAATAAAGGAAAAGGTGATACCTAATGTTTGGAGTGATTCCATTAAATGCAAATACCTACATCCAGTGAGACCTTGGGGTGTTAATTGTAGGAGTATCCAAACAATAGATCCACCAATTCTAATATGTAGCAATAACTATTAAGACTTGTAAACATGTTGGCAACATAAGATCAGTTTGTATTGTTTCTAAATCAATTCTTTTGATCTGATGGTGATATTAGCTTCTTAGAAGCTCATTCCATCGATTTAAAGAAAAGAGGCAGAACAATTAAACACTTACCTTAGAGATGGAGCTTTGAGCTGATAGTTGAGGATGAGCATTGTAGTGGATGCAGATTTTGTAAAACCAAGTTAACAGTAGAAAAAATCTTTTGAGAAAGATGAATGGGTGGAGCTTTCTACCTACTTTCCTAATTATGCGGATGTTATGTCTCTTGCCTATATTTTTGTTTTGCTTAATTGTTTTGGGAAAGGTCATTTTTAAGCCTGGCTTATTGTACCTAGATTTGATTTTATTTTAATTAAGGGCTTAATGCACAACTTTAAATTTAAAAATAAAATAAATTTTTAGTAGCAAATTAAATCGTGAAGCTATCTGTCGGTAGTCATTTTGAGACTCTAATGTTGGGACCTCTGAAAACGAAATTGGAAGTTACAATTGGATCATTGTCCTAACAACATGATTTTGTGGACTATCTCGTCAAATAGTTATATGCCACATCTTATAACTATGTTTTTTCTATTCCTTTAATATTATTCTTATTGCTTTTGAAGAGTCAAAACAATGGATAATAGAATAATTGGAAATAGCCTATGACATATTTCTCAAATAGGACTTCATCTATGACATATTTAAACAATTGTTTAAAGCCTAAATAGCCTAAACTGTAAATACAAAATACACCTCTGCTAACTTCTAAAACATCTTTTAGTCATAGTCATGGGCCCTGTTGGTCCTATACATATGATTTTCCATTAATGAAATAGCAATAACTAAATAGAGGTGGGGATGGAGTCACCCTCTAAAACCTAGTGATAAATGTGATAGCTTCTATCGAGGTTCATATCCAAAAGTTGTATAAAACTTCATATCCTCAAAGTTCCGTGAGCATATAGTTCTAAGTGACCATCATCTTTTCATCAAAAAAAAAAATTATTTCATCAATAGTCTCCATCTGAATGAAAATTTGAATATATAACATATAAATATCATAAGAAAAATAAAGAAAAAAATACCAAAAAGGAACAAGAATAAAAAGTAACTTGCTATTGCTTTCCAGAAAATATGACAGTATATACCTGGATCTAATTCTAGATACTTTCAGGTTCACAATCATAAAGATTACAAGCTCTAAGTTTTTGTTGAAAAGTCAACACCTACAAAGAGATCAAAAGGCAACTGTTAAGAAAGCTAAAAATAGTAAAGGAATTGTATCGAATGTATACGCTTCTCTGCCAAAATATTATTGAAAGTGAATAAGCAGAATTGCAAGTTATTCTTTTTTTTTTCTTTTTTATAAAATTGGGATAGGAAAAATGGGGATGAAATTACATTGTGGGTGTAGAGTTTAACCTTGGATGGAAGCTACTGAGATTCCCCAAATTGAAGGCTATTCTGTTTCTGGTTTGAAAAAAGAGAGGAAGTTTTTAGGTCATCTTCCTCAAATCTTTAATTGTATAGTTAATTTAGCTCGTAACCCTTAAGCTTTAGGAGTGTTCAGGAAGAAGAGAGATGATGAAGATGATAACATTTGGCTCTTAGGCCTAAGCAAACAACAATTGTTAATCATAATCTAGAAGTATAGGAGTGTGTCACGACCCATGGGTACCCCTAGGTGTAACAAGGCATAAAAGAACCCGAGAGGCTCATAAATGCCACTTAACATTCATAACATAAGAAGAAACCCTAAATCAAATTGGGTCGTGACACCCTAACCATGATTTTCCTTTCATGGTATAAACCCATTTACATCAATTTCATCTTTCTAGATATGATATTAAGGTATGTGATAGCTTATATCCCTTTCTTGAATCCAAGGTGTTTCATTATCTCCCCCTTGGGAAAATTTGTCCTCGAATGAGATTCTAGGCATCACTAGTAGAAAATGACTCTGAACTAGCAACCCATCATGCATGCAACCTCATAAAAATTCATACAACTAAGGAGGAATATCGACTCCATGCTAAGACATATTTAAAACGTCGTAAGGTAAATATGAACTAGCAGCCCAACATGAATGCAATCACATAAATGCATCTATCAAAGGAGGAAGCCTCAACTCCAAGCTAAAACATGTTCATATCCCGATATCATGAAATTCAAATGCTACTTGCAATCAAATGCACATAACTGAGGAGAAAACCTCAACCCCATGCTAAATATACTCAATGCATATAAGGAAGGTAGGATCTAGACCTAGCAACTAATATGCATGAAATTTCAAGATTTCTCATATTCAAGGAGGAACTTTCATCTCCAAGCTAAAAGCATACATCCAAGGAGGAATTCTCAACTCCAAGCTAAGGCATGTTCATCAATTCATCTCATGAAGTCTATAGGCAACTCATACTCAATGCAATACAACATGCAGAAAATCAATCATAAAACTCATTTTCTTTCAAATCACAAGTTTTTTTTTTGAACATGCATAAAGTAAGGGAATCATGGAAATAACTAAAACACATGACACCAAAATAAAGAACAAACCATGAGGATCTCTTTACCTCAAGCTAGAGTGCGAGTAGAAGGAAATAGATGAGGATATCGGGTCATCATATCGGCCTCCGCCTCCCAAGTAGCACCTTCAACTAAATGATTCCTCCATAACACCTTAACAGAAGCAACTCCCTTGCTCCTCAATTTCACAACGTGCCGGTCTAAAATCTCAATCGGAACTTCTTCAAAAGAAATATTTTCATTAACTCCCAAACCTTCTATAGGAACTGTAGATGTTAGATCTCCAACAAATTTCTTTAACATAGAGACATGGAAAATCGGATGCAATGATACCAACTCATTAATGAAATCTAATTCATAAGCAACCTTACCAACTCGTCTCAAAATTTGATATGGTCCTAAAAATAGGGACTAAGCTTCCCTTTCTTACCAAACCTCATTACACCCTTCATGGGTGAGATTTTCAAGTAAACCCAATCATGCTCATCATATTCAAGGTCTTTTCTTCTAACATCGACATAAGACTATTGTCGACTTTGGGCCTTTCTCAACCTATCTCTAATTAGTCGAACCTTCTCTATAGCCTCATGAACTAACTCAGGTCCTATCAAGGAAACTTCACCCACTTCAAAACAACCTATAGGAGACCTACACCTCCTACAATAAAGAGTCTCAAATCGAGACACACCAATACTTGAGTGATAGCTATTATTATAGGAAAATTCAATCAAAGGCAAATGGTCATCCCAATTTCCCTTGAAGTCAATCACACAAGCCCTTAACATATCTTCCAAAGTTTGGATAGTACTCTCCGCTTGCCATCGGTTTGTGGATAAAAAGCCGTGCTAAGATTAACTTTAGTGCCAAGAAAGATTTTCAAAATTGAGAAGTAAACTGAGTACCACTATCGGAGATAATGGATAAGGGCACTTCGTGCAACATCAGTATTTTCCTCAAATACAATTTATCACATTCTTCTGCCGAATAAGAAACCTTGACATGAATGAACTAGTTTACTATAACCCAAATTGAATCATATTATAACCGAAAACATGGCAACCCTACTATGAAGTCCATATTCAAATCTTCCCACTTCTAAGTAGGAATGCTAATGTCTTGGGACAAAAAAAGGTTTCTAATGCTCAACTATCACTGTTTGGCAATTAAAACATTTAGCTCCGCAATATCCATTTTTATCCCATTCCACCAATAGATCTCCTACAAAACACGATATATCTTGGTGGTCCCAGGTGAATGGAATACCGAGAACTATGGGCTTCTGACAAGATTTATTTTCTTAAGTCATCAACATGAGGAATACACATATTACCTTGATATCTAAGGGCACCATCTCCCCTTTGGGAGAAAGACTCAACAAACTTCTTAAGTACCGCTTCTTTCAATTTAACTAAGGTTGGATCAAGACATTGTTTGGCTTTCACATCCGTCATAAAAGATGATTCTGAACTATTGTGAACCATAACACCACCCTTGGCAAAATTTTTAAAGGAAATACAACCACCGCTAATTCGAGGTCATGGGTAGGATAATTCTTCTCATGGATCTTAAATTGCCTTGAAGCATAGGCAATAACTTTTCAATTTTTCATAAGCACACATCCAAACCCAATTCTAGAGGCAACACAATACACCACGAAACCATCCGTTCCTTCTGGTAAAGTCAACACCGGAGCGGAGGTAAGTTTATCTTTCAAATCTTGAAAACTCTTCTCATAAGCCTCAGACCATCTAAACTTAGATTTCTTTTTAGCCAACGTCGTCAATGAAGAGACAATCATAGAAAATTCCTCAACAAACTTTCTATTGTAACCGGCCAAACAAAAGAAGCATGTAATATTTGAAGGGGATAGAGGTCTAGGCCAACTCTTGAACGCATCAGTCTTAATAGGATCTACCACAATACACTTATTTGAAACAATGTGACCTAGAAAAGCCACGGACCTTAGCCAAAATTCACATTTGCTGAACTTTGCAAAGAGTTGTCGTTCCTTAAGGATTTGCAACACAATCTTCAAATAATTAATGTGATAATCCTCACTTCTCGAATAAACCAGAATATCATCAATGAACATAATTACGAACATATCAAGGTATTGTATAAACACCCTATTCATCAAATCCATAAATGTTGCTGGAGAATTAGTCAAACCAAAAGACATAACCAAAAACTCAAAATGACCATATTGAGTTCTGAAAGACGTTTTTGGAATATCTTCTTCTTTCACCCTCAATTGGTGATAACCTGACTGGAGATCAATCTTAGAGAAGTAACTTGCCCTTTGGAGTGGTCAAACAAATCATCTATTCTTGAAAGAGGATACTTATTCTTAATCGCGACTTTATTCAATTACCGATAGTCAATACACATATGAAATGAACCATCTTTCTTTCTAGCAAAAAAAACTGGAGCATCCCATGGAGAGATACTCAATCGGATGAAAACCTTATCTGACAAATCTTTATATTTCTTTTTCAATTCATTAAGTTATGATGGAGCCATTCTATAAGGAGGAATAGAAGTAGGTTGAGTATCTGGGAGAAGGTCAATACCGAAGTCTATTTTCCTTTAGGGAGGAACACCGGGTAAGTCATCTGGGAACATTTCCAAAAATTCATTAACAAAGAGGATTGATCAAAAATAGGAGTTTTAGAATCCACATCTCTCACCCTAACTAGATGATAAATGCAACCCTTAGAAATCATGTTTCTAGCTTTAAGATAGGAAACAAACTGACCTCTAGGAATAGAATTTCCCCCCTTCCATTCTAGGATAGACTCACTTGGAAATTGAAACTTTACTACAGAGGTTCTATAATCAATAGAAGCATAACTAGAGTGCAGCCAATCCATACCAAGAATAACATCAAAATCTACCATATTAAGATCTACCAAATCAACAAGGGTAACTCTATAGGACAAGGAGACAGGACATCTTCTATAGACACCCTCTTAGCCATAACAAAATCACCAATAGGGGTAGAGATAGGAAAAAGTTCTAACAACACATCCAGATGCCCATCAAACCAACTACATATGGAGTCACAAAAGACAAAGTAGCAATAGGATCTAGTAGAGCATAAACATCAAGCCTGAAAATAGTCAACATACCGGTAACCAAATCGGGAGAACCCTCTTGCTCACCTTGAGTGTAAAGTGCATTGAATAAGTTTTGCTTGGGGGCATTGGAACTTGAACAATTAGGAGGAGCTTTCTTGCCTCTCTTTCCTTAGCATTAGTCATTGGACAATCCTTTATCTTATGAAAACTTTTACAATAATTGAAGCAACCCTATGTGCGGCTAGGCACTTGCCCTCGTTCTTTTTTTCCACACCTTACACAAGTAGGCCATAGGGGTTAACTACCATTTCCTCCTTGAGGTTTAGGGTTAGACATCCTTTCATAGTTGAACTTATGAGGAGCATTGGAGGAACCTTTGCCAGAAAACCTTTGTCGAAACATAGGACGACCATGTACATTAGACCTTGTATGAGATAAATTACCATCATCGTTCTTAGCTCTCTTTGTCTCCTTAGACCTTTTCTTGAATTTTTCTTCTTTGATCTGTTGAGAATGAACCATAAGACGAGAGATGTCCATGTCATGAAAAAGCATGACAGTGCGACACTCTTTAACCACCATATTGGACACACCCGACACGAACTTACTCATCTCTATCTCATGATGTAACAATAAATAAAAGGTCTCATAATTTCTCACAAATAATGGTCACTGAAATTCATAATTTGGTACTTCCTTTGTAACACCTCGAACTTTGAAAAGGGCTAAAGAGTGGTTCGTACAAGTCACCCATCAGTTTTAAATTTTGGGTCAACTTCAAACAATCCTATTTCTAAGAACATAAGGACTTACGTGGCCTATGACCTATCAAATTAAAGGTCTTTGAGTCCTCTTTCCAATGCTGTCAAGTTTGCTTCATTTTTAGTTCGGAGGAAAATATTATGCTCATTTTAGTGAAACCTCTATTTTAAGGAACCTTAAATCATTTTTAGAGGGGTAGTTTGGTCTTTTACCATCCGTTATAAGCATAGCTAAGTTATTTTCTTCAGCTAATTAACGTTTGAAACAACGTTAAACAATTTTTCATGTTCTTTAACATTTAGAAGAATTAGTGAATGGTTCCAAGAGGAGAAAAGGCTAGGGTTCAAGCGTGCTTCAAGTTTCCATCAATTTTGCCAAGAACCTTTTCTTTCCAAGTATGTAAGGCTACTCACAATATTGGACATATTCTTCCTCACGCACCACATCTCAATTGGTCAATAAATCATTACATCTAAATGATCCATTCGTAGTTCATGATATTGAATTTGGCTCTTTAAGAATTGAGGTTTTGATTCTTTTGTTTTGTGAATCTTATCATATTGTTCATGCTTAGTATCACATGAACCCTATTGATATAGTATAGTTATGTTTTCTAAAGGAATTGTATGTAATTTCACATGTATTAGTTTTGGATTTGATAAACAAGAAGAGTTTAGGAACAATTTCTCAATGGTAAACTAATTTGGGATCCTAATTTTCTATTGAAAAGTTGTCAGGGTACTAGGGTGGGCCTTAGGGTACGCGCTAGTAATGCACCAGGCTTGGTCCCCTGTAGTTTAGGCCCTGGGGCAGCATGCCAGCTGTGCACCGAGGCCTGACTCTAGTAGTGGTCGCTGGGTCAATCTCTCTTTATTTCATCCGACGCATGTTTATTTAAGTTGTGGCCATGTTTTCCTTTCTTGTATTAGCTCCTATAGGGTCCATTTACCTTTGAAAATCCCTGTATATCCTAGTCACATGTTTTAGGGTACATTCAATATATCGCTCTTGGGATTGAAAGATTAGTCCATAAGTATACGCTTTAAATGCAAGTATGTCTGTTATTTTTGAAAAGTACTTCTGTAAAGTAGTAGCCCCTTTCTTGTAAATGGTGAATTGAAAATAATGGTTATTAATTATAATTGGGAGTAGTATCGAGCACCGAATTGGGTTAGAGTCTTTTATAACTCAAAATTCCCATAAAATTACGTAGCCACTGTATGATAGGATAGCATTAATTATTCGTGCGACTCCTCACTATCTCTAAGAAGGCCTATTAGATGGATCCATAGTTACATTTTCATCTTAGACCCTGGCAAAGTATAGGATGGCCTTTGTAACGTGGGCAAAATGTTGTATCATTGCTAGGCTCATGGTAATGATTGTTTGTTAGAGAAACTCCCCACAAGTAAAGTCTATTATTTTCATATTGCTTCTATTGCATATATTATTGTAACAATTAAAGGGTTTTTATTTCATATTCATGCATTGATATAGTTTGAGTTACTTTTAGTCACTTAATTATGTTATTGCTTTATTCAGCCTTAGTACATACTCATTGATACAATGTACCAATGTTATTCAACTGACATTATTTATGATGCAGATACATGTGTTCAGGATCATCAAAAGGCGTTTCGTTGGGATCACCTTACTCTCATAGATAATATTTGGTGAGGCCTCCATGCTTTGAGGAGACTCCATTTCAATTTAAATATTTGTAGCATTTGAGGTGTCATAGGTCTTCTCCCAAAATTTATATTGAACCGTTAGAGGCTTCATAGATGAACATAACTAGATGTTTTCTATTGTTTTCTCAAGATGTTTATTTAACTTATGAATTTCAAGACAATGTTTTCAAACTTCTCTATGAATGTCTAAATGCTCGTTTATTTAAGTTTTTGTCTATCAGGTAAGTCGTAGTTATCTAGGCAAAGGGTTTGCATGGGGATCAAAAAGGGTTCTCAAGTTCCAATCACGTCCAGGGTATAGGCTCTGGTTGTGACAAACGTGGTATCAAAGCCAGGTTTCAAGAGTCCTAAGGTGTCTATGAATCCTTGTGTGTAGAGTCTTTCTTATTGGTGTGAAGAGCACTACATCTATAATTAGGAGGCTGTGACATTTAAGAACATTTCACTTTCTTCTTACTCATGTTCGTGCGATAGAGGTACACTCTATAAAATTTTCCTATAACTCATGCTTAAGTTTATCTTTTAGATCATGGTTCCATGAAGAGTTGTTCGAGGATGTCCTTCTAGAAGGAATGCTAATCCTCGATGTCAGGAATCTCCAATTTCATGAGAATTGCAACTCCTCAAAGAGGTGTCACCAATGTTGAGTTCATGATTGCTATTCAGATGTTGACTCAAGTACTGACATCATAGGTTGGTCTCCAAGGAGCTTGCCGTTAGGATGCAAATGATGCATCCAAAGGCTAAGAGTTTCTAAGAATGAATCCCCTAGAGTTCACTGGGTTGATTCTCAATGAGGATCTTGAAAACATTATGGATGAACTTCAGAAGGTGTTTGAGGTCATGCATGTTGCCGATGCTGAGGGGGTGGAGTTTGCCACATACCAACTCAAAGGTATTTCTAGGATATGGCAATGATCAATGGAATAAGAACAGGTTATAGGGGGCATCACCTTTGAGTTTGGCTGTGTTTGAAGATGCTTACTTAGGGAGATTCTTTCCCTCAGAGCTAAAGGAAGGAAAAGTAAGAGAGTTTCTTAATCAGAAGAAGGGGTTTATAATTGTGCAAGAGTGCAGCCTCAAGTTCACTTAGTTATCCCTCTATGCTCTGGAGATGGTGGTTGATATGAGGAGCAGGATGAGTTTATTTGTGTCTGGGCTCCAGCTTATCGAGTAAGAAAGGTATGGTGGATATGTTGATAGGGGACATCGACATAGCTAGGCTCATGACTCATGTACATCAGGTTGAGGAAGACAAGTTGAAGGACAAGGAACAGTTCCACAATAAGAGCGTTAAGAAAACAAATTATGAGTATGGCCAGCTGAAGATTGGGAATGTAAGTCAGTCATTCTTTCAGCAAAGTTCATCCAAGCTACTCCATCTTTAGCTAGTGTGTCTTCACCAAAGAACATGAATGATTACAAAAATCAAAACTCGTAGAATTTTAGAGCTCAAGGTTGTCAGTCGCAGGGCAGTGTGGCAAAAGGGTTCACTCGCAACCCACTTTGTGGTAAGCTTCATTCCTGGAGAATATTGTGTTGGTACAGATGATTGCTACAAGTGTGGAAGGAAGTGTCACATTTCCAAGGAATGCTCTAAGAATATGCAGGGTAATGGGGGTAATAAAGGCTAATCTTCTCTAGCAGCTCCAGCAAATAGAAATACCTAGAGAGGAGCTACTTCAGGAACTAGTAGGGGTATGAACCATTTGTATGCTATAACTAGTCACCATGATCTGGATAACTCACCATATGTCGTTGCTGCTATGCTTAAAGCCTTACTTTTGATGTTTATGCCTTACTTGATCTAGGTGCGAGTTTGTGCTTTTTGACTTCTTTTGTATCCATGAAGTTTGGCATTTCACCCTAACAACTTCTTGAGCCCTTCAGTGTTTCCACACATGTTGCTGATTCTATTATAGCATAAAGAGTCTCTCGTGATTAGACCATCGTTTTCAGTCACAAGGACACTATGGCTGACATACTTGAGCTAGATATGGTGGACTTTGATGCTATTCTATGTATAGAATGACTTTGTCTTTGTTATGACTTAATTGATTGTAGAACTCGAGTAGTGAAGTTTCAGTTTCCTAATAAGCCAGCTTTAGAGTGGAGGAGTAGTTCAGCAAAGCTTAAGGGTCATTTCATTTCATACCTGAAGGCCTGAAAGTTGGTTTCTAAGGGGTGCATCTATCACTTAGTCTGAGTTAATGATTCTAGTGTTGAGACACCGCCTATTCAGTTAGTTCCAATTATTAGTGAGTTTTCAGAGGTCTTTCTAGATGATCTTCCCAGAGTCTTTCCAGAGAGATAAATAGACTTTGAAATAGATATTTTTCCTGATACTTAACCCATTTCCATTCCTTCATATAGAATGGCTCTAGTTGAGTTAATGGAGTGAAAAGAGCAGTTGAGAGATCTTCTTGATAAGGGTTTCATTTGACTAAGTGTCTCACCTTAGGGTGCTCCGATCTTATTGGTGAGAAAGAAAGATGGTTCCCTTAGGATGTATATTGATTACCGCCAGTTGAACAAGGTCACCATAAAGAATAAGTAGCCCCTTTCGATAATTAATGATCTTGTCACCCAAATTTAGGGTGCCAATTGTTTTTCTAAGATAGACTATAGGTTTGGCTATCACTAGTTGAATGTGACAGAACGTGACATCTCAAAGATAGCACACAAGACTCATTACGGTCATTATGAGTTCCTTGTATGTCATTTGTTTGACTAACACTCCTACAACATTCATGGATCTTGCGAACAAAGTGTTTAAGTCGTATCTCAACATGTTTTTATCAAATTTATTAATGACATATTGTTATATTCTTAGAATGATGAGGACCATGCTAGTCATCTCAGAATAGTCCTCCAACCCTCAAGGATCGAGAGGTATATGGAAAGTTTTCTAAATGTGAGTTATGGCTTGAATATGTGGTGTTCTTAAGCCACATTGTTTTTGGCGAAGGAATTTTAGTTGACACTCAAAAGATTGAAGTAGTGCAGAACTAGCCTAGACCCACATCTCCAACAAATATAAGGAGTTTCGTGGGATTGGCTTGTTACTATAGAAGGTTTGTCGAGGGATTTTCATCTATTTTGTCCTTGTTGACTAAGTTGACTCATAAAATAGCTAAGTTTCAATGGCCTGAAGCTTGTGAGAAGAGCTTTCAGGAATTGAAAACTCGATAAACCACTGCTCCAATGTTGACCCTACCAGAAGGTACAAAGGGTTTGTTGTTTATTGTGATGCATCCAGAGTTGGACTTGGTTGTGTATTGCTGCAGAATGGTAAGGTTATAGCCTATGCCTCTAGACAATATAATTTTCACGAGAGGAACTATTTGACTCATGATATCGAATTGGCATCAATGGTTTTTGCTCTCAAAATATGGAGTCACTACCTCTATGGTGTACATGTGGATGTGTTCATTGACAATAAGAATCTCTAGCATGTTTTCATTTAGTAGGAGCATTATCTCAGACAAAGGAGGTGGTTGGAGTTGCAGATCGGATGACTTAATCAACATATTTTTTTCTGGTAAAGACCTCAAATTCAGAAGAAGATTATGCCAGAATATGCATCCAAGAGATAGTCCGACTAAATGGAGTCCTTGTGTCGATCATTTCAAATAGGGGTGCCCAATCAAAGTCCTTTTAGAAAGGTTTGGATTCGAAGGTAAACCTTAGTATTGCTTCTCATCCATCATGGATGGCCAAGCATACAACACAATTCACACCCTAGAGGATATGTTGAGGTCATGTGTCATGGATTTCAAGGGTAACTGGGATGACCACTTGCCTCTTATAGAGTTTGCGTACAACAATAGTTATCACTCCAATATCCAGATGGCTCCTTCTGAGGCTCTTGATGGGTGAAGATTTAGATCTTTTATTGGTTGATTTTAAGTTGGTTAAGTTGTGTTGATAAGGCCAAACTTGGTTCATGAAGCCATGGAGAAAGTGAAGACTATTCAGGAAAGGCTAAAAACAACGCAAAGTCATCAGAAATCCTATATAGATGTTAGAAGGAGAGACTTCTACTTTGAGGTTAGATTGGGCCTATTTGAAGATTTCACCTATGAAAGGTGTTATGAGGTTTGGTAAGAAGGTAAAACTCAGTCCCCGATATATTGGTCCTTATAGGATATCCAAGAGAGTTGGAAACGTAACTTATGAGTTGGAGCTACCGTCAGAGTTAGAAGCAGTCCATTCGGTATTTCACATTCTATGCTAAAGAAGTGTTTGGGAAATCCTTAACTTATTGTACATAACTAGAATATTGCTATCAAGGACAGCCTATGTTATGAGGAGATTCCCGATCAGATTCTTGATCATCAGGTTTGAAAGTTGATATCCAAAGATGTTGCAAAAGTCAAAGTCTTATGGAGGAATCAGTTTTTTGAGGGCACAACATGGGAAGCTGAGGAAGATATGAAGATTAGACACCCTCACCTCTTTCCCCCCAAATCAATTCCAGACCAAGGTACTAACTCTTTGTAAAGTACCCTTTAAGTTCATATGTTGAGTTTATGGTAATTGCATGTTTGTGCTTAAGTTTGTTTGTTAGACACTTTCTACCCCCTTGTTATGCTTAGTTTGATCTCATTCGAGGACAAATGTTCCCAAGGGGGAGATATTGTAACACTTCAGACTTCGAAAAGGGCTAAAGAGGGGTTTGTACAAGCCACCCATCAGTTTTAAGGTTTTGGTCAACTTAAACGATCATATCTCTCAAAACATAAGAAATTAGGTGGCCCATGACCTATCAAACTAAAGGTCTTTGAATACACTTTCCAATGCTGTCAAGTTTGCTTCATTTCAAGCTCGGACTAAAAAGTTATGTCTGTTTTAGAGAAGCCTCTCATTTATGTCACCTCAATCATTTTTAGATGGATAGTTTGGTCTTTTCCCATCCCTTCTAAGCCTAGCCACATTTTTTCTTCACCCAATTAAGGTTAGAAACAACATTAATACACTTTTTTACGTTCTTTAACATTTAGAAGAAATAGAGCAAGGTTCCAAGAGGAGGAAAAGCTAGGATTCAAGTGTTCTTCAAGTTTCCATCTATTTTACCAAGAACCTTTGTTATTTCGAAGTATGTAAGGCAACTCACAGTGTTGGACTTGTTTGTCCTGACACCCTACATCTCAATTTAGTCAAGAAATCGTCACATCTAAAGGATCCATTCATAGTTCTTGATATTGAATTTGGTTCCTTAACAATTTAGGTTTTGATTCTTTTGCTTTGTGAATTTTATCGTGTTGTTCATGCTTAGTATCACATGAATCCTATTGATTTAGTAAATTTAGGTTCTAAAGGAATTGTATGAAAGTTCTCACGCATAGGTTTTTGGTTTGAGAAACTAGAAGAGTTTTAGGAAAGATTTCCCAATTTTAAACTAATTTGGGGTCCTAATTTTAGCTTGAAAATTCGTTGGGGTGCTAGGAAGGGCCTTGTGGAGGCGTGCCAGTAATGCACCCCAATAGTTTAGACCCTGGGAAGGCGCGCTTGCAGTGTGCCTCGACCTTAATTTAGTAGTTCAGGTTTTAGCGCCCCTCGTTAGCAGTGTGCGCTAGGCCACTGCTTGAAGTTTGGAGCCTGGCACCCTATGCCAGCAGCGCCAAGGGTCATTGGGCAAATCTCTCCTTGTTTTATCTGAAGCATGTACCTTTAATTTAAGGCCACATTTTTCTTCCTTTTGTTAGTTCCTGTATGTTGCATTTACCTTTGAAAATACCTGCATATCCTAATCACATGTCTTAGGGTACATTAAAAACTAGAGTGAGTTTAAGAGCTCTATTTTTTCATAAAAATATAAGAGTTATATATATATATATATATATATATATATATATATATATATATATATATATATATTTTGGGATTGAAAGATAAGTCCATAAATATACGTTTTAAATGCAAGTATGTCTGATGTTTTTGAAAAGTACTTTAGTAAAATAATTGCCCTTTTCTTTATAAAAGTAATGACCTGATTTCCGTCGTTATGGAAAAGCCAATGGGGAAAGAATTGGGGCCAAAAAAACTTTTTCGTAGTAACTTGGAATTTCCCAACCTAGTCCAGATTTGGACGAAATTGGAGTCATTAAGGTATAGGGAAATCTAACAAATGAGAGATCTACTCGTTGGTTAGAGGTGTGTTATGAAATGGGGATTTTGGAATTCTCAAAATAGCTCTTTGTTTTGTTCTAGCCGCTTTGGCGCTGGAATTCGCCACTCTAGTGGGGCCGCTACAGCGTGATAACGTGACTTAGGGTCTATAATAAACCCCTAAATGACCTTATTTGGCACTTTTTGATTTTTAGAGCTAAGGAATGAACCCTGGGTGACTCCTACTCATTTTTGACCATTCTTGAGGCTAAAGGTAAGCTTTTTACTCCCTGAATACGTTTTATGATTCGTAGAATGCAACAGAATGGATAAATATTGACGGGGGAGAGTTTTGTTATAGATTCTATGGTGGAAACAACTCTAAATTGGGTATTAAGATATTGGGTTTGTTATAAATTGGATAATTAGACCTTTGATTGTTGATCCTTACGTTAATTGTATGTTTTTAGACCACGAATAAGCGGGAAAAATTCGAAAAGGGAATATTCAAGTGCCTTAGGGGATTCAAGCTTAGATTCGAGGTAGGTGATGGTTGTGATTTCTATGATTGTGTGATGTATGTTTGTTCTTGGTTCATTATGATACATGCATGTATATGAATGTTGCATTATTGATCCTACTTGTTCTAAATGAGATAGATCAATGATAATTGACATGAAATCATGACTTAATTGTATGATCTTGATGATATGCGTGTGATTGTGATTGTGGTGTGTTGAATGGATCGGTTGCCACATTCCTACATAATTAACATGGATCGGTTGTCACGTTCCGGCATAACTAACTTGGATCGATTTCCACGTTCCGGCATAACTATGGGATCAGTTCCCATGTTCCGGTATAATTATGGGATCGGTTGTCACGTTGTGGCATAATTATGGGATCGGATACCATGTTCTGGTATGCTAACTGTTTGGGCTTGGGTTCTATGAGAGGACCATTAAATTGGGTTCCGTGAGAGGACAATTGAATTGTGTTGTGTATCTACTTGTGATAAGTTCGTTCATATCTAATGATGATTGATATTGGAAGACGGTATGTTGCTCTAAATTGATATAACTGTGATATGTGAGAATCGTGAAGTTGTTCATTGTTCCTATATCTTGATGATATTGTATTTGTTCGATATGTGCATGTAATTATATTTTTGTATTGAGTAATGTATGTTACACTTATTGGGATAGCCGCGTGATCCTATTAGTACACTGTGGTTGCGTACGAACATTGCACTTGCTTGTTCTTTGTTGAGTACAGGGCATCTTCAGGCGACTATTGATAGACTTTGGCTAAGTGACGATTGAGCGTGACCGAATTCAAGGGTGCGCCAGTTCTTTCAGGCTGCCATGGATCTTTCTTGTTTAAGTCCACTCTTTTCGGACTTCGACTTTTGCTTAAGGTCTTGTTTAGATTTGGGGTTGTACCCCTTGATCTTAGACTTGTCGTTGGTAGACTTTTGGTACAATGACTTTCAGGTTCTAGGGTTTGAATTTTCACATTAGGTTGGTTAAGTTATTTGTTTAAAACTTGGGGAGTTTATGGGAATTCTGTATTTTTACTATCATTTAAACCTGCTTCCGTATCTATAAATGCATAGTATTTGTTTAAGTTGTTAGATTTGGATTATAGTAATGGTTCTCCCACTGGAGGGTTTGTGAGGGTGTCAATCATGATGGTCTGGGTCATGACAGTAAAGGGTTTTAGCATAAGTGATATCATTTGACTGAATCTTTTGTGATTCAGATACAAATGTTTAGGATCATCAACAGGCGTTTCGTTGAGATCACTTTACACTTGTAGATAGTATTTGGTGAGGTCCCCTTGCTTCCGGGGACTCCATTTTCATTTGAGTTTTAGTAGCATTTAAAGTGTCGTGAGTCTTGTCCCGACATCTATCTTGAACCATTAGAGGCTTTATAGACAGACAAAATTAGATTTTTTTCTATTGTTTTCTTAGGATGTTTATTTAACTTATGAATGATGTTAAGTATTTAATTTCAAGACAATGTTTAACTTATTAAATTATATTTGATTAAATTAAATCGTTTTAGTCTTTTAGTATTGAACTATAGAAGAGTGTGCTAAAGAGGTTAAACATGCTTTGCAAATTATATTTACATTTTAGCTAAAAGTAAAGTCAAGATTTCTACTACTAGATTTTAAATTAATCTATAAATTTATAATTTATTTAATTAGCACAAATATCAATTCAACAAATGCCACATATGCTATTAATCTTTATCATACAAGGAGAAGGAGAGTTTCTACAATAATGTTTGGTTTCATTGAAGAACATATTGACACATAAATTAGGATAATTTTTTTTTAGAATCACATGTTTATACAAAATAAAAACATTAAACATTATTACACATGCCACATGCCCTTCAATTACTCAATAATAATTTACATTATTATTTATTTATGAATTAAATATTATTTGCGTAACGCACGAGTACATTTACTAGCTCTCATTAATAAGAACATTTGTGTTGCCTTTTAGTTTAATTATCAAATTATTTTCTTAGATTGCTTTAACAGCTCAAATTTTCTAACACAAATAGTGATATGTTATAAAAAATCACCTAGCAAAATTACACTGAATTAGGAAATCTACTATATATAGAAGGTTAGAGGAAGGCAGCTCATGATCGATGTGCATACTTTAAGTCGAGGGTATTTATATAATTTTTGCAATATTTTGTTTTTAATTAATATATTTTATTTTATTAATCTTCTAAATATTTGAAAAATCTATTTAATTTTTTTCAATCATGATAATTAACAGTTTAAATGTTTAATTTTAAGAAATATATAAAATCGATTGACTCTCGAAATTTTATCGGTACCACATAAATTGGGAAAAAAGAATAACATGTATTATTCAAAAGGACGTAAAGAACTATAAATCACAATAATTAATAACTAATTTTTTTAAAAAAATATAAAAATTTGATTGATTCTTGAAATTATATCTGCGCCACGTAAAATGGTATATAGAGAGTAATATCTATTATTTAAAAATTATGTAAAAATTACTACAAATCAAAACAATTATTGACTTTGAATATTTAATAATCATTTTTTTGGGAAGATTTTCTCAAAATTTCAATGGTATCACATAAATTGAGACTGAAATAGTAACATGTATTGAGTCGTTACTCACACAGGGTTTATATCTAGTGTATATATATGGTTAATTGACTGACTGTTATTCTTTTGCCTGAGTTTTTTTAACAGTAACATGAGGATACATCTCTTTTCTGTATAAAAAAACTATCTATATTTTACCATAAATATTTTAGAATTTTTAATTATATAACTCAACTTTTATATTAATAAATAATG
Organism: Solanum bulbocastanum; assembly: GCA_037074985.1. Classification (NCBI taxonomy): domain Eukaryota; kingdom Viridiplantae; phylum Streptophyta; class Magnoliopsida; order Solanales; family Solanaceae; genus Solanum; species Solanum bulbocastanum. The sequence continues at coordinate 22,972,273 of CM073605.1, forward strand.
TTTTTAAAAAAAATTTGAGCTAGATTAGTCTCCGACCACAAAGTTTGTATTGAAAGTAAGTCTCCATAGCATCGGATCATTGTCATTATTACAAATATGATTCAAGATTGCATTTGACATTATAAGAATATATTCTCTCAAAACCTAATCATAAAAGATATCTTGATTTGTCAAATTTAAAAGAAAATAAGAAGAAATCAAACTTGAACGACTTCAAATTAAGAAGAAATTAAATCAAATTCGTAACTTTTTGAGCTTATTAAATTAGAGAGTTGTGAGTTTTTTTTTTTTTTTTTTAAAAATATCTTCCCCAAAGACTCTTTTGAAAATTTAAAGAAGATGATATATTTAGTGATTGAATTAATTAATAGAGAAAGAAGATCACACGTGACATTTTATAATTTTTTTGCCAAACCAAAATGATACATTCACGCTTCACTGCTTTCTGTTCATAAACATTGTGAGAATTGCAATTGTATAGGAACATATGTCATTTTGTGCGGTCATTTACAACATAATTGATATCCGTTGCAACATTTGACAGATGGATTGATGAATTACTAATTTGATGAAAATTGTTACATTTAACCTTATTTTAGTAATAAACAATATTATAACACTTTATAGAATAATTAATTATTATCTGAAAAAAAATCACCTTGAATTACATAGAGATTAGATGATCGACTAATGGTATTATCTTGAATGGAATGATGAATTGATCAATTTGATGAAAATTATAACATTTGACCTTAATTTAGTAATAAAAAATTGTATACAAATATATTTAGTAATTAATTATTGTCTTATATCACAATCATATTGAATTACATTGAAAACCAACATGTAAGGTTACAATTCTGTTGCAACAGATGTGTAATGACCTGCTCCCATCGTTATAGAAAAGCCAACGGGGGAATTATGGGGCTGGAAAACTTTTTCGTAGTATTTGGATTTTTCCAACCTTGTCCAAATTTGGACGAAATCGGAGTCTTTGAGTTGTAGAGAAATCTGGTAACAATCGGGTCAATCATTTATGATTTTGATTGCATGAGTAGTTAGATAACTCATTAAGGAATCCGTATGACTTTACGGAGTTGAATTCGGGTGAGTAGCACTCCCAAAATTGATCTTAGCGCTAAGGGTATTTTCTAAGCATCGTTGTTTAAAGGGTGTTGTGAAATGGGAATCTTGGAATTCTTGAATTAGCTCTCTGTCTCGCGTAACCCACTTTGGCGTTGGGTTTTGCCGTTGTGGCGGGGCCGCTACATTTGGGCGACGACTGCTGTGGCGGGCTCGACGCGAGTTAAAGTCATTAATAAACACCTAAATGACCTCATTATTCACTTTTCAACTTTTAGAGCTAAGGAACGAACCCCAAGTGACTCCTACTCATTTTTCACCATTCTTGAGGCTAAAGGTAAGCTTTTCACTCCCCGAGTCCAGTTTTCGATCTGTATAACGTAATAGAATGGGTGAATATTGATGGGGGAGGGTTTTGGTATAGATTGTATAGTGGAAACAACCCTAAATTGGATAATTGGGATCATGGGTATGATCTAGGGTTCATAGAATTGATAGTAATTCAGGTAATTAGTGTTTCTTTATTGATTCCCGTATTATATTAATTGTTTGTAGACTAAGAACAAGCGGAACGAATCCGAAAAGGAAAGGATCAAGTTTCTTAGGGTTTCAAGCCTTTTTCGAGGTAGGTGATGGTTGTGATTCTATGATTATGTGATGTATGTTTTCTCTTGCTTCATTATGATACTTGTATATGTATAAATGTTGCAACGTTGATAACACTTGTTGTAAATGAGATAGATGAATGATGATGGCCATGAAATCAAGAGTTAAATGTATGATCTTGATGATATACTTGTGATTGTGTTGAATGGATCGGTTGCCACGTTCTAAATAACTTAGATCGATTGCCACGTTCTGGCATAACTATGGGATCAGTTTCCACGTTCAGGCGTAATTATGGTATCGGATACCATGTTCTGGTATGCTAATTGTTTAGGTTTGGGTTCCATGAGAGGACTAATAATTTGATATAAAATGTGAAGTTGTTCGTTGTTCATAAATGTTGATAATATTGTATATGTTGATATATATGCATGCGATTATAATGTTGTCTTGACTTGCTTATGTTGCACTTATTAGAATAGCTGTGTGATCCTACTAGTGCACTGTGGTTGTGTACTGATACTGCACTTGCTATTACTTTTTTGAGTACAGGGCTTCTTCAAGCGGCTAGTGACAGACATCGCTTAGGAGATCATTGATAGTCACTTCGAATTCAAGGGTGAGCCAATTCTTCCGGTCTACCATAGAATTCTCTTTCGTCTATGTCCACCATTTCTGAACTTAGATTTGTTTTAGGTAGTTCATTAGTATGGGGTTGTATCCCTTCTTGTTTAGACTTGGATCATTGTTAGATGTTTTGGTACATTGACTTTCATGTTCTATGTTATTTCTTCCGCATTGTTAGTTCATTATTGTTAGACTTTTGTTAGAGTTTATGGGAATTCTATTTATTTCATTAGTATATAACTTGCTTCCGTAATTTAAATGCCTTAGTTTTGGTTAGTTGCTTGGTTTGGGTTTGTAGTACTGGTTCTCTCACCAAAGTGTTAGTGTGGGTGCCAATCACGATAGTCTGGGTCGTGACAAATTTGGTATCAGAGCCTATCTTCATTGATCTCGATATACTAAAATGAGTCTAATAGAGTCTCGAGGAATGGTATGGGGGCATCTTTACTTTTCTTCGAGAGGTTATAGGACTTTATGAAATCTTTAGTTTTCTCTTCTCTCCTTTCGTGCTATAACTTGATTCCAATTGGTATATGCTGATTCAAATTGGTGTCTATCCTCCTTCACTCTTCTGTCTGTAGATGGTTAATCCTAGATTCAATGGCGTTAGGCCCGTAGCTTCTATCAATGATTCAGTCGAGGAATCTGCAACGGGAGGTCGCGGTCAAGTCAGAGGTAGAGGAAGAGCTAGGGATAAAGGTCGTGGAAGAGTAGCGCCTATTGGAAATGGAGCTCCTATTGAGAATGCTCCTGTGAATAAGAACCCTCCTACGCATCATGAAGAGATTGAAGAGGAGAATGTTGATGTTGAAGATGTTAAGGATGTGGGACAAGAGGAAGAGGTGCAGGTTGGGACTACAGGTGTTCCTCTTTTGGATCCAGTGTTAGCTCAATAGAATATGTCATTATTAAAGGGATTGGTTGGTCCTGTAGTGCTTCCTTCTGCTCAAGCAACTCAAATGTCACACCCCAACCGAGGTGAGGTAAACATGTACGATATGAACACATGCTTTACAAATCACCTATGATGAGAAAGTAAACTACTACTATGCAGGTATATTTACTAATAAGAAGCTTCATCTACAACACATGATGACTAGCTAAACCGATACATGTGACAAGTGAAACTATGAATTCAAATGACATCTTTACAATGTCTACAAAGCCTCTACTGGAATCCATGACTGTACCACTATGGAATATGCATATTAAAGACTCGGCAAAGCCCCGAATCAACCTAGAGCTCACCAACAACCACTGAGTGTCATGTGCTTCTATTAGGGTGATCTACTAGTTGAGTACCTGTACCTGCAACATGAAATACAACGTCCCCAATAAGAGATGTCAGTACGAAAGAATGTACTAAATATATAAGGCATAATACAATCATATGTAAAATGAGAGCTCAAGTGAAACAAAATACCAATAGACAAGGATTAGAGACCACTTTTGTTTCTACTTGTGGAATCATGTATGTTACATTCTTTTCTTTACTTTTCTGTGCATTATAATCTTTATAAGACATATGATACAAATGACCAGCATATCAGTGGTAGAAGAGGATAACCTATGCTAGGCATTTTAACCCCTGGGATGTTGTCTTCATAATTCCACAAAGTGGGATCAGCCCATGCTAGGCTTTCGCCCTTGAGCTGCCACCCTTTTATACCAATTGGGATCAGCCCATTCTAGGCTTTCGCCCCTAAGCTGCCACCCTTTTATACCAATTGGGATTGACCCATACTAGGTATTTGCCCCTGGGCTGCCACCCATAATTATATAGATTACTTCACTTAGATTCTTTAATCTTTGAGTTTGTTGTTTTGATGTTCACAACTCTTTTGAGTTGTTATTTTGATGATCATAACTCTTTTGAGATTGATGTTTTCGTGGTCATAATTATATAGATTACTTCACTTAGATTCTTTAATCTTTGAGTTTGTTGTTTTGATGTTCACAACTCTTTTGAGTTGTTATTTTGATGATCATAACTCTTTTGAGATTGATGTTTTCGTGGTCATAATCATTGTTGAGAATTTGGAACTATATGAATATAGACTTACGTTAATAACAACGACCTGGGAAACAAATGTGAGATGACGTGTAATACTTAGGAGCTTATATGACTCAGTAAGCATTTTGACGTTTCAAATTGAATCGCATATCAATTGAAGACATTTAACATTCAGCCAAGAGATTGAACTCTATATGATAGCCAAATTCTCAGTAACTAATATCAAATACAAGGTATACATGAACGTGGAGCCAAGGGAGAACGTGGGCAGATTCAACTTTAGGACGGATACATATTCCAAGTAAGTACATATAAAATGTACAATAAAGCAAGTAGGGATCATGTGAGGTAACATTATAGTCTAACACAATGGGAGTAATAACCAATAAAGGGAAAATATGAACATGTTAAAAGATGACATATATGTAGATAATTGAGGCAAGTTGTCATGATATGGCTAGATTGAATATCCAACAGATAAACATATATACCATGTGTAATCTGGGATCATTTTGATTTATATAAGGGAAATACGTACCAAGGGTACTTTGACGATGAAACAAGTTTAAACCTGGCATGATAATAGTTGGTAGAGTAAGCATGTACATTTATTAACAAACTCATATTAGAGTACTCACTTTACTGCTCTAGGGAGTAGGAACTACAACTATGGATCAGTCATTACCAAGGGCACTTAGAAAGCTTACATTTTGTAATGCAATTGTTGGATTCATGCCAAAGAAATAGGAAATCGAATAGCCTTACATACCTTGCTATACAATTCAAAATGTATGACTTAAGCTCCATCTCTTAGATTGCTAATCTACAATAAAATAAGTTGTAAGACTAGTATTAGTAGCTAATCAATCAATTTGAGCTAGTTGATCTCACCCAAATAGTAACCAAGCAGTAAGCATGCAATTTATCTAGCCAATGTTTTCTTTCCTTCCCTTTCCCTTTAACCACATCTATATACTGTAAAACCTTCGTATCAGGTCCTCCCCAAAAACTCCCTACAATATTTAAGTCCTCCAATGTCTCCATAACTTTCCCGCACATCCAATCACACCCCTTATCATAACATACATAAAATAATTCTTAAACATAATAATGTAACAGAAGCAATATGAATCATGGTTTCTGATCACCAACACTTGAAGAGCTAACATTACATTTAAAGTGCTCAAACAAGCTCATAACTGAATTTAAAGAGGACTACCCTCCATGGCTTTCCCAACATGAACTAATCACTAGAACATCCTCCCCAATATTACACCATGTAAAATTAACAATTTCTAACTCACTAAGACATACCAATTGTCCTAATTTACTCTAGCACAAGAGGGAGAAAATTGTAGTAGCTTACCTTGCTGAATAGAACTACCACTTGCTAAGACTTGGATTCTTCAAGGTATAGGTTGTCCTCCTTAACTTGTTTTAAATTATACCTTCCAATTGCTTGAACTCCCTAATAGTCAAGAACCCTAATGGTATTTAATGGCTACTGTATGAAGCAAAGAGAGAGAAAAGAGAAAGCTCTAGAACCCAGATTTTTTGTCAAAGTAAAACTGGTCGGAAAAAGCTGATATCAATCCCTTTTAAAGGGACATGCTTTGGCGGACTTTCTCACTCATTTTGGGCCATAATTTGTCAAGTAGGTGACTCACCTACATTGAGTTATTGACCAGCACAAAGGACCATTATGATCTCAAGTTTAAATAATTCCATCGATGTCAACTTAATCGGGTCGCATCAAAATCTTTGTGCAGTTCACTTTAAACCTATTCTATTGTCACTAGTTGCATAGGAAACTGAGTCCATAACTATACCACACGGCAATTTATAAACATCATATAAATAGAACTAGTACACATAGAATACGGGGTGTTACATCCTCCCCCTCTTATGATCATTCGTCCTCAAATGATACATTAAGCTAATAGTAAATAGGACTATCCAAAATACGTAGACTAACCTAAAACATGTATAGACAAGTCTAGCATGATATCTCAATAAATATGGTTCATGAAATAATAATATGACAAATTAACCAATTTTTTGACCATGTAATTCACTGAAGATACGCAAGTAGAATTCATACAAATAAGGACTTTAATATACCTAAACACAAGACATGCAGATGACATATCAAATGAACAACTAATAGTAGGATTTATGATCATATAAGGGGATGACATGATCTTAGGTCCTTATGTTGATGTTTAGAATGAGGAGGGGCATTTAGGATCTTTATCATCTTCTATTCCCAAGTATCTTATGTTATATTCGATTCCTTCCATAATAAACCTTTTGGGCTTAGCTTTTGGGCCTTAACAATCAAGAATGACTATAATATCTCCAAAATTTTTCATATATGGAACAAAAAAAAATCAAAGGCCTAACCTATCGGGGTTGTACTTTCCCTTCTTTTTTATCTCATGACGTTTTTTAGAGGTGAGACTTATAAGAACACATAGCTGTTAATATAAATTCTAAAGTTTTATCCTACACCTTGGAATAAGGCATTATGCTAAGTTATTTATCTATGGTTGTGATAAAATTTACATATATGCCCAACCTTTTCTAGTCAAAATCTTCACTACATAATGATACAAGGAAATGTTTTCCCAAAATGTTCAAAACTCAAGTCAATAATCACAGAGGGCATAGTGTACAAATAAAGAAGTCACGCTGGGAATGACACATGGGCAGATTAGCACAAAAGGGAGTGCATAATATATAAGCATTAAGCTATAGAAATACATGGTGTACACACGCATATGGTTCATAGGGTAGCGTGTGAGCGAATGAACTATAAGGAATGTATGAAATGGACTAGATGTGCACTTGGTGCATGAGTACTAAAGCTACAAAATATATAATACGTAAGCAAGTAGACTATATGAATTATGAACTATGGAACACAAATCACATTGATCAAGTGTGTTATATTGCATGGATTGATGACCGAACATGTCAATAAGTACACTTATGAAATATGAGCAAGTGAACACATGACACATGGCTAGAAAAGCTATAAGGCCTGTAATATTTAAGCAAGTAGGCTATGAAGCATGTAATATACATAAAAATGATTTATGATGAATATGACATGTAAACAAGTGATATGCGAGTCATATAACCCACGAGCACTAATTTTACTCATAGCATATGATCAATTAGCATGCAATACCCAAACAATATGGACAAGTGACATGTGGAAAGTAACCATTACATTAAATAACATGTAAGGAAAAGGTCCTATGAAAACATATAACAATAAACAAGGGTGCTGTGAAGTGGATAATACTTACATGTAAGCATTCTATGACATTAGGTAACTTGTGAGAAGGTAATCCACAAAGGGCAAATGAAATACAAAAAGATAAGTTATAGAACATGCAACATGTATAATTATATAACAAACCATCTTTGGAAACTACGAGATATCCTATAGAACCACTCTACCATAATAAGGGAAAACACATTGTCTTAAGCGTTAAGTCACATGTGGGATAGTTCTGCTCATATTCCCTACTCACCTCAAAACACATACAATTGATTTTTCCATCTAATCTCTTCAGTCTCCTAAGAATTCTTATAGGTTTTTTGCTATTGGGACTTGGCTTCTGTCTAGGTTAATATAAATACTACAGTCAAGATAGAAAAAGAAAATCCTCAATAGTTCATCTTTTAGAGTAGGACCGAGGTCAACTTTGCCTTCATTACTAGCTTGTGTTATATCACGCATAGTGCTTGGTGCCCTTTGAAGGTTGAAATAGAAAATAAATAGTGAAGCTTGAACGCACCATAAAACATGAACTCTAATAACATGTAACTATTAGATACCTATAAAGTTATATCATGATTCATAAAATCTTAGAGTTATCCCCTTTGGGCTTAACTAGATAGGTCTAGCCATACTAATAGATTTTTTTTAAAACAAGTGAGGGTGCTCCGAATCTTTTCCCATGCAAGATAGCAAATAATAACAACTAGTATATGATCAATATTTCCTCTCCATTAACTGGATTATGACTGACAAATTACTACAGGCATATATTAAATGAACCCTGTAATAGCTCTATTCAAATTGATGGAAGTCTATACATGTGAATAATGCTCTACTTCTTTTTTGTACTAATGATGTAGATGAACTAGGTCCATATATCTTCTATCTAGGTAAGCTTTCTATTCCCCTCTTTTTTTATTGTTGTTATCAGGACCAAATATCAAGACTTGAATCAATACAAAAAAGACTTTTTTGTCTAACAAAGGTTCACAACGTTTTTCCCGGGTGGGCCATTATAACTCGTTAGGATTGAAAAGTTGATACCTTTTTATTGCCTCATACACTTAGCAACCTCACTTTCATAATTACCTATCTCACTCCTCTATAGCATCCTCATATCACCCCTACTCCTATGCTTAGGGAATTTTACATAACCCATCTCTTTCTAACAATAGCTCTATGTACATATTCGGCATGTGTAATTTAAGCTTCATTCTCACATGCTTCCTATCTAAAAAGTACCTTTTAATCAATACTAGTACCTTCATGTACTCTAATCCCACTATGTACAACCTGCCTATTCACAACTTAGGTCTAACCAATCAAAGTTTTTTCCTTTTGTTAACCTTACCCTTTTGTCGCATACTAATCCTCCATAGCCAAAACATAGATCATAATAGGAACTACCATACATATATCAGTTGCAGAAATTGGCACGCTTATCCCTAAGTTTTATAACCATGAAAAGAATACAAATGTTATTAGTACTTATTCGGGGTTGTTGGCACATACCATATAAAAGCCAAATATTAACATATCCAGGATGATATATGGTGAGAATTTGGGCCTTGTCAGCCAATTAGGGGTATCTATAGTAACACTATTGCACTGATACATCCACCTATCAGATTGTGCCACTGCCTTCTTCCGAAAAAAATTGTTCAACAACATTAATTTTGAAAACATGTGTAATGCTGAAAATTCTATGTATATCACAGACTAAGGGCAAATGTACTTCGTAGGAGTAGATCCTATAAATATGAAGGAAATATAGAACCCAAGAGTTGGATACATCCTTCTAAGAAGATGTACTTAGAAATGCTACAACTCATATATGTAAGTAACCCATCATTTTTAAGCATATGGATAACCATAATATATCTTTCTCAATTGATACAACATACAAATGGTAAAAATGCAACTTAAAATGCATATAATACAAAAGCCTTTACATACCTTGTGGAGTGGGACGGTCGAATAAAATGAGCTTAATGTAGTCTAAATTTTGATAACTTCAGCTACTTTTCTGTATATTGCATGTTGACATTTTAGCTATTGTTAACCTGAACCATTGTAAGCATAATAGGAATAGAAAGATCAGGTGAAAGTTGAAATTGACTTCTTAACTTCGCTCTTTCGAACTATCTAGATTACAAAGGATGGTAACTTTTGCTAAATGTCCAAGCAGCTCCCTAATTAGAAATGTGGTGTGCAACACATTCATAAGTAAGGCTCTAATAGACATGGCTTTGTAGACTCCCTAGGATGAACTATCTGATACCACTTTATGATCACAAGTTTAAATACTTCTATCGACATCAACTTAATCGGGTCGCAACAAAATCTATGGGCAGTTCACATTAAACCTATTCTATTGTCACTAGTCGCATAGGAAATCAAGTCCATAACTATACCACACCACAATTTATAAGCATCATATAAATAGAACTAGTACACGCAGAATACGGGGTGTTACAGCAAGCTCCTACTCATCCTCCTGTTGCTAGCACTACCCCCAAAGTGGGTGGGACTGGAGGTAATAATGCTTTCTTCTATCCTTTGTTGGGTTCTGTTATGACTCGTAATGACCATGAAATGTTGACTAGGTTTCTGAAGCTAAAGCCTCTTGTGTTTCTTGGTTTTGAGAGTGAGGATGCTTATGAGTTCATCTTAGATTGCTATGAGAGGCTTCATAAGTTGGGAATTGTCAATCAGCATGGGGTTGATTTTGTGTCCTTTCAACTTCAAGGTGAGGCTAAGCAGTGGTGGAGAGCTTACATGGAATGCAGATCTTCTACTTTACCTCCACTTACTTGGACCAAATTTCATGCTCTATTTCTAGAGAAGTATGTGCCTAGGACTTTGAGGGATCGCAAGAAAGATGAGTTTATTGATTTGGAGCAAGGTGGTATGACTGTCGCTGCTTATGAGGCCAAGTTCCATGCTTTGTCTAGATATGCTACTCAATTGGTGACTACTAAGGAAGAGAGAATTCGGTTATTTAATAGGGGATTAAATTCTGAGTTGCAAGAATTATCTGTTCATATGACTTATGCAGGGAGAAACTTTAGTTAGGTGACATACTATGTTAAGAAAGTGGAGGGGGTGAGGCGAGACGGTCAAGCTAAGGCATGGGCAAAAAGGTCCAAAAACTTAGGTAACATTCAAGGTTCTTATTCCAAGGGGTCCATAAGACCAATGCTCACATCCAAGCCAATTCAGTTCGCTATGCCCGCCTCTACAGGTAGTTACTCAGTAACTCCATCTTATAATTTTCAGGATAGCCAGGATGTCGTGTGTTTGATGGACGGCTGACCATCTTTTGATCATATTTGTTACAACTGTGGGAAACCTGGGCATATGAGGAGAGATTGTCCCCACTCACGTGTGTTAGATTCCATGCAGCAGTAGTCTAGAGCAGTGCTACTCCCGGGGAATGGTTATAATGGAAGAGGACGTCCACAAGGTGGGCGAGGAGGTAATTAGAGAGGCCGTGGAGGTAGATGAAATGGTAATGTAGGCAGAGGTAATGTACAACCAGGCAGAGAAGTGGTTCGTCAAGATGATAGGGCTTAGTGTTATGCCTTTCCGGGCAAGAATGAGGCAGAGACATCTGACGCGGTGATCATAGGCACTATTCTTGTCTGTGACCAAATGACTAATGTGTTATTTGATTCGGGTTCTAGTTATTCTTATGTATCTGTGCAATTTGCCTCAGGGTTTGATATGATTTGTGATATACTTGATGCCCCTATCCACGTTTCTACCCCAGTTGGAGAGTCAGTCATAGGTATCCATGTCTATCATGCTTATCCTTTTTTGTTTGTGGGTTTTCAGACTTGCGCTGATGTGGTGATTTTGGATATGACTGACTTTGAAATAATCTTAGGTATGATTTGGTTGTCCCCCTATTATGCGTACTTAATTGTAATACTAAGTTCGTAACTCTAAAAATTCTGGGAAGGGGAAAATTAGAGTGGGTAGGGGTGTACAAGCCTAAGAGAACTAAGATCATATCCTCTATTCGGGCTAAGAAATTGATAGGGCAGGGTTGTTTGGCTTATTTGGCTCATATTTAGGATGTTGAGATTGAGGCTCCAATCATTGGGTCTATTCATGTGGTGTCAAAATTTATAGAAGTGTTTCCTAATGATTTGGTTGGTATGCCTCCAGATAGGGATATAAACTTCTTCATTGATTTAGAACTTGGTACTCGTCCCATTTCTATCCCTCCATATCGCATGGCTCCGCTAGAATTAAGAGAGCTTAAGGCTCAAATCCACGAGCTTCTTGATAAGGGATTTATTCTCCCTAGTGCTTCTCCATGGGGTGCTCCAGTGTTGTTTGTTAAGAAGAAGAATGGTAGTATGAGTATGTGTATAGATTATCAACAATTGATCAAATAGATTACCTTTTTGACCAATTGCGAGCTGCATCAATTTTCTCTAAGACTGATCTAAGGTCTTGGTACCATCAATTGAAAATTAGGCCTGAGGATGTGCCCAAGACAGCATTTAGAACTCCCTATGGGCACTATAGTTTTTGGTTATGTCTTTTGGTTTGACAAATGTGCCTGCAACTTTCATGAGTTTTATGAATAGGGTGTTCAAAACATTTCTTGATTTGTTCATTATTGTTTTTATTTATGATATTTTGGTTTATTCGAAAATTGAGGAAGAGCATGCCAACCATCTTCATACTGTTTTGGGTGTTCCTGGAAAGCAAAAGCTATATGCTAAAATTTCTAAATGTGAATATTTGTTGAAATCAGTTGCATTTTTGGGGCATGTAGTTTCAAAAGAAGGGGTAATGGTAGATCCTCAAAAGATTGAGGAAGTTAATAATTAGGCTCGGCCTAGCTCTGTGACAGAAGTTAGGAGTTTTGTGGGACTGGCTAGCTATTATCATTGATTTGTTAAGAACTTTGATTCTATAGCCACGCACTTGACTAATTTGACCAAAAAGGAGATACCATTTGAATAGACAGAAAAATGTGAGGAGAGCTTCCAAAAGCTCAAGACTCTCTTGACCACCGCACCTAATCTAGCATTACCGGTTGAAGGTAAAGATTTATTATTTATTGTGATGCTTCACATTCTGGTTTGGGTGCTGTGTTGATGCATGATAAAAATATTATAACTTATGCCTCGTGTCAATTGAAGGTGCATGAGCGAAATTATCCAACGCATGATTTAGAGTTGGCAGTGGTAGTGTTTGCTCTTAAGATCTGGCGGCATTACCTCTATGGTGTTAAGTGTGAAGTGTTTAGTGATCATCATAGTTTGTAATATGTGTTCACTCAAAATGATCTGAATTTGAGAAATCGAAGGTGGACGGAGTCACTTAAGGATTATGATGTGACCATTCAATACTATCTGGGCAAGGCTAATGTGGTGGCAGACACTTTGAATTAAAAAATGGTGTATATGGGTATTTTAGCTTGCTTGAATGTATCCAAGCAACCTTTGGCTAAAGAAATTCAGACCTTAGAGTCTAAGTTCATGCAGTTAGGCATCTCAGAAAGAGGTGGGGTGCAAGCTAGTATTGAGGTAAGGGCCACTTTAACTGAAGAGATCAAGGCCAAACAATTTAAAGATGAGAATTTGAAGGAACTTAGAAAGAAGACTGCGATTGATATGACACAAGAGACCACTCTTGATGCAGATGGTGTGGTCAATTTTAAAGGGAGAATTTATGTTCCTAGAGTGGATGACTTGATTAAGAAATTATTGCCGAAGTCTCATGGTTTGCGATATTCTATTCATCCGGGTGTGACCAAGATGTAGAGAGATTTGAAGCGAATTTATTGGTGGCTGGGCATGAAGAAAGACATAACGGAGTTTATGGCGAAGCACGAAAATTGTCAACAAGTGAAGTATGAACATCAAAGGCCTACAGGTTTACTTCAAAGAATGTCAATTCTGGAATGGAAGTAGGAAAGAATAGCCATGGATTTTGTTGTTGGTCTTCCCAAGAATTTGGGAAAATTTGATTCTATTTGGGTAGTGGTTGATAGATTGACTAAGTCAGACCATTTTATTAGAGTAAAAATAGATTATAATGCTGAACAATTGGCTGAAGTTTCTGTCAAAGAGATAGTGAGTTTGCATGGGGTGCCCCTCTCTATCATCTCAGACTATAGTACCAAATTCACATCCATGTTTTGGATGAAATTGAATGATAAATTGGGCACACAATTCACTTTTAGTACAGTCCACAGACAGATGGACAGTCAAGGAGAACTATTTAAGTGTTCGAAGACATATTGAGGGCATGTGTGCTTGATTTTTGAGGGCATTGGGATAAATTCATACCTTTGTGTGAGTTCTCCTATAATAATAGTTATCACTCCAATATTTATATGGCACCATTTGAGGCACTCTATGGGAGGGGATGTAGATCACCTATAGGATGGTTTGAGGCTGGAGACGTGAAGCAATTGGAGGTTTATTTAGTGAAGGATCCTCAAGATAAGGTGAGGAGTATTCAAGCTAAGCTTGATTAGTCCAAAGTAGACAAAAGAAGTATGTGGATCATAAGGTAAGAGACATGGTGTTTTAATCTAGTGAAAATGTTTTTCTTAAGTTATCACCTATGAAAGGGGTGATGAGATTTGGTAAGAAGGGTAAGCTATGTCCTAGATATATTGGTCCATTTGAAATTCTTAAATGTGTGGGATCGATAGCGTATAGATTGGCTTTACCTCCTAATTTATCAAGTGTTCATCGAGTATTTCATGTGTCCATGTTGAAGATGTATCATGGTGACGGGGATTATATCATTAAATGGGAATCAATTTTGTTAGACAAGGACATCCAATATGAGAAGGAAGTGATTGCATTTCTTGATTGTGATTTGCACAAATTCGGGGTGTTGATGAGTCCACAAATTGGACTCATTTGGGGCTATGTTTTAATAGGTTTAGTGTCCTCAAATGCATGTTTTGTCTCAAAACTGATAAAATGCCTTAAGTTTCAGGTATTTAGACTTAGAGACAAAGGCATGGACACAATTGAGTACAAAGGAACAAAGAAAGTTGAAAGAACGGAGAAATGAAGATTTGTAGATCGCTGAAGCCATTCGGCGTGTTAGAAAATGATCTCACATAATCTTTTGTTCCAATGTGTTGAGCCCTAAAGGAAAGGGTCAAATCAGCGGTGAAAAGAGTAGTCGGCGTGTCGTCGAGCAGTTCTGCAAAGTAGTACTGGCTCACCTAATGATCCAAAGCACAACAATGCAGAAGGCTAACGCAAGATGCCGATGAACTTCACCAAATGGCGAATCTCCCTATTGGTTAGCGATTTTGATTAATGTTGTCGAGTGATCTACTGTAGTACAAATCTTTAAAAACTATAAATACTCGTCTAGCTAAAACCCCAATTCTTGGGGTGTGATTTTGTGAATATGGGTTAAATTAGTTGTTGGGTCTTGCTTGCTAATAGTTTATTAGTAGTTTACATGTGATTTCATTTAGTAGTTGTGTTTGAACTTAATGAGATTGTACTTGTAAATACGATTTCATATAAGAGTTTTCGGCTAGCTCGAGAGAGAGGTCGTAAAACTAAGACTACTAAATTAATGGTCGGTGGGAGTGAGTCGACATGAGGTTTAGCTTGAGAGAGTGAACCGTAATCTCATACCCGCACACTCAGCTCGAGAGAGTGAGTGGGCTAAGGCGGAGGCTGTTCTTCATGCGGGAAGAGGGTGTTCGAGAGAAACCGACTAGAAACGGGGTAAGTTGCTCAAGAGAGAAATTATCCCCCCTTAATGTCTAGCCTAGTCACAATTATTCTATAAATTCTCTTTCTAAATCATGTACCCAATAATCTCATTTATCCCGTATTCATTTCATATCCCAAGAATCCCATCTCCTTGATTAGTACTTTTTGTATTTTTGTTGTCTTGTGACAACCCCCCATTGTTAATTGACGCTTGTCTCACCCCCTTTGATTTATAATGTTTTTAATCGATAATATCTTTAACTATGACTAATTAGAACTTAGTTTTATTTTTCTATTAATTATCAAAACCACTCCCTATGGGAACAATCCCAACCCTTGGTTGGGTTACTAAACTATTGTATGATTGTAGACACTTTCATTGGAAGTTGTGTCTGACCTTACCCGCTGTTTGACTCAAGCAATCTTAAAAAAAGTTGCAGTCTGTAACACTCGGCGATCCTTGGAAATGATTGGAGAATCACCGACCATGTCGGCGATCACGATGGAGACCGCCGTTGGGACCCCAAAATTAGCTGGAGGTCCTATAAAATTCGGCGAGGAAACTAAACATTAGGTGTTCCACCAACTAAATAGGTGAGCTCAACTAATGTCATCGAGTGGGCGAAAGATGGACTGTTGTGCGAGACAAAAGCTTAAAAGTTTCAACTCCATTCACTTTCCCTCATTTTTTTCTGCCCAAACTCACATCTATGCGTTAGTTCCTATATTTTTGCATTATTAAGAGTTATTTTAGTGTTGATTTGTGCTCGGGGTTATATGTCATTGGTGCCTAGCATCTAAATCCTCTCTTTAGAAATGCAAAATACATGGCTAGACCGAAAGTTGCTAAAAAAAAATGAACCACTCCGAAAGTTAAGAGCGCTGAATTTTAAAGAACAAGAAGAAAGATCAACAACCTTGATGATTGAAGCTGTCATTGTAACTACACTAACCCCTCTAAGGACCACTATTGACACTCTCACTGTGAGAGTTGAAGCTTATTAGAGCAATTAGGGAGAAAACATCGAGATTTTTTTGGCTAGCACCGAAAACATACCTCGACATGAAACAACAATTGTCAAGTCAAATGCCTAGACAGATGGAGAGACTACATAGACATGATCCCCTCTTTACCTCCCTCTCTGTCTTACTAGTTTACTTTTGGATACTTTCATTTGCATTTGAGGACAAATGCTTTTATTTTTTGTGGGGTGGGGCCCACTTTTATGTGAATATTGATGTTCGTGTTTTTGTATATATTTGGGCTGTTATGTTCAAATTTGCATTTATACTACATTTTTGTGGATGTTTGAGCTTATGGCTCCCTTTTGTTTTAACTGAAAAATGATTTTGACCTTTCCCAATAATTTTTGCAAATTTTTGCCACCTCTTGTATGCACTAGAATATGGTTGTTCCTTGGAAAAGTTGAGTCTCGATTTTGATTAATACCGATGAATTGAATAGTGTTTGCAATTGAACAAACATGAAAGTACGACTACGATGAAGCCAAATGAAGTTTCATAGACAATATGTGAACTCTTTGCATCTCGTTGTGACTAGCCTATTGTCAAATCGAGTCTCCTGTGATGACCGTTACACACTAGAGAATGTGCGGAGTCTTATCTGACTTTAGTGTCGATGCCTTATGTGATGAGCTTACCTTGAACCATGCATGATGGATCCTAGAATTTTCCCCGTTAGTCCGGTTGACTAAGTAAGGCTTTCTCTTGACATAATCTTAGGCAACTTCTAAGAGTGTGAGCCAATTTGACATATACATCTTTTGTGACCTACCTTGTGAGTGTGTGAACCATTTTTGAATACCCCTTTAGCCTTACCTTTCTTTGGAAGAAACTTGATGAAAACAATGACCTCTCTTTTTCCATTATCCTCATGAAGTTGTGGTTGGTTGAATAGCCAACTTAGGCTAAAAGCTTAAGTTGGGGGCGTAGTGAAAAAATAAGGGCAAGTCAAGAAGAGCAAGAAAAGTCTTCTTTAACCCATGATGTTGAGAAAAATGGAACCTCTCTATATATAAAAAAGAAATATTGAAAAAGAAAGTTGTGGAATAAAGTACCAAAGAAATGGGCTCCAAACAATCCACGAGAACTTAATAATATGATGACTTATGATGCACTAATGAAAATGACGAAGGTAAAGGAAATGAAGTGTGAAGAGCACCACATTTCATGAGGACAAAAGTCATTGAGCCTCAATGACCATACCTTTGCACTCAGCCCCGTTACAAGCCTTGAAAGACCTTAGTGATCTTGAGTGAGTTGAAACAAACACTGATTGGAAAATGCGGGCAAGCCTATAGGTGAAAGCATGCATTCTATTCTCCTTTTTGAGTGTGAGTGTTACATCTGATTCTGGAAGTTTTTTATGATTAACTCATTGAATGTGAAAATGGAATCATTCTTTGTGTGAGGGAATTTGAACACTATAGTTGAGCTTGAACTTGCATTTGAAGCAAGTATTGTGCACACGAGATTCTTTGATAGTAGTGAGTCACAACTTGAATCTTTGAGTGCACATTTGATATTTGCATGAGTAAATTGAGTCTTGTTGTGTGCATTCACGATTGAATCTTGTGTAGCACTGTTTGAGACATCTTTTTTGAACTGCTGAACTTGAGTTTTACTTGAGGATAAGCAAAAGTTTAAGTTGGGGGTGCTGATGAGTCCACAAATTGGACTAATTTGGGGCTAAGTTTTAATAGGTTTAGTGTCCTCAAATGCATGTTTTCTCTTAAAAACTGATACAATACTTTAAGTTTTAGGTATTTAGACTTGGAGACAAAGGCATGGACACAATTGAGCAAAAAGGAATAAAGGAAGCTGAAAGAATGGAGAAATGAAGATCTGAGGATCGCCAAAGCCATTCGGTGTGTCGCCAAATGATCTTACCTCGCCTTTTGTTCCAGTGTGCTGAGTCCTGAAGGAAAGGATCAAATCAACGATGAAAAGGAGCAGTCGGCGTGTCACCGAGCAGTTCCATGAAGCTAAAAGCTAACGCAAGACGACGATGAACTACACCAAAGAGCGAAGTGTCGAGTTGGTCCACGATTTCGATTAATGTCGTCGAGTGATCCGCTGCAACACAAATCATTAAAACTATAAATGCCCGTTTAGTATCCAATTTTTATATATCAATTTTACATAGTTCTATCATAAATTTTTAGCTTTTATTTTTGAGTTCTAGGTTTGGAGAGGGTTTTGAAGAACTTGAAGATTCAAAGGGTTTCATCTCCAAGAATTTGGGCTTGGGTCTTCTAGATTCTTCAATCTCAGCTTGTATCAAGACTTAAATCTTCATACCCATTTGAATGCAGACTCATTTTGGATATAAATTTCTATCTCTTTTACATGTCTAGCTAAAACCCCAATTCTTGAGGTGTGATTTTGTGAATATGGGTTAGATTAGTTGTTGAGTCTTGCTTGCAGGTAGTTTAATCATAGTATAAATGTGATTTCATTTAGTAGTTATGGATGAACTTAATGAGATTGTAGTTACAAATACAATTTCATATATGTGTTTTCGGCTTGCTTGATATAAAGGTCGTAAAACTAAGACTACTAAATTGATGGCTGGTTGGAGTGAGTCGACATGACGTTCAGCTCGAGAGAGTGAACCCTAGTCTCATTTCCTCATACTCAGCTCGAGAGAGTGAGTGGGCTAAGGCAGAGGCTGTTCTTCATGCGGGAAGAGGGTGTGCGAGAGAAACCTACTTGAAATGGGGTAAGTTGCTCGAGAGAGAGCTTATCCCCCTTAAAGTCTAGACTAGTCACAACTATTCTATGAGTTCTCTATCAAAAGCTTGTACCCAATAATCTCATTTATCCCGTATTCCTATTAGATCCCAAGAATCCCGTCTCCCTGATTAGTACTTTTGGTATTTTTGTTGTTTTTGCTTACTTGTGACAAAACCCTCATTGTTAATTGACGCTTACGTCACCCCCTTTGATTTATAATGTTGTTAATTGATAATATCTTTCACTATGACTAATTAGAACTTATTTTTATTTTCTATTAATTCTCAAAACCACTCCCTGTGGGAACGATCCCAACTCTTGGTTGGGTTATTAAACTATTGTACGATCGTAGACACTTGCATTGGAAGTTGTGTCTTGATTACGCAAACATCGAGGACCAAGGAGATTAGGTCCGTGAAAGTTCAATAGAAGCATCATCTAATTGAGGAAGATGCTTGTGAAATCGAGAGGGACATGCGAGACAAGTATCCCCAATTATTCATCGATTCAGGTACTACTTCATTACTTCCTTAGCCTATTTTCCTAAGTTTTATCACTCGGAAACGAGTGATGGTTAAATTGGTATTTATTGTAACAACTTGTTCCCATCATTATAATGAAGCCAACAGAGGAAAATTTGGGGCCGAAATCTTTTTTGTAGTATTTGGATTTTCCCAACCTTGTCCATATTTGGACAAAATTGGAGTCTTTGAGATGTAGGGAAATCTGGTAACAATCAGTTGAATCATTTATGATTTTGATTGCATTAGTAGTCAGATAACTTGTTAAGGAATCTATACAACTTTACGAAATTAAATTCGGGTGAGTAGAACTCCTGAAATTGATTTTAGCGCCAAGGGTATTTTCTGAGCATCTTGGTTAGAGGGTGTCCTGAAATGGGAATCTTGGAATTCTTGAATTAGCTCTCTCTCTCGTGTAACCGGCTTTGATGTTGGGTTTTGCCTCTTTGGCGGGGCCGCTTCAGTGGAACGACGATCGCTATGGTGGGCACAATGCAAATTAAAGTCGTTAATAAACCCCAAAACAACCTCATTATGTACTTTTCAACTTTTAGAGCTAAGGGACGAACCCCATGCGACTCCTATTCATTTTTCACCATTCTTAAGGCTAAAGGTAAGCTTTTCACTCCCGGGATCCCTTTTTCGATCTCTAGAACATAATAGAATGGGTGAATTTTGATGGGAGAGAGTTTTGTTATAGATTCTATGGTGGAAACAACACTAAATTGGATAATTGGGATCATGGGTATGATCTAGGGTTTATAGAATTGTTAGTAATTCGGGTAATTAGTGATTGTTTATTGATTCCAGTATTATATTGATTGTTTTTAGACCAAGAACAAGCCGGACGAATTCGGAAAGGGAAGGATCAAGTTTCTTAGGGTTTCAAGCTTGTTTCAAGGTAGGTGATGGTTGATATTATATGATTATGTGATGTATGTTTGTTCTTGCTTCATTATGCTACTTATATATATATGAATGTTGCAACGTTGATCACACTTGTTGTAAATGAGATAGATGAATGATAATTGCCATGAAATCATGACTTAAATGTATGATCTCTATGATATACTTGTGATTATGATTGTGGTATGTTGAATGGATTGGTTGCCATGTTCCAGCATAACGATGGTATCGGTTGACATATTCCAGCATAATTATGGGATCCGATACCACGTTTCGTTATGCTAACTATTTGGGTTTGGATTTCATGAGAGGACCAATGATTTGATATAAAATTTGAAGTTGTTCCTTGTTCGTAAATGTTGATAATATTGTATATGCTTATATATATGCATGTGATTATAATGTTGTCTTGACTTGCTTATGTTGTGCTTAGCTGAATTTCCGCATGATCCTACCAGTACGCTGTGGTTGTGTACTGATACTGCACTTGCTCTTATTTTTGTTGAGTACAGGGAATCTTCAAGCGGCTACTGACTGACCTCTCGTATGAGATTAGTGATTGCCACTTCGAATTCAAGGGCGAGCCAATTCTTCCGGGCTGCCATGGAATTGTCTTTAGACTATGTCCACCATTTTCGGACTTAGACATTTGCTTTAGTTAGTTCATTAGTATGGGGTTGTATCCCTTCTTATTTAGACTTGGATCATTGTTAGATGTTTTGGTACATTGACATTCAGGTTCTAGGTTATTTCTTCTGCATTGTTAGTTCTTTATTGTTAGACTTTTGTTAGAGTTTATGGGAACTCTATTTATTTCCGCAGTACTTAACTTGCCTCCATAATTTAAATGCCTTAGTTTTGGTTAGTTGCTTGGTTTGGGTTGTAGTAGTGGTTCTCCCACTGGAGTATTAGTGTGGGTGTCAATTATGATGGTTTGGGTCGTGACAAGATGTCAATTATCTTGGAAATTACCACATAAAACTGTGCATATGTTCCAACAGAATTGATATTTGTTGCAATAGATTTTAATTCTATTGAAACCAATGTCAATTCTCTGTGGTAAATTTCCAACAAAATTGAGAGTTGTTGAAACATATTTCAATTTGATTGATTGATGCTTCACTAATTCGATTAAAATTGGTATATTTAACCTTATTTTCATAATAAGCAATGTTATAACACTATATGTAATGAATATTTATTGTCTTATATCACAATCATTTTGAATTACATGGTGATTAGATGATCAACTAATTATATTATCCTGAATGGATTGGTGAATTGTCAAATTTGATTAAAGTTGTTACATTTGACCTTATAACACTCTATATAATGATTACTAATTTTCTTATATCACAATACTATTGAATTGCAATGAAAATTGACAATAAGGTTATACTTATGATCACAGCACGAACCTACACCGTGGATGTGACAGTTACTCGAAAACCATTGTTTGTCCTCAAGCGAGCCCTTGACCTGATTGACTACTTAGCGGATACTTACTCAGGCGATAAAAGGCTTGAAAACATAATTTTGAACATTTAATCTCAAAGTAAATACTCAACTCAAACTGTCTATAAATTACTCAATAACATAAGTATAATCATTTGCAAAAAACATCTCAAGGAAAAGAAAATATTCAAAGACTCTTCAACACTATCTATCTATGAAGCCTTTAATGTTCAGCATAGGTGTCAGGACAAGACCCACGACACCTTAAAACAACTAGACTGAAAGTAAATGTGAAGTCCTCTTGAATGCAAGGAGGCTCACCAAAATTCTCTGGAGTGTAGAGTAATCTCAACGGATCACTTGCTAATAATCCTAAACACATCTATCTCATCATAAAAAGAAATAGATTGAATAATATTAATACTTATTCATCTCTTAATTCAGCATAATAAGTGATATATAAAAATATAATGAACTCTAGAGGGATATTCTCTAATCGACAACCATCACTATGAGCGACGTTATGATACATTGTCTTGCCCATGCTGCCAGAACTATCCTATACCGTTATAGGTTATAGAACCTCTCAACTAAGTGGATCCACTAAGCAATAATGATTCATCTAAAAGGTATTATCATATACCAATGTTAGCAATGCATGGTTTATGGGGGTTGTGAGTTATATGAACTCTCTCTAATATCGGTGTTCAATACTACTCCCAATAATATATATGCTCGTGCTCAAATATATAAAACATACTCTTTCTCTGGTTTGAGTAGATTGCTCAAACTATCCTCTTAAAAAAGGTCACTACTCTAAAATATCTCTGAACGCATTGCTCATTTAGAAAATAATGTTTCTCTTTGCTCAATATAAAAGTATTTTCTCCGGGTTAAGATAGTTACACAAATGGCCTTTTTAAGAGGTAACTACTCTGTACTCAATCTTTCTAAAAATTCTTTTACTTTTCTCAAAATAATACTCTTTTTCTTCCTTTAAAAATGAAACATTTGGGAAATACTTAGTTGTAACACCTCAGATTCAAATTAGAAGGAAAATGTAGTTTTCTTGGGTTGTAAACATAACATACGCCTCCCACCATGGTTGGTAGAAGAATCTACTAACCGTAGATGGCATCTGTAGGGAGTAGGGAAATGAAGTGAATTTTTAGGAGAAAGGATAGGTCCTATGGTGTCCATGTACAAAACATAGGTAGACCTACAAACAATACATGAGTCATGTCGAATGTTCGACTAGGACGGTCTGTCGAAGGACCTATGGACTGTAGGTGAGGCTCAAAAGTTAATTTAAAGGGGATTTTGGTCTTTTACCAATTGTTTTAAACCAATCTTATGTCGTGTTTCCTTCTATCCTAAGCCCTATATAAAGTTTTTAAACCCCCAATTGACCCACTGAAACTCATTCTCCTAAATTCCCTAAACTTAACCAAATTCATCCTCCTTGTTCTCTCTAGTCTAAGGAAGAAGAAGAAGGGATATGATTCTATTCAAGTCTTCGAATTCTCCATTTTCTTGGGCTTAAAGATCAAGTTATGTGTGTATTAACTGATGAAGTCCTTTCCTCCATGGGGTCCCAAAAGATTTCAAGTTCTAAATTCAATTTCCATTGATCAAATTAGGGTTTCAATCCAACGAATGTGGGTTTCTTCCAATTATACTAGATTATGAGTAATTAAGTATTTTGATGCATGAATTGATGTTAATCTATGATATTTAGTTGAAATTACATTGACCCATGCCTAAATTATTTATTTCAACCATGATCCTAAAATGACCCATGAACTGAGAATTTGTAAGGTATGCACATTTTTAGGAAATGATTATAAATGATTTGGAAATAATTTGAAACGAAAGTATCAATGCTATTGTGAAAGAATTTCTCACTTACTATGTTGATCACAATTAGTAAAGGTATTTCTCACAAAGGAACTCACATTCACAAAAGGTTTTCGCATCTATTTTGAGTTATGTTTAAGGAGTTATTTCGTGTTTTGATCTTGAAATATGTGGATTGGTATTGATCATTGTCCTTTCCAATGTTAAATTGATCATTGACTTCTATCTATTATGTGGATTTATGCTTAGCACCAAGAAGGCTTTGAGGTGGAGGCTCAAAAATGGTCGTCTCTAATAGCAACCTTTAGTCCCAAACTATGTACCCTCGTAGGATTCCTTTACATGACCTAGCTAGTGGATCAACTTTAGAAACCGATGATATGTATGGATTCTACCTTGGAAAGTAGGTTCCCCTTCTTTTGGCATGAGGGATATACCAAATTCCATGATATAGCTCTCATGGTCTTATTGTCATTAAAACTAAGATCCCACATAAATGATTATCTTTTCTTCAAAGCTTTTCTTATGTCCTTTATGGTAAAGTAATTGACCATGTTTTATGATCTTCATGCCATTTCTTCCCTAAAAGCATTTAAATGTTCCATTATGATCATGCCTTTTCGTTATAAGTCATTTATATCATTATGTTCATGTTATGCATATTGCCTCATACTTAGTACATTTTGTGTACTAATGCATACTTGTGCCTATATTATTTCACTAATGTACAGTTCGATGCTCCTACCTCCCACCCTTATGGCTAGACCTCTATTGGGTTCTTCAAGCTATTGGTGAGTCCTCATGTTTCGAGGGCCACATATTTTATAACTTCATGTCATTTCATTTCGAACTTTGTATTTGATGTATGGGTTACATCCCAATCACTTTACTTTTGATGTATTAGATAGTTATGAGACTTATGTAAGACTTCCGCTTTTGTCAATCTCTTTATGATATAAAACAATCTTTGAATTCTCTAAATTCTATTATCTTGTATGATGTATGGTGTGTGACTTGTGTAGGGCATATCAGGGTTCTCTACGCCATGTTATGCCAAGGGTATTCTTCGGGTCGTAACAAACTTGGTATTCAGAGGACAAGGTTTAGAAAGGTCCTAGGATGTCTCATAAGACACATCGAGTAAAGTCATGTCTATGAGTGTGAAGCTTATGAATGAGAAGCTATAAGATGTTTAGGAAACTCCACTTTTTTCATTACTCTAAACTGGCGAGATAGAGTGTAACTTTATATGTCTCTCTCCTAATCCTTATTCGATGCTATTCAGGATATGGCCCCTCGAAGAGAATATGTTAGAAGGAATGTTGGTGAGAATGTAGAACGGCAAGCTCCTCAAGCTCCTCAAGAAGCTCCACAAATTTTGGCCGACCCTTTGGTTAAGCAAGTGACTAATGCAGAGATTAGTGCTGCTTTCCAAGTATTGGCTTAAGCCATAATGTCCCAACACATAGGGAGGTTATGGTCCTTGTGAACCCAAATGTGGGTAGACGGAAACTAGAGTGCGAAAATTTACTAGGAAGAATCCTACAGAGTTTCATGGTTCCAAATTTGAGAAAGATCCTCAAGAGTTCATTGATCAGGTGTATAAGGTTCTGATGATCATGGCAGTGATGCTGTTGGAAAAATAGGAATTGGCTGGTTATCAATTTAAGGGTGTTGCTCAAGTTTGGTTCAACCTATGGATGGAAGAGAGGGTGGCTGATGCGGGTCTTCTTGATTGGGAAAAGCTTAAGGTTTCTTTCCATGATAGGTTCTTTTCCCTTGAGATCAGAGAGTCTCAGGTTCTTGAATTCAATAACCTTCATCAAGGAAATATCTGATCCTTGGGCAAAGATGAGAAAGTTTTTTCCATATGTGTTCGATATGGTGGTTATGGAATATCGTACCACCATGCTCAGTAAGGAAATGAATTTTTCTCGTCTAATGATCTATGCTCAACAAATCGAAAAGGAGAAAGTCAGGGAAAATTCTAGGGAGTCAAAAAGGGCAAAGAGCGGTGATGGTGACTTTTCACATTTAAGGTCCGATGGGCATGGTTGTTCTAAATTCTAACAAAGGTTTTCTGGTCAAGGTTCCTCCAATGCTCTAGCTTCTAAGCTCAACAAAGAAAATGTGTCTAACCCTAAGCCTCAATGAGGAAATTGTGGTGGAAATGGATCTTCGGTTCCTACATGCAAAAAGTGTGAAAGGAGTCATCCGGTAAATTTCTTGATGGGGACGGATAATTGCTTTGATTGTGGCAAGAGTGGTCACCACTTGAGGGATTGTCCATCTAGACTTGATAAGGAAAAAATGGTAGGAAAGATCTGCATAGTGTTTCAACTTGAAGTGCTCCGAAGGAAAATTGGTTCTATGCACATAAAACTCATCATGAGCAAGAGAGTTCTCCCTACATGGTTACCGATATATTGAAACTTTTTTATCGTGATGCTAATGCTTTGTTTGATCCCTGTGGCCATGTTGTTTTATATTTGTGACAGATGTGTTGATAGACCCTTTTTTGTCTCTACTCCTATTGGTGAATCTATTATGGCTAAGATAGTCTATAAAAGTTATCATGTCAACTTATCCCATTGTGTCACTCATGTGGATCTTTTAGGGTTTGATATGCTAGACTTTGATATTCTTCTTGGTATGAATTGGCTGCATTCTTGTTTTACTTCTATTGATTGTGCAACCCTAGTAATAGAGTTTCAGTTTCCAAATAAACCCATCCTAGAGTAGAAAGACGGAAATTATTTGCCTAAAGGTTAGTTTGTTTCTTGTCTTAACGCTAGAAGTTGATTTCTAAGGGTTGCATATACAATATTGTACAGGTTAGGGTTATGGATTCTGAAATACATGTCTTTGAGCCAGTCCTTATTGTTAATGTGTTTCCAAAATTTGTTCCCGATGATCTACCCAGTGTTCCTCCTGAAGGGAAATAGACTTCAATATTTGACCTTCTCCCAAATGCACAACCTCTCTCTATTACTCATTAGCAAATAGTTCTGACAGAACTTAAGAAGTTATAAGAGCAATTGAAATATTTGTTTGATAAAAGTTTCATCTAACTGAGTATCTCTCTATGGGTTCTTCTGTTTTGTTTGTTCGATAGTAAGATGGCTCACTTTGCATGTCCATCAACTAACGTCGGTTGAACAAGGTTACGATTAAGAATAAGTATCATCTTCCAAGAATACATGATTTTTTTGATCAATCCCAAGGAGCGAGTTATTTCTCTAAGATTGACCTCCGATCGGGTTATCATTAGTTGAGGGTGAAGGAAGATGATATTCTGAAGACGACTTTTCAAACTTGAACTTTATATCAACTCATCTCAAGAATACTCAAATTTAGGGATAAAAACCTAGATTACACTTTTACATATTTGAAAGTAGATGTAGGGTGTAAGGACAAAGTAGTCTAACACTATGATAGACTTACATACCTGGAAGAACAAAGTTCTTGGCAAAATTGACGAAGCTCGAACAATACCCAAAACCCTAGATTTGGTCCTCTTGTAACCTTTATCTACTGACATGAAGTGGTAATGAACATAAAAAGAACTGATTAACACGTTTTAAGCCCATTAACAGGATAAGCTAGCAAGTGGTTTGCCGAACTACCATAAGATTCCATAACTTCATGGGGTGAACTAATGAAGGTGTTCTATAAGATTTCTCACTCCTTTGAAGATGGTGAAACTTATATATAGCATCCAGAACTACAAAAAAGTGGATGGTTAGCTTCTCTATGAAACTTGGTTGCAATTCCAAAAGTTGTTGTTGCAATGCCTGACGTATGGTGTCCCAAAAAAATTTGCTCCAATATTTCTATCTTGGCCTTGATACAGAGGGTTGGCTTACCAACTTATTCAAAGAGTAATAATGCGACAACCATTCAATATGGTAATAATGTTTCTTGATGACATGACCAAGATAAATCGAGTATGGCATACTAGAGAGAACCATATGTCTTCTCTATAGTTTGTTTTGAACAAGGAGAAAAAGGAAATGAACCAAGAGGGTTACAAGAATATGGCCAAGATGATGAGCTAATTTGACTTTTATCTAAACATGTCACGGAGGTGGATTCAAAATGATGAACACAATTGGTGTAAGCAATGGGCAGTGCCCACATGATGCCAATTTTGAGACATTATACAAAAAGAAGTGCAATACATGGAGACCCAAAGAGGGGGTTCTCATCAAAATTATCCTAGATCAGGTGAAAACTAAGATTGGACTAAAGATTTGGATAATTGATAGACAAATTGGTGAGACATAGGAAGAAATTGGATGGATTGTGATGCTGTCAAGGATAGGTATGTACCACCTCATAATCATCCCAAACCCAAAGATCAAGCTGGACCAAAAGTGAATGAAACTGATAATATGTTGAATAGGATCTTTAACAAGGTTGAAAATTCTAACAGAGTGTTGAAAGACTTGAAAACGGTTTCTCTTCTATAAAACATATGGTGACTTCACACTGCGTGTTAATTAAACAATTGGAAACTCTAATGTGTCAAATTTCTGCACATTTACATCCAAGGCAAAAGGGAACTTTTCCTAGTGATACCATCCCAACTCCAAAAATTATGTTTAATGAATGAGAACTACAGCGTGCTATGACATTAAATGCGACGCTTCTTGGGAGTCAACCGAAGTTTTATTTATTGCTTTAATAATTTGTGTTGTGAGAGATGGTTAAAATGAAGTCAAAAATTGAAAAGAACAAAGCTTTCGATGAAAATACCCATAGGAATGTCCTCCTAGTTTGCTTGGCAGGCTCACCTTCTTAGCCAATTTTCTTTAAAGATGGTTCAATCATGTTCGGCGTAAAGGAACCTAGTCAGCGATCCACCAACTAACATTTGGTGAACAACATCGGGTCCACCGAGTTAGACTTAGAGTTTGGGTATTTGTATAGGCATCATTCGCAATCCTAAGCTCTTTTGACGAGTTGCCTAACTAATTCGGTGATGTTAGTCGCAATCAGCCAAGTGCACTTAACATTAGAAGGCAAAAAGTCTTTTCCCTTTGAAATGATCATGTTTGAAAATTTTGAACTTTTTCACTTCCTATACTCTCGAAACTTAGTTTAAATTTCATACTTTTTCTTTTTTATTCAATTTACATTTGTGGAGTGCATGCTTGCACATACTTCTCGACCCAAACCCTTTTTCCCCTTTTGTGCAAAAATGATTTGCTTTTTAAGGTTGGTTTTTATGACCTATTAAGGGTTGATTATGCTAGTATATTATGTGAAGAATGTGGGTATGAATTAAAAAGTTATATTGATTGTTGCCCATGATTGGTACTTGTCACTTTTGGGTCCCTAATGGCTAAAATTGAATGTGTGGGTTGTTAATTGATAATTGCTCGATAATTTTTATGGATTTTCTGTGAATTTTATATGGGTGAAGTTTGATTAGCCTAGTATTCTCCAATAGGCTTGAATTTTCCCAATGATAAGGTGGCATCTTTCTTAAGGGTAAATTGTTGATTTGAGAATATGTTGATAAATATAGGGGAAGTCTGATTATCCGGGGGCAAAATTGAAATATAGGTAGAATGTCTATATGTAAGGATATTGGGTGTTGTTAAATTTTTGTGCTTAATTTTGAAAATTGGGTATTGGGCTGAAAATCACCTGTTTGACGAGCGTCCACCAAGGTGGTTAGGCAAATTTACGAGTAAGTCCTTGTTAGCCTTGGGTTATGATTTTATGATCTGCGACACTATCACTTTCAAGAAGCTTGTTTTAGGTTCTTTGAACCATCTCATCAAATCACCGAGTTAGAGATGACAATGCTCATCATGCCTGAGTTTAAACTACTTGACACTGTCACTTTATGTGTGCTTATCTTCACTCCCTGAACCACATCAGTGAATTGCTGAGTTGGAGCTGAAATCACCCATTGTACCTGAGTTGAAATATTTTTGCTACTGTCAACTTTGGTGAGCTCACCTAACCTATTAGGCGATTCACCTAACCATTTAGCGAGCCTCA